>OX639994.1:92763355-93260114 GCA_951828415.1 Anomoia purmunda
TTTGAACCTTATATTTAAATATCAAAAATAATTGAAATACCAAAGGAAAAGTGTGATGGTTATATTAACTAAGATCAGTCTTCACATATACACAGATAGTGTGGTATACTATCCAAAATTGACCAACCGAAAAGATGGTGATTTCCATCAACAACTAAATTAAAATTTTTTACAAGAATGCGAAATTTGTAAAAAGTCTCGAAGAAAACTTTGTTTACATTCTTCCCTTTCTTAGCGCTGTATACGGCCTTTCAGGGCTGGTTCATTTGCCCCTTCTTCTCGTGTTATTTATTAGCGGTATAACTAGTAGTTCTTTGTTTTGTTTCAACCAAATTTTTCGGCAATAAAAGAGCCATGTTTGGCACATTTTCTTCCACAATATATTGACTACACTTCACTTTTGGTGTTTAAAGTCACTTCTTTCTTAAAATAGGAAAAATTCTATAAGGTTTAGTTTTTTCAGTTAACCCATTAATGCACACGGCCTCTGTGTGAAGGGATTTTGATAAAAATTCGTACATACACTAATATTCATCCCCTGAACTCAAATTTACTTTCGGTTTACCTGTAAAACTTACCTGAGCAGCGCCAGGTGCGAGTGCCATATGGCACTCATGACACAAACCTGCTTTGTTTTTTATGGTCAAGGAAATAGATAAAAAATTTAATTTTGCAGCGATTTATTTATATAAAATTAACGAAAAAAAAAACAATAAACAAATATTCATTAAAATTTTCATTTTGCTTTATTGGCGATTCAACTGTGTATGATATTTGTAAAAACATTTTATACACAGGCCAACGTTACATTTTTGACACTCCGCTCTAGTTTGAGCTTTGCATCCTTCAAACGCACAATGTCGCCGATTACATGGTTGCACATAATGTGCTATACCGTCATATCTACAGTCCGCATTTGCAATATGTGCATTTCTGAGGACTGATAAATTTGAACGACTTTTATCGCGGCACGTTCTGGTAAGGTGGTGTACTAGCTTTCGACGGAATTCCAACTGTGAGAGGTTGTTTCCGGTTCTTCTAGACAGAAACCAAGCATTTTGAACTGCAACGTCGATACACCAAGTAAAAATAGACCACCACCATTTTTTCTTACGAACATTTATACGATAGGCTGCAACATTCTGGTCCATCCGGTCTACACCACCCATATATTTATTATATGCAGAAACAACAGCAGGTCGTTGAACACTGACTCTTTCATGAGTTTCTCTTGAGTACCTAGATGCAAGATCCAATGGTAATTGGCCAAATAATGTTGAAGCCAAACTCACTACACTATTATCCACCCATTTCGTTATGGTTATGTCCGTACCAACAATCTTTCGGCTTACCGAATACCCACGTTTTTCTTTCGATAAGATTTTCTTGTTGTCAATCGGACATGTTTTTGGAATTCTATTTTCACGAATAGTGCCAGTTCCATTATAGCCATTATGCTTTAAGTAGTGCAGTACTGAAATACCGGTAAACAAATTATCAAAATAGAAGCTGTATGGCAAATTTTTAATACTATTCGGAAACGAATTTATCATGTAGAGCAAAGGTGTAACACATTTACCAAATGTTTGCTCCGTGGTTGTGTTAAATCGATGATTTTTTCCTTGGTAAACATCATATGCAACACAATAGCCAAGAGGTGTGTTGAGGCACCATACCTTGTATCCGAATCTTAGAGGCTTTCCTCGGATGAATTGTTTGCAGCCATGTCTGCCATAATATGCGATCATCGATTCATCGTAAGATAGATGTTGCTCTGGATGAAAATGTTTCACAAAATTAGCATTCAATCTATCTGTCAAAGGGCGCAGCTTCCACATTTTATCCGAATGATCACACAATTCATTTGATGCAAAATGCATATATTTACCGATTGCCACAAAACGGTTATATGGCATAGCATCAGCAACTGCTTTGATGTGAACGTCATCATCTGCTTTCCACATTAGTCTACTTTGTGGAAGAGTAGCATATCCGGAGTTTATAAGTATCCCAATATAGCACCGAATTTCATCATCCGTTATTTTTGCATCTACACTATCCGTGTACTGTGCATATTTGTTTGATTCTTCTACTATCAAATTGATCAAATTATTATCAAAAAAATTAAAAAATAATTCATGAGGTTGTTTGTTGCAGTCTGTATAATTAGGCTCTGGAAAAAACTGGAATGCTTGGTAAACCTTCCCAAGTTTTCCACTTGAACTGATTACGTGAAGTTTGCAAATTTGGAGGTACTACCAATGAAGGTTCTTCCGTTGTGGTATTTCCTGGATGAGGCCGCATTCTTAGCGTTATGTTGCTGTCTGAAGTTGATGTTGCTTGCAAATTGTTAATATTGCCGCCATTATCATTTCGCTTTCGCTTTCTTGCACTTGGTGTTGTTTGCACAACAGGCAAATCTAATTCACAGCCAACCAAATGTTCAAGATCTGCTAAACAATTAATATTTTGAGCTTCA
Organism: Anomoia purmunda; assembly: GCA_951828415.1. Taxonomy (NCBI): domain Eukaryota; kingdom Metazoa; phylum Arthropoda; class Insecta; order Diptera; family Tephritidae; genus Anomoia; species Anomoia purmunda. Next base: position 92,765,835 of record OX639994.1, read on the forward strand.
TCAAAAATAATGGTTGCTTCTGAATTTTTCGACACTGTGACAATCTCACAAGTTTGCATTTGGTTGTGGTGAATATCCAATAATTCACCAGCAGAATCCTCTTCGGCGTCATCTTCCCCAGATTCGCAATCAGCTGACGGAGGTTGAATAATTATTTCTTTCACTGCTTCGTCCTCGCTTTCTTCTTCCTCAAGTTGTCTCAAAAACTCAATGGTCTGGGCCATGGATAGACTAAAATACATGAAAAAATTTATTACCGGTATGTGTCATGGGTGCCATATGGCACTTACTGTTTTTGAACGCGGAAATTTTAGACAAAGGGTATACAAATATTGCATGCAATATACTTTTTGCAAAATTGGATTGTTTCCCTTCAAGATGATGTATAACATTCATATAAAATAATAACATATATAATAATAATTTGGCACTTACCTTTTACGACTCATTTTTTTGCTGTTTTTTGCACACACGATAAATTTTGTCACTTACGTACACTTATTACATTCCACTTGACAGCTAAACTGATCAAATAAAAACACGTGTGTAAAGAGCGCGCGATTAAGAATGCATTAAATAGAACAACAATAAAAAAAAATAATATAACATGCGTGTGAAGAGCACAAAATCAAACCTATATTATGAGTGCCGTATGGCACCTGTGTGCTGTAATGGGTTAAACCAATCCCTATTGATTTGCCATTTGCTTTGCGTCGTCAAATTTAAGGGGGAAAGTATCTTTAGACATTTCAAGAAATCGTTTTTTTTTTATTGTTTTCATCGGTAAAAATAACTAGAGTATAAAAAACTGTTCTATACAGACTAAAGATTTCAAATCAAATCATTTTGGACCCATTTTGACTCTAAGTAAACTTAATTTCTTTTCCAAAATCATAATTTTTTTGAGAGCCTGCTTAAAAAGATTTATTTTCGAATACCGCAAATATTTAAGTCAATCTACGGCCAAAAACCCTCCTGAGCAAGAAAATATTTGGTTTGTCGATTTCAGTTCAATTGTGGAAAATACGCTAAAAAATCCTTGAAAAATTTTCAATTGTCACTTTTGTAAAAAATGTTTTTTTTTTCAACCTCAGACATCACTTTAAATAAATATTATACTTATTTGAAAATAGCTGTCTTCATTTCCTTACAAATCAACGCAAAAAATTGCTTTTATCGGCCTAAAAGTTTACTTCCCCCCGTAATGATCTTGGTGTAGTTTTCGAATCTAAGTTTTCTTCCCAACCTTACTTGGCTTCAGCTGGCCTAACAGCTCTAAATTTTATGTCCCTTACGCTTTCAAATTACCTTTTACATCTTATGTTCGCTCTCATTTAGAATATGCTTACTGCGTCGCCACAGTAACTAGCTTTTCAGTAATAGAATCGAACGTATACAAAGTTTATTTATAAAAAAATGTTGCCGTTTACTTTTTGAGAACCTGGTTAAGAAACTGATGAAGTGACACGTACTTAGGCTATATTTTAATGCGTTAAGTGGCGAATGAATTGAGATATTCAAAGAGCCCGTATTTATTGCCAGATTTTGATAATACTCGAAAGGTATTGCACCAGTACAATAAAAATACTTCTATAAAGAAAAAATGCGCTAGGTGGCGCTAAAGACGAGTTATTCAGAAAATCTATACTTATGATCCGATTTTGATAGAATTAACAACGTTTAATGAAGATGCAATATATGCAAAATAGTTGTATGAAAATTAGATCCCCTAGGTGGCGCTAGAATCGAGATGTCAAGAAAATCCGCATTTATGGGAAGACATTGATGATATTTGCATTATATCGTGCTGGTAGAATAAAAAATACTATTATCAAAAATTACTACGCTAGGTGGCGCCAGAGGCGAGACTTATGTAAGTCTTCATTTTTGACACAATTTTTATAAAAATAGAAACAGATAATGTACAAGTGAGCAGCACTTCTACGAGAAATACGAATACGGAATAGAAAATTCGTATTTTCGGTCTGATTTTTATGATATTAGAAAGGTATACTGTGAATAGAAATGTTTTTGTAATCCCTCTTAGATATCACTTAAAAAATACATAATTATGTATACTGTATTGGTACAGTTCACATATATGGGGGGGGAAATTAGAAAAATTCATTAGACGGCAATGTTATCAAGATTTCCAGAAAATCCATGTACATAAATATATACGGACTGACTTAGTTCAAATCGAACAAGATCTTTGCAATTAGAAACAATGCCCTTTAATCAGAATTAGGATAGAATTGGCCTTTAAATTATTTGCAGCTATATTTGGGAGATATGACACAAAATTCCTTCTAACTTTAGAGTCGGTTTAATCTTGTGACATAGTTTGTAAATTCATTGCGGTTGCATTCATAGCTTTAAACAATTTTATGTAAGTATACGGAAACGCAGTTGGTAACGCAGCCAAAGTCTCTTAAAATTCGCTTTACGCTCTTTAAAATTTGAATTTCAAATTCTGTATGAATTACCATTAATGCTTATTAATTTCTACAAATTAGGTAATTTTAAGACAGTTCTATCGCATGGTTGTATTATCGGAATCTTGCTATGCTGAATTAATTTTAAAATCCCGCCACAGCAGATAATTAAGAAGCAAAGATTTAAGTTCATTTCTAACATGGTGGTTCTAGTCTTCCCTTCTTTGCTAAACCTTTTCTTTTCTAATATTAAGAGCTCTAGTGTACACACAATTTTTTACTCTGAATTCCCTATATATAACTGTTATAAAAAATGTTCGTTTGACTCGCAAACTTATTATGGAGAACTTTTTTTTTTTGGTTTGTGAATTATGCAAATTTGCAAGCGCATTGAAAATGTATCAATATACATAAATCAAATTAAATACTTTTTTAAAATCGGTGCTTATAATCTGAAAAATTTTCTTTAGTGTGTTAACTTTTTTTTAATAAAATGATAATAGAAAAATCAATTATTCTTATCTTTTTTTTTATTGCATTAAATTATGTTTTGTTTTAGTATAGAGATACATATGAGGTAATCTCCATTAAGTCGGACGCCATTTGGCTTTTGCAACTCCTATTTTTTTCTTAAATTTTTGTATTACAGTATTAATTCAGAGCGTGCTTTTCGATTTGTTTTTCAATTTTTTTCTAGAATTAAAATAACGAAAGTTTGGAAATTTTGCTTTTCGAAATTAGTGCTTTTTAAAAAACTTTTTGAATATAGATGCAAAAAAAATTCAAATTCGCTTTTCAATAAAATTTAAAAATTTTGTACACAAAATGGTAATTTGCAAAAAATACGTACCAACCGATTTTATTGAAAATCTTTTATAAAATGCTACTATATTGCGCAACTTTTGAGCCTAGCAAGATCATGGGATAACAATGGAATAGTTTTTCGATTTTTTTTTAAGTTTCATGTTTGAGTTATGTAGGTTGAAAAATATTACTTTAATCAAGTCATGACAGTACGTCTTCTTTCAAACAACATTTGTAAAATTATCAAATATTTATTTTAATTAGATACGCGCAGTCGTCGTCGAAATTCGACTACTTCATTTTTGAATACAATCAATCGGATTCTAGAATCACCATTCCCTTTTTTGCGGTCAACGACGATTGTACGCTAAATGTTCACTCGAATTTTTTTTCTCTCAATTGGTACTATAACATTAAAAAAAAAATATCGAAACAAATTTTGTCCGACTGGGCGCAGAGTGTCCCATTATAATGTTAGTAAATAGAAATTAGAAAATTATTTCAATTGACAGTCATGTTCACATCACGCCTCCAGTATTTTTTATTAAAAAAAAAAATCTCTATTCGCTGATAAAAACTCGTTGAAAAAAAAATGTCATCATTTTTACGTTTAATGCAAGTTTCCGTAAATTGAAAATTCTAAAGCCGTTTCTAATCTGACTTTGGGTTTTTTAAACGACACTCTTCTAGTAAGCCCTCGAAATGTACTCATATATTTACACGTGCGTGTAATCGACATTTTCCCCCACATTCATCTTACCACACTTCATTAGAGTTTCCTGCAAAACGGAAGCCAATTTATTTACCGCACATAAAAATTCATTAAAAATGCAAATATTAGCTGATAGCGGCAACAAGATGAGATAAGAAACATTCTTTAAGCTCACATGTACATATAAAAAAATTTATAGGTAAAAAAATGTTGCCGTTTGCCTGAAAAGTAAAAGCAACAAGAAGCAATCAGGCAGTAACAGCAAATAAGACTGGAGGGATAAAAAAAAAATGTTTAATGCAAATCGATTAATTGAAATAAAAACTCGAAACTGTTATGAGGCAAAAGGGAAGAGTGAAAGTATCACAGGTAATGGTAATGGGTGAGTTGTCGTGACTTTTTTCGTATTACTTGTACATTTGGCAGAAAATGTGAGATACAGCAATGTCGACTGTCAAGCTGCTTTTGGAAATTTTTACTTCGAAATCAATTTCAGCTAATGGATATTGATTTGCCAATTAGCATAATGAGTTCGCATGGAGGTGGAGTACTGGTAGGCCTAAAAATAGGCGCAAGTATGGGTAGTACAAATGAGTGCATGGTGATTTTTGAAATATGAATAAAAAAATAAGATTTCTTATAAACTGAATGTATACCAGCCGTTTAAAATAGAAACTTTTTTATTATTAGATACTACATCCCTTTAATTGTATGATACGTTTTCCTGCGGCACTTTAATCCAACAATTTTATTTAAATCACAAAAGCACGTGACACAGTGGTTCGGTTTAATAAATTTGTTGGCAAGGAAATAGATGGTGTTTTCCAAGCATAGTGAAAATTTGCGTGTATGCTTAAGAAAAGTTACAAAACTGTTTAAAATCGGCCACTGCTTAGACACGGTGGATAGAAAGCGAAGAGTTGCGTAAAAATGTCGACAAAAACTGAAAGCAGGAGTGTGTTTTTTAAAGTTTAAAAAGCCGTAGGATTTACATGACATGACCGAATGCCGTAAAATATGAATATCTTTAAAACTGGAGCAGAAAGGATTTTAAATCAAAAGGGCAATAAGACATTAACAAATACCCTCCTGTTTTCAGTCTCTGCCGACATTTGTATGTGGCTAATCTTTGTTTTCTGTCTATTCTAAAAGGACACCTCTCAGGGATTCAGAATAATAATTATTTGATGGCTAAGTTTAAAAACAAAATCATACTAATTTTGTTAGAAATTATAAAAGTCCATTGATAACAAATAACTATGAGCCAGACAAAGTTTTTAAGTTATCAACAACTATTCTTATGTCATAAAATGCTTCCCATAAAAAATTGCGAGTCAGAATAGTTTTTTAATTAATCAGCACTAACTATTTTTTTAGACTTATATTATAAAAGTCTTATCGCAATAATTATCATCAAGATAAATTTTCTTACATCTTTCAAGGAGCTTTATTTTAAGACTTAAATTATAACAGTCTCTGCATAGTAATTATTAGTGAGGCAACTTTTTTAGATCTTGAAGAACGGTACCTATTTTGAGATCTGAAATAGTACCGAACCAGAAGTGATCTGAAACTGGTCGCGAAATTATTTTGAGCTAGCTTCGAATCAGTCTCAAAATGGTTCTAAAAAAGTCCCGTTTTTGAATACTTACAACCTTCTTCTCACTTGTAATTATTGTGAGAATACTTTTATATTGTAGTTCTCAAAATAAAACAACTACTGCTTAATTTTTACTCTTTTCTCTTACAACGGTTACGTCCTCTGGGATCTCTCTCGTAGTTATAGTACAAAAATCTCTAAATACATATTGAGCAGTCTCATAGGAAAGGGGAATGGTGGATCGCAGTTTTTTCTAAAACATTGTAGTTTTGTAGTACTTAGGGCGCTAAATAATTGCGTTTTGAAAAAGAGTGTTTTTTATTTTGTAAGATATTCGCGATTGAAAATTAAGAAAAAATTAAATAAATGTCAAATGGAATAGCTGAGGCGCATTGACAAAACTAGACAATTATACCTAATTCCAAAAATCTTATATTAGAAGACAGAATTCAAAAGTACTCTACTTATTTTTATAATCCGCATATTTCGAGTGTGTAATAATGAATTTAATATAATATTTTCCTGATACAGAAATCTACGAATATGTTTTAAAATATTCTCAAAATCTGGATGATCAAAATCAAAATATTTAGTAAAATCAAAAATTATAAGAACTTTATTTATCAATTTATTTTCAAAGGTGCGATAAAATAAGCAACAATACTAATAGCCGCACCTGATATGCAGAGACTTTCAATAGAATAATACAAAAAAAACCATTATAACCTCACTGTTTACTTCAGATAATTATCAACCAAAATCACACAATTTGCCCCAGACACCGCAGCACTAAAACCGAAATATTTCAAAAGAGGTATTAAGGGACTTCAAGTTTTTGCGTCATAGTAGTCAAATATATCTTCTTAGCATATGAAATATGTCAGAAAGTAGTAATGGTATCAGAATAAAGCCGACCATCGGCTTTGGTTGTATATAAACGAATGATTCGCTTTTTTCAGATGGTACTTTGCCCAACGAATCCTGGTTTATAAACTTACCAGTAACTACAAAGAGTCTTAAAGAGGGCTGTTAAATTTATTTTTGAACAATAAAATCTGAAGCTCTAGGGCCTACACTTCTGCTATTTCTTATACATAGAAATTAAAATTATTACCACATTACACTACCTAGGTTACTATATGTATACCTATTTCTTTAAAATATTTACAATTTTAAGTCTATAACACACCAAATTTTCCGTAATATTTACATACATGCTAGTTGGTACCGGCAACTTCGTCTGCGTTGCTTACCACTTTTCCATATAATTACTTAGGAACGATTTTCTACAGCTAAAAATGCCACTTCGAAGAATTTGCAAACAAAATCCCGTAGTCACAGTAACGATGAAGTCAACTCTAAGGTTGGTAGCAATTTTTTTAAAAAAATTTTTAATGGTATATCTGCCAAAAATAGTTAGCTAAGGGATATTGCTTTTAACTGCACAAAGCTTATAAGACCTGAGCTACTTTGTGGAAATCTCAACTTAGGAGGCATCTAAAACAAAGGAAAAAAATTACAAAAAAAAATTTAAAAAACCAGCAAGTTCTGTTTATGTAGTAGTTAAAATAAAAATGAAATTGGTTAATAAACATCTTTGCAGCTACTCAGCCGGTTGTGCCCAATAGAGGGTAGCATGCTACGGACCTAGAAAAACTTATCAAATTGAGAGTTGACAGGTTTACTGCGCCTAAAATTATGCCTCAGAATATATCACCGTTAGTACGTACTCAGTAGTGCATACCAACTACAACGACCGTTGTCACAATTAGCAAAGCATTTATTCTGAACATCTCGATCCATGCGCCACTTAAGGGAATAATATATAGCTTATGTTCTAAAGAATATATGGTTAAAACTTGCTTGCAATCCGCCCATCGGTTTTTGAGCCAAGTTATAACAGGGAAAATGGCTAAATTTGTAATATAAATTTATATGAAAATACTTATATAAAATATAATATATATTCTGCAAACACAATCCCACCCAGTCATGCAAGATTTAGTCTACTTTTCTTCAATATCAAACACTGTTCAGATATCTACATCTGTTTTTCTGAATTAACCCACCACCTATATTTTTATATAATAGTACATTATAAAAATCAAAAAACTCCGATATCAACTATGAAAGGTAATTTGGTAAGATTTTTTGCAAAGAATTCGGTTGAAAAAGTAAACACGTATGAATTTTTTATTTTATTTTTTTTAAATTTTTTTTTTGAAAAATGGGTAGTATATGTATGTATGTACAAAATAAAAATCTAACAAATTTGGTTCAAAAACACAGAAAATAAGATATTCCTTATTAGAAAAGAAAAAAAAACAAATTCGATAATTTTATTGACTTCCGGAACCCCTATTGGGCTGTGCCAAAGTTTTGAAAAAGAGACATGGCATCGCACAGAGGTATGGCTTCATAACTTTTGTATGATTGTTCCTAGCGTTTAACGAAGCCTAAGGAATATCTACTGAGTTTGCCATTTGACTACACTGAAAAAGAAAAATATCTGTATTAAAGCTTAAACAGCTATAAAAGAAAAGAAAAATGGAAATGAAATTGTGCTTGGGATATATTTACCACTTTAGGAGAAAAAGGATTTCGTTTTATCTAGTTTTTTATTAATTTTGATGTAACTTTTACTCAATCAGGAGAAAATGTCGCAATTTGAAGAAAATAAAGAAAATTTGTCAACAAAATATAGAAAATTGGAATTAGGTGCCTTTGTTTTTTAATGTTTATAAATTTCTTTCGCTGCAACTACCGATTTTGTGTTTTTACATCGCACTCAATTCACTATATAAAACAGGTTATGAAACTTAAGAAAATAATTCAACTGCTGTTTCAAATAAATGTCTGCGTTTATTTAGTCATATGGTTCTGTTTTTAACCACCTATTCTAGATGAACATTATAAAACTGCGACCTCTACAATTATGAAAAATAATGCGGTTGAAAATTCATTATAATCATTTAAAAATATTTTGAAACGAATGTTTAACCCTTGGGCGTATTTCCTAAGCGCTTGAAATTCAGTTTTTGGGCATAGTTCAATTATCACAATGACTTAAAACATGATTTTTTTTTACTTTTTCCATCCATATACCACTGTGTCACGTAGGAAAAGCAGACTAACAAAGCCCAACAGCCTGTGAATGTACGAAAGAGTGCATCGGAGCGCGTCATTGACATCCAGCGCTCGCCTGAAGGGAATATATAAAAATACTTTATATCAAAGTACATTGAACAAAACCAAAAAAAAAAACAAAAAACAAAAGACAAAAGATTTATAAAAATAAAATTATGTACATAAGCAAAAAATCGATATTCGCTGAGGCGCGTACAAAAACAAATAAACACGCTCGTATAAAGCAGGAAGCGGCAGGCGGCAAGCGGCAACGCGAAGGCGATAATAAGTGCAACTCATATTCATCCTAGCAGGCCAGCGCGCGTGGATGTCAATACTCTTAGCAGCAGCTTCGGTAGCTGAAACATGAATATAGCTATAGAATATATAGTAAGTTTGCCATGGCCCACCTGCTCACATGTTGCCCACGACGTATTTGCGGTCACAATATGTAACGTGTGTAGCCTTGCACAAACAAAAAACAAGTCGCATGTGATATGTTCCGAATGTGTCTGTGGCTGTCGCTGTTTTATGTCAGAACGGATATGGTGATGCTGATATTTTATGCTGTCTATAAGTTGACGCGGCGCTAATTTTATACCAGCCTCTCTATATTCATGTCTCTGTCCTTATTTCTATGCTCGCCCCCTCCTCAAACCAACGGAAGTGAGCGATTGACTGCCACTGCCTTTGCATGCATGCTTGTTGTTTGAAATTCTTCTGAAGTCATTCACATTTTTCCACCCTTTGCTCTATCCCTACATTTCATCCTTCCACTACTTTTGCTATTTCTCCTGACTTATTTCTCATTTACTCCACGTATGTGTAGCTTTTGTACATTTGCCGGTTTGGTTTCGTAATTTATTTGCCCTGAATATGCTGAGATTTTCTCTTTTAGATCTGCGCTGTGTTTGTTTTTCTCGTTCCAATCCAAATCTACCGCCCTTTTTTTATCAGCATATTTCTCTGCATTCTATCATCTTGCTGTATCTTCAGTTGCACCTGTGTTACCTACGAAGCACACACACTCACACACCCACACTATCATACGTTTTCACTTTCATGTGCAGCCGCTGCAGCTGAGCTTGTGTTGAATGTGTGGTTTTGTGCTCATTATGCGCCTTAATGTATGCTTTGTAAATTCCGTTTATTTTTTGTTTGGCATATTTATTGATTGTGGCGGGTGTGTCGTTTGTAAATTTGTATGTATGCATGCCCTTTGCACTAGCAATTCAACTCCTAAGCAAGTGTAAGTATTTATCTACTTATATAATGTGCGAGGGGTTTCGGGGATTCAAACCCTGGCAGAGGTTTAAATGGATGTTTACCTTGTAATTGAAGTTAAAAACAGAGCAAAAATACCATGTAAAATGCCCTATAAATTATAACAATATTTAGCGGATTTCTGTACGATTTTTCCCAATAAGGATCCTTTCTTAATATGACTGGATATGTATTTTAAATTAAATCTATAAAACTGAGATGAAAAAAATCTCAATATAATTCAGAGCCGCAGAACTCTTAAAATTGAAATGTAAACCATTTCAATAAAACCTAGTACATAGCCTACACGGAGAGACTTTTTTTTTTACTAAATTCAAAGTAGAAACAAGTAAAGAGAGGTTTCTATTTGAACTTGGAAAATATATTCTTATTATTAAGAAAATTTAAGAAAATATATATTTTTATAACTTTTCATAATCCAGAAACTTTCATCTTGGTTAAGGTTTGAATAGCACTAAAATGAATAGGAATAAATTTAAAGTATCTAGTAGAGACGTTTTATTAAATTTAGTAAATCCAAGAAAATATAGTCTTGGTAATTACAAATTTTTTTCTGGCATTTTGTCTTTATATGGGTTTGTATTTTTTTGTAAACAAGGAAATTTTTTTCCTAATTTTAGTACAGTCGCTTTCTCAAATGAGGTATAAGCCAAACAATTTTCGATTATTTAACCAATTATTTACTATTTTGTGATCAAGCAAATGTTTATTCAATCTCAAGTAAAAACTTTTCTCCGTGTATAAAACTAAAATGAACCCCTCTCAATAAAATTAAGAAGATGACTCGTAGAAGTTAACTGCAAATTTTTTTTTTAATAAAATTCTGTCGATAATCTGTAAAACTAAGCTGAAAATTTATTCAATATAATTAAAAAGCGAATCTTGTTTTTCATTGGAACTTCCTCATAATTTTAATCAGCCGATGATCTTATCATTTGAAATTATTGGCACCAACATTTTTTTAATTATTATTTTCTGAAAATATGTATCACACTGATTTTTATGTTTTTTTTTTTTAAATCGAACAAGTTTTACTTATAATTACGATAAGTTTAGATATTTTGTATTATTAAAACAGGTTTTATATATATTTGGTTATAATTTTTATAATCCACATCCCTATAAATTTTGCACTTATAATGCTTATTTTTATAATTCTTATTACTCTAAAGCCTCTTCTTTTCAATATTTTTTGGACATTGTGGCTCTAAAGCCTTTATTGAACATCTGGCAACTTTACTACAAATGCACAAGAGAGACAGCGAGAGAAAAAGAGAGAAACACTATCGTGCAAAGGTATTATGAATTTATTCATTAAAAACTTCTGGAATAATAAACTTTTTAATAAATCAAAAATTTTAATTTTCAAAATATTATAATCTATTGTCCTTTGGATTATTCATTAAATTAAACTAAAAATAATATAAAGTAGATTATTCGCACAAATTAAATTCATACAGCCACTATCGTCAATTAAAATTTATCATCCAAATTGGTTAATACAATAAATATTTCATGTTGCGAAATGTTCACAATATATTATTTTTATTGTACTTATATGTATAATTTGAATTTAAAATTTCAAATAAGACTGTAGTAAAAATGAGAGGATCTGCTTATAAATTTTAAAAATTTTCCTGAGCAATAAATTCAATAAGTTTTTATTAAAAATGAGAGGATCATCTTACTAATTTACTTTACATAATTTTTAACTTAAAAACAGTGAGTTTTATTCATATTCATATTTTTTTTTTACGAAATTCCATAAAAAATAATAAACCAGAAATAATCTAATTGTTCTCAGCCGTTTTTCTTTTCAATAAATTGAATTTAAATTTGCAAAAAAAGAAAGATAAAAAGAATTTCTAGCGTAATTTTCTTTAATCTTACCTCCTCTCGCTCTCCTTAGCCTGCTACCTTTTTTAGACGCCAATCACTTTCACTGTAGGTGAACTCTTTAGCTCTGTGCGGTCTGTTCCCGAATATGAGTAAAGTTCTCTCAAATCCAGAACTTTATTAATTTGAAAAAAAATCACGTCGTATGTGTTATAAGTGACCGTTAGGGGGCACTGCTCGTAAAGCAAATTGTATTCCACTCTTGAGTTTTGAGAAATCCTTTTGCTACAATAAAAACAACTGTTGGTGGGAATGCGGGCTTAATTTATACCGTTTGGATGTGAAAAATGCAGGTACCATAACGGTTGTAACCTTTAGATATTAAAATAATTACTTTTTAATCGTTAGTTGTTGAATTTTATTTTTTGCTCAGAAAAGAGAATTTAGATTTCTGTGAAAACCCCCAATAAATTAAGTTTTATTTCCTGATAGATAAATAAGACTGAAGAATTAACTATTAACATTGATCTTTTTTAAATAAAACTTGAAAACCAAAAATCAACAATCGCTGAAGATAGTCCTTGCTACAAGGATTCAGTTACTTTAATCCTTATGTACGTAGCTATTCTCTTTTCGCACGGTTTTTTGAGTTGAAGCTTGGAAAATAATCGCTATATGCGGTTCGTGGAAAAATGTGGAAAATTTTGTGAAAAATTACGTAGTAAACTAGAGATGTAAAAATTTATGTATAAAGTTTACATTTATTAGATATCCCGTAAAGTAGTAATATTTAATGAGTGTCAAATCGAATCCTGCTAAATGGAACTCATTAGCAATGGAGATTCGTAAGTTTTAAAGAAAAAGACCTCGCCTCGAGCAGGAACTTGTAGAATTCACGGGGATGACAAGCTTTCATCCAGGAAAAATACAAAAAGTACGAAATGTATTCGCATTCTCCAGCTCATAGTTTTAATTTTGTTGCTAGCGCTACACGCAAAATGTTTCCAGTCAGAAACTCTCTAGTTACAATCTGGAGTGATGCAACTTCCAAAAACGAAAACCTTAAAGCGATGGGTGCAACGTCACGAATCTGTCACAATTTATCTCCATTTACAACCAAGAGGTATAAGCGCCTTGGAAAACATCTCGAATAACCGTATAGATTCAAAAATAACTGCTGCAGGGTTTCAGTTTCTAACTGCAATTAAAACTTTAGATTTTCAGGTTTCAGACTTGCAAGTGCTCGATTCGATTCAGTCTCTGGTCTGGCGTTATAATTGAGTCGAGTTCTGTAAACTGAAAATTGAAAAAACCAAAGAAAAAATAAATTGTCAGGAGAGAGAATGTAGAAGAATATTTCAGCAAGATTTTACCAAAAAAGTCAATCAGTCTTATAAAGAATATGATATGGAAGTAAAATAACCTAGAATAACTTCTCGTCAGACCAAACGGTGTCACGTGAAGTCTAACGATATTGAATATTGCTATCCGATTTGTACTTATATACCATATCTAGATTTTTTCTTAACTCATCTTGAAGAGCGTTTAAATAACGCATCGTAAAATACTTTCGAGTTTCGTATGTCTTTTTCTATACAAAACTCCAATTCTAGATGATTTGAAAACTTTGGCGAAGACAAATTCCATTAAAGCTCTTCATGTCTGCAACGAAAATGCTTTCCCTAATGTTGATCAAATTGTTCATATAATGGCTGCTATACCTGTAATGACATCGACTAACGAACGTTCTTTTTCAATACAGCGTTAACAGAAAAATTACACTGCGAAACAAAAATTAAAAAAAAACCTGCGGTCATAATTTTGTTAATAGTTTTTATTAATATTAGCAGCAGGCTTACGAACTGTGTTTTTACTTTTTTTGGATAGGCTCTAGTTCTTGAGATAAACGAAACTTAAGAAATTAATGAAAAAATATTATATGACCCAGCTCCAAATGTATTAATTTAATTATTCCTCAATAAGTTTTGTTATATAAATTATTAAAACATTTTATATAAATTTTATATGTTTATATGACTGCCCCAGTCGTGCAAGAAATGAACATTGGATTAGAAAGGACTGGCCGGTGAGAGAAAATATGGAGGTAGGAATAGCAAATGTGGTTCATGACCAACTGATAAGCCGAGAAAAAATCATTCTTCCACCACTTCACATCAAGCTTGGGCTAATGAAACAGTTCATCAAAGCCCTTGATAAGACAGGTGACTGTTTCGAATATGTGTGCCAAAAATTTCCAGCCCTTAGTATGGAAAAACTAAAAGCAGGAGTCTTCGATGGTCCTCAAATTCGTACCCTTCTAAAAGACACTGAATTCTTAAACCATATATCACAAATTGAATCTGAAGCCTGGCTAAGCTTTGTAATGTAGTAAAAATTTTTTTAGGAAATCATAAATCATCAGACTACACAAAACTAGTTGCTTCTCAATTTTCGCAAACTAGGAGCTAAAATGAGCATTAAATTACATTATTTTCATAGTCATTTGGACAAATTCCCGAACAACCTGGGCGATTACAGTGAGGAACAAGGTTCACGGTTCCACCAGAACATAAAAATAATGGAAGAAAGATACCAAGGTCGATGGGACGACCACATGATGGCAGACTACTGCTGGAACTTAATACGGGATTGTCCTGAGCAACGACATCGTAAGAGGTCCTACAGAAAAAGTTTTTTGTAATTTTTTTAAAATTAATTAATGAAAAGAATATATTTTGTTTATTTTTGTATTATTTTTATATAGGCGCGCGATAAAAATATAATTTAAATCTATATTGGTATTTTTAATTCGGTTTTTTCGTAAAATATTTAACAGTCTTTATCTGAAAAACTAGAGCCAATTCGACAAAACTGATATTATTTTCGTAATCAGCGCCCCTAAGTTACCCTAAATCGGCTTAAAAATCTCCGACCGCAAAATTTTGTTCCGCAATGTTATCTGAGTAAAAATCGACAGATTGACTGCACTTAAAATTCATCGATACGTTAATGTGTAGATATAAACGGTGTATTGACGAGTTTTTTTCTCTTTGTCCCGATGTATCAATTTATTAAATGAATAATTATTTCAAAGTTTTGTGACTTTAAATTGTAGATAATCTTATTTATAAATTATATACATTTTTATTCATATCCATAGATAATTAGCTTTTGTTGAAGAACTTCTTCCATTTTACAAAATAAAATAAATCTCCCCCCTAATAATAAATTCAACGCACGGTCCTACATATACTAATAGCTTTCCATGTCGCTCGCTTGCGCAAAATAAATATGCTTTCAATTTGTATATTTGCATTATGAGTTTTAAAATTAGGACATACTAAATTAGCAATGTCGTCGAAGTTGCAGACGAGAGTGCTACAACTGCAAGTATTATTTAATTACATGTATATCATGGATGCAGATTGGATGGAAATTATTTTGCTTATAAAAGATTTATACTTGTTCCTCTCAATACATAAAGAATTGCATAGCGCCTATAAGTAGGTAGTTTTGTAACAATTGTATGCAGAAGTAAAATTTTGCAACGGAAGCCACATCTGTTACGGGAGCTTTTCCCTTTGAAGTCACCTCTGATGACAATATTGAGATAGCGATCACCATATATTGGGCGACAGTATGCCTAAACTATATACCAAAATGAACCCAGGTTAAATTAGTCTTTATTCCTAAGTCGGGAATAGCATCACATAGCAAACCCATAGATTTGAGACCAACAATACTCTCACTCTTTATGTTGAAAATATTGGAACGCTTCTTCATCCAAATAAGAAGGATACGGGGGCCATGGTAAGGAAAACAGAAAGGTTGCTTTTTAAGCTATTGATAAACCAAAAATTTGTTAGAATCGCAAACGACAGATGGCAGTCTGTACCCACTTGTCCAATCGCAAGAGCACTCTGGCCCACTTGCCGAATCGCAAGGGCACTATGGCCATCAATGAGTGATCAACGAACGAAATCTCTCCTCAACCTGGGGAGACAGAAGTATTAACTCTTTCGGCGGCAATGGTTTAAATTTTGTACCATATATTTTCCATATTTTCCGCGACGGTGGTACATTTTTCGTACCACATATTTTTTACGTTATCACTTAAATCTGAAAGATTTAAAAATTGAACCGCACTTGATAACGGGACAATAAAGCAATAATGTTCTCAGAAAAATTTTCGTTTTTTGCAAATTGTGTATTTTATGTACATTTTATGGTCAGTGAAGCAACTTTTGTGCAACGCAGTGGATGGTTATTGAAAAAAGTTAAGAAAAAATAGTTTTTTGTGAAATAATTATAAAAATTGGTGTTTTCTGGACAAATATCTTACTAAGGTATGTAATTTCATGCCATGTTATTTTTAAAAGAAATATGAATCAGCCACATAAACACCTAAGCGATGCAGAAATATGTCAACTTCTGGAAGACATGAATGATCTCAATGTTGAATGCGCAGAAATTCCCAGCGATTCTGAATCAAATGAAAGCGAAATTGAAGATGGTCTACATTCACCTAATATCGTATATGATGAATGAAAAAAAAAAGTTCTCTGCTACACAAGGGGCTATATTTTTTCTTGAATCTTTGCCGCTGAAAGAGTTAAGATGACGACTGCCGGAATGGACTCATGCTACACATGTATGTACAGTGCACGAGTTTGGGCAATTTATTTTTCTTAATTTAATTAAAGAAAAAATTCAAAAATATTTACATAGAGTTGTACAATTTAAATTCGAAGAATTTTTAGAAGAAATTGCGGTATGCACTTATATTAATTCCAAGTTTCAAGTAGCCTAAAATTACTCTTGCAATTGTAAAATTTAATTGCGTTTTTCTATTTTTTCTACAAGGCTTGAAATGTAAATTTTCATGGTGTTTGTTACACAATGAACCAGACTTTTAGAAAAAATTTACACAAAGAAAACTAACAAAATAACAATAACCAAAACGATGGAAATTTATAAAACTAACAAATAAAATAAAAATAACCAGAAGTGGCACCTATTTTTTTTGGGGCATAAATGTAGAACGAATTATAATAAACGAATACGCAAATGTATATTTTTTTGTAGTTGAAGCTATGTTGTTTTTAAGTAAATTGTTTCAGTTCGCAAATGCATAAAATTTAACATTGTAGTAATATCAATATATTTCTATTAAAGGAAACGAACAGTTGTACTTAAGCGTCTTTATTGCTTCACGATCTTACGACGAGTAAGTCTTATTCGTAGTGACCTTTATCCCATTCCGTTTCTAAAGAGTTGCCACAACATCTTGTACTTTTTTGGGTGTAACAAAGCAAGTCAGGCAATGGAAGAAAAATATTAGAAAATATATAAAACTTATCATATCCAACAAAGGATAATAAACGATAGTTAGCGCAGGGTGATAATTAATTAGCTGCACGCTGATTTGGATGTCGCGTTCTTTGCAGCTGTTGCAGAAATTTCTGGTATGTATTTTGTTATTTTGGCATTGCCAAATAGAACTGGAAAACTTTGCAATCCTTGCACCGTGCAAGGGCTTTGCAAAACTTACAGAACACTCCTAATGTGTATACAATTATTGCATTTGTAGTATATATAAATTAATAGCCTCAATGTGTTTGTCAATTCAAGTACTCTAAGAAGGCTTCACCAGAATGCGATGATTACTTGTACATATGTATATATTATATACCTATATGTGTAGGTTGAAAAATATTCATTACTAAACGCCAACAGCTTGTCGGAATAATGACCGGAAATATATTTAAGCGTAACAAAATTTCCTTTCATTAGTGTCAAAAGGCTGCATTCTCATATATAATTTACATGTCGCCCTTAAATTGTAAACACGAGGGTACACACATATGTGCATACATACATATTATTACATATTTTTATGTATGTATGAATTGAAATTGTTCTGGAGTACAACATATTGACTAGCTACAGGGTAACTAGAATTGTAGTAGCTGCAAAAGCATTGGTTAAAGTTCTACAGGGTTTTTTCAATAGGAACGCACAAAAGTTTTTTTAAATAAAACAAAAACGGTTTGGGATATGAATTAAATTATTTATTCCTGTGAAGGTACATTCTTTGTCATTATGTATGGAACTCGATTTTCTTTTCAAGCATAGATCGGCCGATACTGCTGCAATTTCACGTTCGATATTCGTACGAAGTTCATCAATCGTCGCTGGCTTGTTGGGATAGACCATAGACCATAGAATTGACGTAGCCCCACAGGAAATAGTCTAACGGCATCAAATCGCACTACCGAGGCGGCCAATTGACTGGGCCATTTCGTGAGATAACACGTTCACCAAACTTGGTTTCCAAAAAATCGATAGTGACATTCGGTGTGTGGCTTGTGGCGCCCTCCTGTTGGAATCACAAATTGTCCAAATCCATATCATCCAACTCGGGCCAAAAATATTCGCTTATCATTGAGCGGTAGCGATTCCCATTCACAGTAACATGCCGGTCTTGATCATCACGGAAGAAGTGCGGCCGTCATTGGGCCGCCGGCCCATAACCGCACCAAAACCGTAATTTTTTCGGGATGCAATGTTGACTCATGGAGTACGTGCGGATTGCTGCCTGTCCAATAACGCATTTTTTTGCTTATTGACGAAGCCATTCAGCCAGAAATGACGACGACAATAAATTGGACGTAGTGCTAATAAAGTTGAGGCCATTGACTCCGAAATTCGGTAATAAATTTTAATAATTTCGACTCGTTGTTGGATCGTATATCTTTCCATGATGAAATGGCAAACCTTACTGAAGAGAAATGTCAAAAGAGCGGGAAAAAATATGGCATCGTTTGCTGTCACTTTCGGTCTACTTTTGTAGCGTCCCTATTGAAAAACCCTGTATATATAATATTATATACAAAGAGCTGGCGAAACTCAGTCCACCATTTTATGAAACTGCACAAAAAACGGATTTCCAAGAAGTAGCCGGCCAAATGGCTCAGCAGATGTCCAGTTGGAGAAAAAGTAATACCCATAATTAGAAAGAACCGCTTCATATCGATAGAAAATTTCGCAAAAAAAATTAAGATCACACATCCGTAAGTCACCCGAACTAAGAAGAGAAATGGTATAAAAACTCATTTAAAAAAAGTTTCAAAACGAAGCGAAAAACAAACCAAAAAAAGCATTTCCCTTCCACGTAAGTTGTATGACACAACCGACAAATAAAAACTTGTGTGTGGTTATGGCCCACGAAGCTTATTGAAAAATGCACTGGAAGTTATTGTCGGGTAACCAATTTTACTGATTGCAGTCTGTAGAGAAGATTTTTGAATCAGAAAAACCCATCCAGATAGCAAAGTTTGGTAGAAGAGTTCTAATTTGGCAAGCCATTTGTGAATGTGGGCACAAGTTCACGCCGCTCTTCACTATGGAAATCATAAACACAAAAATTTACGTGAAATAGTGCATTCGAAAACGTCTTATGCCCTTCCTGAGTCTATATCATGTTCCAACTACATATATTTTGGCCGGATTTGGCTATAACTTATTTTGCTTAAGTCACAAAAAAGAGGATTGCAGAAAACGATGTGCATTATTTAAGGAAAGGCATGAATCCTCCCAACGTACCAGAGTTGCGACCGTTTGAGCAATATTGGACTTTTGAAAGTTGGGAACCCAGAAATAAAGACAGTGTGGTGGACAGTATCGCTAAAAGTGAACAAAACCATTGTACAAAATTTGATGAAGGACCTCTCAAGAAAAGTTCGAACGTACGAACAGTAATGGATACTTATATTGAAATAATTTATTTTCCTAGCATCACTATAAATATGTATTATTGCTGTGGTTGCCTTAAAATAAATAAACAATTTGACTCAGTTTGAGGTAAACACATTTCCTTAATTCGCAATACTATTCATATTTGGTTTTAGGAAAAATTATTTTGTAAGGGTGTTTTTTGTTTATTAGTATTGTGGAAATTGACACTTTTGTATTATTTTTCTTGAGAAAATTAACCTTCATCTTTTAATTTTCATATATTTTATTTTTAATTTTATTTATCTTTTAGCAGATTTATATTTAATTTTTATTGTTTAAAAAAATATTGCTTTGTTAAAAAAATTGTCAGCCTAGAAGGCTTGGTGATAGAAGTGAAACTTCATGGATCTCGATGAGCACTTGAAATGAAAATACTCACCCTAGCCTGCAAGTTTTATGAGATAGAAATATTTGCCCGATAACAGAAGCCACTGTTCATTATTCTGGAATTTTTATGGTTGTTAAGTTAATGAAAGAGGATAGTTGTTGTTTTCGCCTCCATTTATAAAAAATCTATTCATTCACTTCCATACCTTCATGTTCAAGAAAAGATACAATTAGTTTGTGGTATGAAAAATATGAAATGAAAACTCGTGATTGTAAACTATTTAAATATCTTGAGAAAATTGCTTCTATTGTCGTGCCTGATCTGGTTGTTGAGTCTTTGGGATTATTATTCATTTTTAAATTAAATTTACTTTCTAAAAGTTGTACAATTGGTTGAGCTTCTTCCAGGGCAAAATTGACATTAAAATCACTGCTTAAAATCATTGGCATTGTATGCAAATCTTCTCCTAATTCTGCTGCACCAGAGAGAGTATATGCCAATAATGCTCTATGTATGAATTTTATTATATTGTTAATTCTCTGGTTCGGAGTGATGTAGAGAACAATCATTGCCACAGTCTATCCGCTTTGCTGGCCCTCTCTCGTTTTTTTCTACTCCGAATCTGTCGCGTTTTCGTTTCTCTCCCATGTCTCCTTCCGTCCGACTGTCCCACCACGCGCGCGCCATTTCCTCCCTTTTCCTATCGCTTTTTCGTTGCATTCGATATTCGAATTACAGCCCAACGAGCGCAAAGAAGTTTCACTTCAAAATACTTTGGATTAACTAAGATCCTATTGTTTACAATGTGCATATGAGCGCGAGGGTATCTTATGTATTTTATGTTTAACAATTTCAATTATAAATACAGTTTTATCTATTTATATGTCAAATAATGGCGTTGCGGCACAACTTGTTTTGTTTTAAAAGCGCTGGCAAAATTCAAAATTGTTTAAAAAAGTTATGTCTGAAATTTAAGAAGGTTTCTTCCTCAATTTAATGACACAATATATTTAGCATTAAACTAAATTTAGACAAAAATTCTCACGTCTAAGTAGATTTTTTTATTACTAAATAAAATAAAGAAATCGATTTAACGTTTTAGGGAAGTTTGGGTTTCTGAGGGAAGAGACAGATTTGATTTTTTGGCGTAGAATACGTCTTACCTTACGGTATGGGCACCAATGTCAGGTTTTTATTGTTGTAATCTCTATTTCTTTAATTATAAGGAAACGGCTCGATTAATTTTTTTTTTTTTTTTTTTGGTAGTCAAATGAAGATGTTAGCTTTCGTTTGACATACATTTCATGTTGGTTGATATCTTCCTAATATTTAAATTTCTCAAATGAAAATTGTATAAACCCATGCACACAAATATGTGTGTGGTGTTTGGTTGAGTGTTTGCTGTTGGGCGATTTAAATGTACTCGTGCAGCCCTTTCTTTGTATTGCATAATTTTAGGCGGGCAAGTTAAAGTAGAGTAAAAGAACAGAAAATGCTGCCAAGCACTGCAAAAAAAATAATAAAATTGATTCGCGTATGTTATTTATCATTTATCTTTACTATTGATAACAGCCATTGACTTCGTTTTTGCGAGAAATTTAATTGATAATTTAAAAACATTTTTATCCTATTTTTCCTATCATAAGCTTATGTATATCATCCAAAGTAACTATCAAATAAAGAAATTCATTTGCTTGTATTATTTATCATTTATTGTTACATATGTTTTCTGTCTTATCGGATGGCGTATTCTACGTTAAACTTAATGACACAGCCTGCTTCTTTTTATTTTTTTTAATTATCAAAGGAGCCACTCAAGTAGTTTACAAAGAACTGTTTTATTGTGTGGCCTGGTTTATTTTGGTATTCTCCAGGAAAAAAACTCACACGAAACGACCACGCCTGATTTTCGTTGTATGTATAGAGTTTTGTCATTAGCCTTACTTATTTAATGTGCAAAAATTATTTAAGAATATGATGAAAAATATAATTTTTTGAAGTTCCTATTTTTCTTGCCGGAAAAATGTCTGTGAAAAGTATAAAAAATTTTCAAAGCAATAATTTGTTGAGGTGACAGTTTACGTTAAAAAAATTTAAAGTGAAACTACTTTCCTTCTATGTAACATGGGTAGCATCAATTTAATGAAATTTCAAGTTAAATGGTGTGACGAAAAACAACGAATGACCTTTTTTTCTGCCATGCAGTTTTATTATATGACTGGTTGGTTCATTTTGCTATTCTGCATGCGCATGTAAAGTCTTTTTGATTTTATTCCATATCATCCTATTATAGTATGCAAGTTATAGCACGCTCTAAAACTTAGGGGTTGTGGATATTTTCCCTCAAGTGTAAATAAGAGAATTTACATTTCATTTCATTTCAAACCAATCTAATTGACTGCTGGGTGACACAAAAATACGCAGACGTACACTTACTCAGATTTAATAACAAATGTAGCCTTTATGAGTACAACAACACTTATAAATATGTATAATGGGAAAAATCATTGATTTATTTCCATTGATTTATTAACACATTCATTTGTTTCGTATTTTCTATGAGCCATCATTATTGTCGGTTGACAAGCTGTTGTCATCATCATCATCAACACCGTCACCAAAGCAATCAACAACCATCGACCGACCGCAAGCATACTACTTGTACAACAACAAACAAATGTGCGTTTGTGTGTAGCGTGTGTTTGCGTTTTATATCAATGCTCAATTGACAAATCGTAAAGCATGAAATTTAGGCAAATTTATGCAGCAATTTGTTTTTGGTATAAGCGTTAGTATTTGTTCTGTTTTTTGTTTTTTGTTTTTTTTGTTTTCTTATCAGATAATGAAATGCTATAAATTTGACCTCGATTATCACGCGCGCAGTTAAGGAAGCGACAAACAAGTGTTTTGTATCTATTAAGAGATATTTGTCTACATATGCGACGACGCCACGTAAATCAATATAAATCACAGATACATACATAAGTATGCCTTCCGGATTTTTCGGATACACTCGTACATTGATATATTGTAAATTTTTTTTTTGCTATTTTCCACTTATAATCAGACTAATTACAATATTAGCTGGAGGCTTCTAGTTTTATGTAAACAAATTTCATTGATTTGCTCTTTAGGAACAGTTTTATGCAAACTAAAAAATGACAATTTAGCTATTGTGTTTGCTGGTAAGTTCTCGAAAAACGTTTGAGCTGAAAATCCATGGTGTTCATTAAAATTTAAAAAAAGTTTATTTTACAATAATATAATTCGGTTATATGGAACGATTATTACATCGTTAGTTATCGATAAATATCGATAATTATCTTAGCTTTGTGTACTGGATACAGAAGCTGATGCAGTCACTTGATATTTTTTGCAGCTCCTTAAGAGAAAAATAATAGAAAATAGACTCCCTGAGGAGGGCGCGGAATGCGTCGAAGCGCGTAGGAGAGAAAAGCCAAAAACTAATTGTTTTTGCTTTAATTTAAAACGGCCGAAGCAGCTCGAACCCAAACAAATGAAAAATAATTATCTTTGCCATAATTTTTACCAAGAACACATAGTTAATCAATATAATTTCAACGCTTTACTTTACCTGATATTTATAAAAGAACTAACAGATTATTATAATTATTTTTGAAGCTGGGATCACTCCTGTTTATCTGTTTAAATAAGAATACAAAAATGTAGACGTTTTTTTTATTAAAACTTGGATGAAAAATAGATGAACGGAGTTCAACCAAATTTAAATAGTGTATCCCCTACGCGGTTAACAGGGACCAAACAAATTTCGAATAAAAAAAAAATCAGTCTATGCGGTCCAATTTGTACAAAGCACAGCGTAAAAATAAAATCCGAGTAAAAAAAAACTTACTTGCGTAAGAAGCTTCGAACTCGTACCAACCCAATGTGTGTGCCCATCACTACAACAATTCAAACATAAGCCAAAACATACATAGGCTTTTATTAAATGAGCATATTTTTATTCAGTAAAGCAAGAATTCATGGGTATACATATATGAACAATAATTCTTAAAAATATATTAATTATGGAAATATTTGGTTATTAGGCTTTGAGACATTTTATTTTTGGCGTGCTCGTAAAGTTTTCGATAGCATTCCATTGTTATTTTTAATTCACTTTGAAATAACGCCAAGCGCTCAACATTTGGATCGTGCTTTGCAGAAAAATTTTCTAGGTATATTGTTTAATCAAATTTTGTGTAAGTAATATGGTTGTGTTGCATACTTCATTTTCTTCGTGTTCATTGTTATTATCATCAATCGCATTAATAATCGCATCGTCTACTGCAACACATACTTCAAAAAGCTCATAAAGATCTGCAATGTCAAAATCTTCGAATTCGGCGCCACCAATCCCATGGGCTACTTCAAAAATTTCAGAAAATTTGCTTAAACTTTCTATTTCGCTAACTCGTCTGCTTAACAGAGTGACATCTTCCCACACATTTTTCCAACATTTATTAATGGTACTTTTTTTAATTTCGTTTATGGCGTTTTTGACACAATCCATGGATATTTTAATTGTAAAAACCTTCCATGCTGAAACTACATTTAGTTCAGAATCATTTTCTAATTTCTCTAAAATAAACTTAAATGAATATTTTATGTAAAAAGTATTAATGTTACTATAATCCCCAGATCCAGCGGTGTTGTGTTTGGTGGTAGAAACATTATTTTAATATTTGGATGTTCAATTATTGAATGCCCAGGAGCGTTATCAACAAAGGGCAAGGCTTTGAAATCCAGGTTCTTAGAGCGAAAACATGACTGAACTTCGGGTCGAAACATTTCGAAAACCATCGCCGAAAAAGCGGAGCAGTTACCCAGGCTTTCTGATTAGCCATCAAATAAACCAGGGAAACCGAAAATAAAATTAGTTTTTCCGTAAAATAACTTGCAATAAAATAACTACCTTTCAATGCTCTTGGTCTTATGCATTTGCTTATTAATATTGGCTTTAACATTTTATCGCCAGACGCATTGCAGCATAGCAAGAATGCCACGCGATCCTTTGCAGCTTTAAAACCTTTATTCGATTTGTCATGCCTCGAAATATAAGTGCTACTGGGCATTTTCTCCCAAAACAGCCCTGTCTCGTCAGCATTAAAAACTTGATTTGGAGTATATCCTTCACTAAGGACCATCTCGTTTAATATTTTTTGAAAATCTTTGACAGCTTGTATATCAGCTGATGCGCCTTCACCACGTATCATCACATTATGAAATGCATTTCGTTAAAGAAATCTTGCTAGCCAACCATTTCTGGCGCAAAATGCCGCCTGCGAAGTGGATGGTTCCACATCTTTTATACGTTGATAGAATTGCATTGCCTTTTGCTTGATAAATCCAATATCGACGGGTATTCTTTTCTGGACCTGTAGTGCGATTCACTAACTTATTTTAGAGATATTCGTTTGGTTAACTCAACTTAACCAAAATTTTAGCGACCCTGCTATTCAGTAGCCATTTTTTAACGATTTTCGCATTCGCCGAATCAGCTGTTGATGTTAGCTAGTCGATGACCGACAACTAAACGACAACAAATTTTATGTTGTTAACTCAATCGAGAAAAGTGAAATTCGTGATTTCAATTTAAATAAAAGAAAAATTTTAAATTCAGTGATTGGTTTTCTTGTAATTAAAAAAGGAACATTAAATTATGTCGTTTAAATATTTGGCATATGATTTATCACGAGGTGATGAAGAAGTAAGCGCTCCAACAGTGGATCGACGTTTACTCCGAGATGTGGACAA
This sequence comes from Anomoia purmunda, assembly GCA_951828415.1. Lineage (NCBI taxonomy): Eukaryota > Metazoa > Arthropoda > Insecta > Diptera > Tephritidae > Anomoia > Anomoia purmunda. Next base: position 92,791,535 of record OX639994.1, read on the forward strand.
TCCATTCCATTTGAATGCAACAGAATTTCAATAGCTGTATCGGATAACTCCAGACTTGGCTGAATACCTACATAATTTCTCAGCTTGATAACCAAATAAGAGGATCCAGAATAACAGCAATATCAACTGAGAAACAGGTAGCTCGTGTAATCTTTAAGCCTGTATGCAATTTTAAATTTTACTTTTATATTGGTAGGTTCTAGCGGCGTTAAGGTTCTTCGCAACTGGTTGCTATCAACGACTCGTAGGTGAACAATGGGGAATATCCATGAGCCAGTTGTCCGTAAGCCGGCATTCATCGGGTAACGGATGCAATCAATGATTCGTTGTTTCACCAGAAAGTGAGGTTTCCTATGACCCAAGTGGAACGCCATTGTGCTAAAGAAATGTTTGCTTCGGCCTCGTCTCCCTTTGTGGGAGGCTGTATTGGAGTCGTCGATTCCACGCACATATCAATTTTGCCACCAAGGAATCATGAGGGGGCTTATGCCAACCACCACATCTACTATTCAATTAATATGCAAATGGTAAAAGCAAACTTTTACAAGGATCCATGTATAAAAACAGAAATATAGTTTACTTTTAATATATAGATAAATGATTATAATTAAAAACAATTTAATATATGTATGTAAGTCCTAAATACGCTGGAGCACAACGCGAAGTTTGAAAACGATAACCATGGCATATTTGCAGGTTTTTCCGCATATTCCTTGGAGTCGAGTTGATGACTATTCTAACAAAACACTCATAGAAGAGTCCGGAATTCTGCTACAATGGATCATTGCAATATACATATATAAAGAATTTTAAGTGTTTGTAGTTTGAAACAAACTAATATCTATTTCACTTTAATGAAATATAACAACATCGCTCAAATTTTTATTTGGCAGCAGGCATTCGTTTGTTTTTTTTCTATTCCTCTTTGTGCTTTTCGCTTATTTTGGCATTTAGTTTGACTGAGATGCCACTCTTTATCACTTTGAATAAATACAACGAAACAGCTGTTAAGAGTCGTTAAGAATAAGTTAGTGAATCGCACAATCGTTAGTGCAAACGGCAAATATTGCCGCTAAAAATAACAATTGTCGTACCGTTTAAAGTTAGTAAATCGCACTACTGCTCTTCCACCCAAAAAGCCAATGCGCGTTCCATTTGCACTAGCAACAAGTCTCTTGAGTAAAATGAATTTGAGCTATCAACTGCACTGGCTGATATAGCACTACGAATCGCAATTTCATTGTTTTTAATTGTTCGTATTTTTGATTCATTAACACTTTTCCGTTTAGCAATCGTTGACATCTTTTCGCCGGCCTTTATTTCACTTAAAGTATGTATTTTTTTACGTAAACTGAGTTTTCCACGCTTTGGAGACATGTTCCACTTTGCCTCCTTTTGTGTTTCTCCTTTCATTCAGTGATTGCAGTGTTGCATTTCATTAAGTAGAGTTCAGAGTGCAAAGGCTTCATTTGGTCAGGTATAGAGTATCAATTTGTGTGTTCATACTTAATAAACCAAATAAATAAAAAAGAAAAAACGCGTAAACAAAGTGACTGGGAGGTGTTTAAAAACACCGCTTAAAAAAACGGGTACAAAAAAATCGCGTACAAAAAGAGGATCAGGTGTACAAATTTTATATTGATATCGGAGAAATCTGGTAATAAAATTAAAGTGCTATGAAAAATGGCTTTAGCACATGCATTTACAAGACTCAATTTTAAATTGAGTTATTCTACATATGTACTGGTATATTTTTGTGACTTCCTTAACACTGAAAGATTTTTTTTACTTTAATAATCTCAAATATCTGTAGCATTGTAGGTACTTATATGATGTTGAGGTTCAGCTATTCAACACTGGAGGACATTCTAATACTTTTAAATGGCACTATCGTGTGATTATCCAACCCTAATCAGTGATTATGAACTACATTTTTTCTTAAAAGCTATAAATAAATTAAAAATTATTGCCTTTGATGAAATTACATATTTACTTTCCTGTTACATTTGAATTTATAACATCAAACCGAATGCCATGCAAAGCTGCGGATGAGAACAATCAATAATAGGCGATTATTTTCAATTTATTCAATTCACGATAAATCAAATGAAATAAGTGTGTCGCGATAAGTGGATATTTATTTAAACCATTTAAAGGGTCCGTTAGAATGAAGTGAAGAGAATGTTCGTCCGGCAAAAAATATTTTCGCAATTGTAATGGTAAGATAGTAGAAATATTGTTTGTCCCTCAATCCAGTTTATTCTCCGACTAAACACCAATTGTTTATGTGCATTACTGTAATAAAACAAACGCGAGCTTTGAAAGTCATAAGAAAACTTCCTGGTTATGTTCGAAGACCACTAAAAACTCGTAGCTAAATAGAAACTATATGGAAAAAAGAAATGTTGCTTTTATTTCTCGTTGCCAGAGAATTGCTTTTAATTTAGTTCAGCATCGCGTGTTGTAAATTACAATAATTTTTAATCTATTAATTTATTACAAATTCTGTTAACGAATGACACTGCACCCGACCAAACACTTTATTGAATTTGCTTGCAAGCGACTTATGTTGAATTTAAGTTTTTTGTTTAAAAATACAAAGCTTAGCAATTTTGTAATGAAACTTAAAAGTGAGCCAAAATAATCACGGCGCTATGAAAAGCGGCCTATGAAAGGAAGCCGATTTTCCACAAATATCCACTTAATCACTGCTCAACTATAAATTATTTACTACTGGCGCTTATGATTTTTTAATAGTGCCACCTTGAATGACACGGTTCAATTTTCACACACGCATTTAATAAAAAGGAAGTAATAGCCATGTGTAATAAACATTAATTGCAGCAATTTCCAATAATAGACCTTGACCGCGTCTAAATAACTATTTCATAAACTATAAACTCTTCAATGTTAAACGCGACAGCGAGTTGCCTAGTTAGCCAGGTAACAACTGGACTGTCGGATTGCGTAACTTATTGAGTATCCCAAGCAGTTAGCACCGTGGGAATTAACACTGACTATCAGCAAACTAACTAGCAGTAGGTGGCGAACTAACACATAATTATATTATTCAAAAAGTTGACTTGTGAGCGAACAAATTTGATAACCAATTCAATTTGAACTCGCGAGTAAGGAGACACACACTTACAAAAACCAACTGGCAACCCACATTATAATTTCTGACGCAAGCGAAAAAATTGGGCAGATAATAGAACGAGAAAGTCCGCTAGGCCAAACTGGTATGTTTCAGCACGGGTGATGTCTAAGGAGTCAGTGAAGTTCTCTATAACCCCTTTCGGTGACTTCAGATCACCAGACCCTGGATGTTGTGCATCCAAAAATCCTAAAATAAGCTCATCAGGACCTTGATAGGAATCTTTATAGCTTTCCTGGCATTCGGTCACATTCTCATGGTTTGGATAAAAGTAAGGGTACTCTTCATTCCCAAATCAGCCTGCCACCTTTGGGACAATGGGAGTTTTCTCGGATGTTGAGTGGGCTTTTGACCACGATGCCTTTGATTATAAGGGCTCAACGGCCAGAAGGCTTGCCCATCTCATGGATATTATAAGGTGGAACCACTCCAGGTTATCTATAAGACTACAACTTTGCACCATGTTAGATGTAGAGTGCCCACAGGGTGGTGTACTCTTAGCTCTCCTCTGGTGTTTGGTAGTGGGCTCCATTGTAACGGAAATGCAAGATTTTGTTCATATCCAAGCTTGCGGGGATGATGTTTGTGCATTAGCGCTAGGAAGATCTCTACGAAAGGTCTGGGGAAGCAATGGAAACTCGAAGGTCTCAACTTTCTGGTATTTGGAGGTGTAATTTTAATTCTTTCCGAGGAAGTCAAATATCTGGGTGTAGCCCTCTGATTTATAGTGTCGGTAGTTAGTCTTGGGGTCTGAGACCAGCTGTGGTACTCTGCACAGCCCTTACCAGGCCAACCATTGTTAAATCCACAAGACGGACGCCATGAGCATGACATCAAAGACGGCTTTGAATGTTTTGTTGCATTTGCTGTTCTAAGATTTAACGATTCCCGAGGAGGCAATGAATGGATGAATGGATTGCGGAGCGACGGTGAGAACTTCGGTCAAGAAAAGTTATTTGGAAGGCTCTCAGAGCAAACCCCTTTGCCCCAAATTACAAACTGATACCGAGAGTATCTTTTCGCCGACAATATACAAGAAAATAATGGAGAGATCCATGTAAACTCTTAAGAGGCTAGGTGAAAACTTTTTACACTAACGCTCCAAGTCCAAAACTGGTTCAGGAGACATTTGTGCATCGGAGATACTTGCTATAATTAAATTAGCGGTCGGAGTAGTTGGCGAAAGATGGAGCGGACACCTCATCGGAGTCTGCAATGACAGCCAAGCTGCAATAAAGGCTTTGGAGGCTGCTCACACCTCTTCAAAAACCGTACAAGAGACTAAGTGGAGCTCTGTTGGGAAATGAAATAATTTTGAAGTCATATGGGTTCCGGGACACTGCGATGTTCATGGTAACGAAATGGTTAACGAATTGCCTAATTTTGAGTCATTGGCAGAAAACAGTTGGTAAACTACCAACACTTGTAAAATAAGTAAGCGATTCCTGAAAATGACAGATTGGTGGTGAAATCCTTTCTTTCACAGAGAAGAAAACAGCTACGAGCTCCATGGGGGACAATACATGGGAACCATAGACATCATCGATGACACGATGTGCACATCCTTTCTGGAGGACAAGGATTGCACAGAAAATTTTCTCTGTGTCTGCCCTACTTTAGCGAGGCTGAGATGGAGCATGTTTTGGTCAGATATATTTAGAATGGAAAACGTTCATTCTCTATCCTTCGAATAACTTCTCAGATTCGTTAAAAAATGTCTGGAATTATTGTCGAGGAGAAATGATTCTCAACTCAACACTCTGCCTGAGTACTTGGAAACTCGATTTCGGATCCGGCCTAACTCAATTCCATTTCAATGCATTCATTGATGAGTACAGTAAACCATTTTATATGGAAAAACTTTTATTAAGAAATTCAGTTTAAGTAGGTTCATGTGATCTCCGGGCTCAACATAAAATATATAAAAATTTTTGAGGCCTTTTATCCCCACGGAAGAGAAATTTTGAATTCGTCTAATATTCGAAACTATTCGGTGGAGATGAATAATTTTTGGGTACATTTGTACATATCTGTTACAAATCGAACTCTAAGTTTTGGGGAAAAATTCGCCGCGCACTATATAATAAAAGATCCAAATTTCTTGTAACTCAATTTTACAAGTTTTGGAGATATATGTACCTATTTGCTCTAAGGTGGGCGGTACTATGACCATTCGCAACATTTGAGCAAATTGCATTGTGTAGTATTGTGTGTATTTTATTGTGTTTTATGTTTTAGTTTTGTAAATTACCGGTGCAGCGGTGCCACGGTTATTAATACAAAATAAATTTCTATATTCCGTACCCCTGTGTATTAATTTTGAGCGAACTATCTTTTATATTTATTGAAATATAGCATTCTTTCAATTATCTAAAAAACACAATTATGTGGGTGTGGTGATTATGCGATTTTACCCATTTGCAATACCAACTTAAATTGGATCAAAGGCAAAACGTGTACCAAATTTTGTCTAAGATACCTCAATATTAACTCGATGTATCCAAATCACGCACGGACGGAGGGACAATTGGACCGAAAAACATTGTTCAATCGATCTCACTTTTCATTGTGAAAAATTTGGTTCAATAAGCTAAGTGTCAGTTAGTTTACGTCATTTGAATGAAGATCCTTCTGCTTTTGTAAAAAAAAAAATAAATTCGAAAGCACTTCGCTTACTGACAGACAACTGCTTTTTGGTGAAAAAGATATTGCGGAAACACGCGAATAGGCCGCAAACTAGTGTTCGAAACCAGGTTCCGTGGAACCAGGTGTTCGTGAATTGCTCTCTGTATGTATCAAGAACATAAAAATATCATGACATTATTCTGAATTATCGAAGGATGAAAGTGTGTCGGGTGCCGCTTTTGCTAACAATGGACCAAAAACAACTTTGTTTTTGTTGTTCACACTGTGTCGGCATAATTCAAAGGAGTTTCTGCATCAATTTCCCACAATGGACCCACTACTACTCACCAGAGTGAAGAAAATAGTCGAAGGAGTGGTTTGAAATAGGCAAAATCCGTTCGAAGCGCCTAGAAACTTATCATAAAGAATAAAATGAATTTTGGTGAAATAAAATATTTTTACCCTCTCACATGTTGAAGTTATTAGACCATGATATTTCCATGTATGTATATCTTGGTTGCTTTATGCTGTCACAAACAACCGTTAGGCGAACAAGGTGAACATAAAAAGCAATGAAAGAATTATTTAAGATTAAATAGTTTAGTTTATTGCATTCTGCCATAAATAAAGAATATTATCGAATATGTTGGATTCACTATATTTATCAAAGGTCCAAAAATCTTTCAGAGGATCTTTCTCTGGAACACTCCAAGGGCCAGCTCATCTGATATTGACAGCGTCCATGCTTCTACGTCATACAATAGCACGGGCATGTTCAGAGACTTATAGAGTGCGGTTTACTTCGCAGTTGTCTACTCAGCCCACAATAGCTCTTGTTGGCAAGAGAGGTTCTACGTTGGATTTCCAGGCTGGCATTTTTGTAGGTGTTAATGCTGGTTCTCAGATAAACAAATACCTCCACTTTTTCGAAATTGTAATTGTCACCAGTGATGCGGTGGCCAAGACATGAGTGTGCTGAATTTTTATTTGATGAAAGTAGGTACATAGTGCTGCCCTCGTTTACTCCCATATCCATACGTTTCGCTTCTTTATAAAGTTCGAAAAAAGCAGAAGTAACAGCGCGGTTGTTGAGGTCAATGAGGCCGATATCATCAGCACACGCCACAAGTTGCACGCTTTTATAAAATATGGTATCTGAATGGTTTAAGTCTGCAGCTCGAATTATCATTTCTTACATACGGTTACATAAGTCGCACGAAAGAGAGACACCCTGTCTGAAATTTCGTTTGGTTTCAAACGGCTCGGAGAGGTCCTTCCCGATCCTGACGGAGCTGGTGATGTTGCTCAGCGTCATTTTAAATAGCCGTATTACTTTTGCAGGCATACCACATTTAGACGATTTGGCAATCCCAGGTTAGTCGAAGCTCCTTAGGAACGTGAAGTCGTTTTAGAGAGATAGGCGCCCCTCAACAGCCCTAATGTGGTATCACAATGAGCCATGAGCCTAAGTGTAGTATCTCACTAGGGACTGTCACCTAATCAACTAAACTCAAATTTATATATTTGACTCTGGATGCTTTGCACATGGGCCCTAAAGAAATAAATAACAGCCAAATTAAGTGAAATCCCTCAAAAATGTTTACACTGGCCAAAAGTTTTTCTTTATGGAAAGTTTACTACCCATTGCCATAGTGAATATTTACTTTCGTTTTTGCAGATGTACAAACTTTATTCAATTTTACGACTTCACTTCACGAACATATTTACTAGGTCCTTAAATGTAAGTCATTAAATTTACAACATTGCACTTGCACTCACATATTCTTACGTTAATATCTACATATCTATGCATTTACGGCATGCAAGTGTAATTTTTCGCTTGAAGTGTCAGTCAAACTGACACTAAGATGCAGTGCAATTAGGCCGCAGTCGGGTGAAGGTAGTTAAAAGAAAATGGTAAGGTTAGCTTTGCCGTGCACACCTCTAATATATGTACATAGTATATGTACGTGTATCTGTGCGGATGGCCTACTTAAATGTCGTATGTAATTATATAAAGTATTACCTACCATCATATATTTTCTAACATTTTCTCCAGTTCACTCTTGCTCTCAATTATCTACACGCTGGCATCGCAATTACCTTTAAAGCAATACATCACTGCAACGACTATTTAGTGCGCCAGTGCGTATGAGTTACTTGCTTAACTACTTGTGCGCTTTGCTATCCAAGTAACTAAATTTGTATGGATGTTTGTATGCACATTGCTATATGGATAAGTGTGCATTACAGTTTATATATAGACGCACATATGTAGATATATAAATAACTACACTACTAGTGCGTCTGAGTGCACATAAATAATCGAGGTGACCATATTTCTTGATTACACAGTCTGTATAGTTTCTAACCCGCCGTTATACAGACGTACATATATACCCTTGTAGTTAGTACGTACATCATATATGAGTATGCACATATATAAGTAAATATCTACATAAAGTGTAGTACATATATGTATATATATTTAGTAAACTGCCTTCCTCGTCCGGCAATCTTTTTGTCACATATCCGCAATGTTTGCACTTAAATGCTTAATTTTCATGCTGATAAATGATGCAACATTACTGCAATGAAACGTCAATGGCAATAATGTTACACATAACGGCATGTTGTTGGTTATGCGCACAAACGTTATGTGGCAAAAAAAAAAAACGTAAATGCTACACAGTGTGTGTGTGTGCTTTCTTCCTTCATTTGCCCACAAATTCTCTTACTGGTGATCAGATTACAAAGAGTAGCTAATTTTGCGCCATTTTACTGGAATGATTTAATTAATGACCTCATCAATTTGCAGTTCTACTCGCCTTTATATAAAACTAGCAGCCGTTTTGCGATTTTGTTCGCATTTTCTGAGAAACCTTAAAGAGTGCAGTTGCTTATATTTACTACTATAGACTTTTATTATTTACTATGATGAAGGAAAATAAGTTTTAATTACTTCTAAGTACACAACATTTTTAGTTTTGTTAGCTACTGGAAGTACTGTGATTTGATTTTTCGCATTTCTAGTTCTTGACATGGAACATATTTAAAAGTTTGGCTTTGAGATTTGTTTATCCTAATAAAGTAGGTAAGATGAGTTTTGAGGTGGCAGCTAGCAGTAAACCAGTAAACAATGAACCCTATTTGGGCTCAGTTTTATACCATTTGGTTCCTAACTTTTAACCCTAATCCTCGTCCAAACTTTCACCTTTAAGCCTCGTACAAACTTTTACCTCAACAAATCCCGCTCCCAGGAATTTCAGTCGCCTCCTACAAAGATGCCTTATAGTTTCCGGCTCTTCTTCGTCATAGCAGCTTTTGTAGAAATTGTTGTGGGGGACTCCTTTTCGTTCGGCGTGTCTCCCTATAGGAATATGCCCTGTGAGTGCTGCCACTGCTAGCGATAATTATCTCCTATTTAGCGAAAGACGTCCTTGGGATTTTCGTATGCCCTATTTAGGCCACATAAGTTTGGATGTGTTGCAAGCAAAGACATGACTATTAAATATAAGGGAAAATAGTAAAATTGAATCAATAATTATTATAGTAAGACAAAAAAATTTCGAGTAATCTGCAATTATTATTCAACGGCTTGTATAATAAAAGTATTTCATAATAATTACCAGCGTTATAATTATTTTTAAGTCTTCAAATACTTTCATTTTGAAACTTATATTATAACAGTCTTTTCGTAAAAATTATCAGCGAGATATATTTTTAGAAATATTTGAGAACTTTTAGTTTGAGACTTTTAATGATAATTATAAGCGATATCATTATTTTTAAGCCTTCAAAAAATTTTGTTTTCCAAACTTATATTATGAAAGTCTGCTCATAAAAAGTATGAGTAGGATAAATCTATTAAAGCCTTCGAAGGCTTTTATTTTGTGACTTATATTATAAAAGTGTTTTTAAGATAATTAAGCCTTAATGAAGGGGACTTTTCTAGGACCATATCGGTAACAAGAACAGTTCGTGATAACTTATGGACTAGTCCGGTACTATTTTCGGTCCCGAAAAAAATTCTCTCTTTTCAGACTTAAAAAAAGTTGCTTTATTATACATAGACTTTTGTAACAGAAGTCTCAAAATAAAAGTCTTTGAAAGGCGTAAAAAAATGTAGCCCGCGGATATTTATTATTGAAAGACTTTTATAATATCGGGTGTTTTTTTAGGGGTATAGAACTTCGAATTGAAATAAAACACAAGAAAATCGTTTTAAGGTCCATCAATTTGGCTTTATTGGAAGGATAATTTTATGCCATTAATGTTTAAATATGATTTCGGGCATGTGGCCGCCGCGGCTGGCTCGAATAAAGCCAATTCTACAGGTCCAATTTTCAACCACTTTTTCGAGCATATGGGGCCGTATGTCGGCAATAACGCCACGAATGTTGGCTTCCAATTCCCCTAATGTTTCTGGTTTGTTGGCGTAGACGAGCGACTTCACATATCCCCAAAGAAAATAATCCAATGGTGTCAAATCACACGATCTTGGTGGCCAATTTACAGGTCCATTCCGCGAAATTATGCGCTCATCGAATGTTTCCTTCAATAAATCGATTGTGACGTGCGCTGTGTGGCATGTAGCGTCGTCTTGTTGGAACCACAACTCATCCACATTCATGCCATCCAATTAGGGAACAAAATAGTCGGTTATCATGGCTCTATACCGGTCTCCATTAACGGTAACTGCCTCTCCAGCATTATTGCGGAAGAAGTATGGCCCAATGACTCCACCAGCCTATAGAGCACACCAAACAGTCAGTTTTTGTGGATGTAATGGCGTTTCAAGGGTCTCATGTGGATTCTCTTCACTCCAAATGCGGCAATTTTGCTTGTTGACGTAGCCATTCAACCAAAAATGAGCCTCATCACTGAACAAAATTTTGCGATGAAAATCAGCATCGAGATCAATCTCATTTTCGGCCCATACACCAAAATCACGACGCATTGCATGGTCTCGCGGCTTTAATTCTTGCACAAGCTGGATCTGGTAAGGTCGCAAGCCAAGATCTTTGCGCAAAATCTTCCATAAAGTTGATGGACAAAGCTCCAATTGCTGTGCACGGTGGCGAATCGATTCAATCGGGTCCTCTTCAACACTTTGCTCTACAGCGGCAATTGTTTCTTCGGTGCGCACTGTTCGACGTCTCTGCGGATGCGTATTATCACATAGAGTAAACGTAGTGCGAAAACGATCCATGGTTAACCGAATTAATTGCTCTGATGGACGATTATGTCGACCATAAAATTGACGGAGCTCGCGGTAAACTTCGCGAACTGAACCATTATTTTCGAAATAAATTTGCACGATTTGCAAGCGTTGTTCTTTTGTCAACCTGTTCATGATAAAATGGCAAACCAAACTGAACATAAATGACATTAGAGTTGCCAGATTTGACCACAAAATGCCAGTTTTATCTCTATTCGAAAAACAAACCTGTAAAAAAAACACCCGATATAAACATCGAAATAATAGTTATTGTTGATCAAAAGAATTGTTCTCACTCAAAAATTTTAAGCGTAGCCGTTTATAATATAAATTTCAAAATAATGAATATCGATAACTTGAAAAGTTTGTCTGACTTATAATTAATAGGAAAATGCTTGTCTAATTCTTATCAAAATTAGGATGACTTTTTTAAAACTTAACGGTCAATGAGTTATTATTCTGGATCTCTGGTTGCAAGACACGCTGCTTTTCCACAACATGCTCGCTTCTTTGAGGAAGAACTCTCAAATTCTGAGCTTGCAGCCAGCGAGCGCCATGCCAAACCTCTTCCAGGTCAGCGAAAGAGGTACGAAAGTACTACTTCTTGCGAACTCGTTTGCCTTCTCTTTACCGGGTATGCTACAGTGGTACGGCGCCTACACTAGATGAAAATCGAACTGCTCTGCATTGAACATAATTGCCGCTTCTTGACTCCCCGAATAGATAAAAACATTGTTTGTCGTAATCACAGTAGATTTTTTTTTAGATCTGTACTACTTCTGGTATACCGCTAATTCGGCTTGGAAGACAGTACAGTAGTGCGAAAGGCAGAATGATGTTTTCGTCACTAGTTGCTCAGGGTTTTTTTAAACGAACATGTTTTCTTAGATACGAGAGATTTTGTTTTCTTGGTGGCATTTCATGTGACTATTTTTGCTAAGCCATATTTGCAGCTCTGCTTTATAAAATGTAGTTCAAACTGCTGATCTCAACTTCCTTTCGTTTTTGCTAAAGATTCTGTGTATTTTTGATGTCGGAGAGATTTACCATGGCGTAATATGTTTTGCAGCTGTTCTCTAAGAAATATCACATATGAGTAATTGGAAATTGCAGACAAGTTTAGGGAAATAAAATTTGCATTTGCAATATTATTTGATTTCAAGTTACAAGGCCTTGTAGATGGAAAAATACATGGCGATAATTCGTTGCTTGTATTAGCCATGCAGTCATCGGGTGTCGATAAAAATCGCCTTAGACGTTCCCAAGATTAGGCGTTAGAAAAAGGGTCTTCAAAATATATAACTAATATAGACAATTTTAATTTACTCATCTTCCATTCGACCAACATTGGTTTTATATTCCAAACATACAACAACAAAAAGTAATGAAATATTTGGATGTGTACATGAAATATATATTCACTTAAAATTTTGTGAATCTATAAAAAAAAAATAGTTATAAAAGTTTGTTAACTGACAATTTCTTAATATTAAATTCATGGACAAATTTTGCAAAACCTTTTCCCTCCTTGCCTTTTCTATCCATTTTGAACTAAATTCGAACTTTTCGAATGTGAAAAGTATGACAATAAATTTTTGTAATTTTTTTGATTTCTCGAGAATTTTTTCCTTAGTTGAAAATACTTTTCAAAATGGTTTTAGGTCGCGCAGTGAACGCTAGCAGATTCTCTTAATATGATTCATTTAGCAGCTGAGAGTTGAAGTTCATCAACTGTTGTCTAGGTACAGCCGGATATTTGAAAATATGACACATCAGAACTGGAGCTTTGAGTCATTAGGCCAACCAACCAGTGTATGTCAAAAGGCAGGTGATAGCAACCTATTCGATAACTAGCGAGCACCCTGTTATGAGCACTGCATATAGATTACTTCCTACTGACTGACTGGGCAAAAGCTTTGGCTTGCCAGAGATCTCCAACAAAAGAGTGCTACAGCAATTTCAGGCGACGATTAAATCGAAAAACTGTTGAAATTAATATCACATCGCTTGGAAGTGCTTATTAAATTTTTCGGCAAATATTTTTTTTATAGCAAAATGCTCTTAACATCTTCAAAAGTTAGTTATTTTGACAGGTTTTGTGAAGCCTTTTAATAAATTGACTTCGAATCTCGTTAGGAGCACACAAAATGAGTTTTATTCTTAAGTCAATTTGTCTTAAGGGCTTCTCAAAGAAAATCTGCCTACATCGATTCAGATCCAAGAATTTTACAGTAGTATTTGAAAATATAAGTACTTATAAATATTTTGAAACAAAATTATCTAAGAATTTATAAATTCCCATAAACCATTCTTCAGTAGATTAGTAATAATTTTTTGGCCTCGCTTTTGAAAACATTATTGGCTGCTTCTTATGGATATAAGATAGGGTGGGTCAATTAAAAATATTCAAAGCATCATCAAGAAACCATACCTCTAAAATGAATTTCTAGTCTGCGGAATTTTTTTTCAATTATTTTCAAAAATACTAAAAAGTCATCAATTAAGTGCATTTAAATTGCAAAAAAAAAACTAATAATTAAAATAATTAAAATATTTTCAGAAAAATATCTCTAACGGCATTTAGTTTTGACGAAACTCTCTTCTCTGAGTTTATTTAGTTGATAGAAATAAATGTATTCCTAATTTTTAGCATAGTACCATTGTGTGGGAAGTAAATTTCGGATTCTTGCATCGCGGTCTTCCTTCCTTCCTAATAAATATATTGGGCTAAATGCCTAACATTAGCCAAGCGAATATCACACGGCGGTATTGGAACAGACACTGGACGATGATTTTTCGAAATCGGATACTTAGAGACCGACATGTAGAAATTAATTCCCATGAATCGTTTGATTTAACCCGGATATTTAGTCCGGTTTCAAAGTCTTGCTGCTACTAATGTGAACTAAAGCGGCGAACTTAATGCAAAAATGTTCGGCATCAAAGCGCCATATCTTCGAAATTTTACACAATTCGAATATAATTAAAGACATCCTTTTCACCACAATGGTTCTGTGAAAACACCAGACTCCTCTTCAACCATCGTCTCGCATATTGTCGCCATAGAGAATGATCACCAACAATAACCGGTTCTTCAACAACATCTGAAACAAATACATTTACTTAGAAACAAAAAATAGCTTTTGTTGGAGTCGCAATACTTTACCGTAATTTGTTTCAATATCTGAATTACCCATATCCACTTCAACTACTACATTGTTCTTAACATTTGCTACTACCAGCGCATCGTTTTCGAAATCCAAACTGCCAACTTTCTCGCCTTCTTCTCTTTTCACTGTGTAAGGCAGCTCAAAGTGGAAAACTGGGTGATTATAACCACCGTCACCAAAGAAATCGCCACTGTCTTCACCTTCCTACAAGGCAATTGAATTTATAAAGTCAGCAAGCTCTTCCCCGGTTCGAAAATCTCGAAGACTACCCGCCATTTTATATCAACACACTATAAAAAAATCGCAAAGAATGACTAAAAAACTCGCTGAAATCTACTAAAATATGAGGAAAAAAAATTATTTTAAAACTTATAATATCCTTTTGACACGAAAACGATCACGATCACGGGAATATTTGTTTAAGCTTCGATTTTCAGAATTTTAATTCCGCTAAGTAAACATAAAGTTGTCGGACGAAGTTATTTTCAAACACAGACCCATATAAACGGTGAATTTAAAATAGGTACGCTTAATGAAGTTTTGACTTTAGTTGTTTGGTTCCTGACGGTACCAGTGGAATATTAAGGGTTAAGATAAGATAAATTAGGTTTATAGCACATTGCTTTTTGGACTCTTTTTTTGGGAATTTGTTTTAGGAGTGCTATAAAAAAATTGTTTTCTTAAGGTTTTTTATCAAATGCTCAAAAGTATGCTCGTAGAATCGGGAATTCCCCTGAACGAGGGGGATAATCACTCGCAGCATTTTAATTCCTTTAATTGTACATTTTTTTTATATGGCGAGTCTCAAGCATAGAATGCAACCTTGCTGATATTAATTGCCCTCAAAACGAATAAGTCGGCTTGACTCCACTAAAAGCCACTCTCCGCATTTCCCACATAGATTTCTCATATTGCCCAGAGTGCACACACCTTGACCTAAGAGTCGGAAATAAGTGAATCCGAGATTTGGAAAAAGCAATTGTGGGCCATTACATCCCATTGCTTCTGCATATCTACTAAATCAAATAGAATTTAAACTTTATTAAAAATTCGACTACAAAATACAAAAAAAAATAGATACTTATTTAAATAAAACACGACATTTTATTAATATATTTTTACAACCAAACTTTATCAATTAATTAAATAAATATTTACTACAAACTTAATACAAGACAAAATTCAACTGTTTTTTAACAAATGTTATCGCAAATTTTTACAAAAAAACTAATAATTAAATCACGACTTACAAATAATGCATTTTATAATTAATTTATTTTGTTTACACACATCAGCCAAAAAAAAATGGAATTTAAAAATATAAAATTATAATAATTTGTAGCAAAAATACATAAACAGACAGCTTGTTCTGCATGCCAATATTTCGAATATTATGGGAAAATTTGCAACATGTGCGACAGCAAAAGCGAATGACATACTCCAAGCGCAATATCACATAATCTAAAAAAAAATATTTTTACTCATATTAGCACACACACACACATATTTGTTATATTTTAGCAGCGCTTAGGTCATATATGTAAATCGCACATTTGAAATAGAACGTACGGCCGCATGCAGTTCGCCCGCCAGTGGACGACCTCTTTTATATATAAAAATTCAACCTTCTCAACACTTCAACTGCAACTGCATAATGCAATTTAAATATAAATTAATTTTAATTACTAACAAATTATGCACAGCAATTTAAATGCAACACCATCGCCCCCGCGCTTACTCCACCCACAGCCTGCTGATAGGGCTGGATGAATTTGTGTAAATAAATTGGGACTAGTAGGTTGAATAAAGTGCTGTGTTAGTCTCGCCGAAAAAATTTTCATTACGCATTTCATAGTGGCTTAGTTAGAAAATACTTAGTGTGCGCAAATATTCCAAATTTTTAGCATAGCATCGTATGAAATATTTTCAAAAAGCAGAAATTGCAATTATTAAGGGTAGTACGTAAACAACTTCTTTTTTCTCCGTGCGTAAAATAATTGGATAACTATATATTAGTTAACCTAAAATGGCCTACGGATGAAAATTAACTTACCTGCGCTTTGCTAATTGAAAACAATGTTTCAGACATAAAAATGCCAGTTTTTTTAACATAAAAATTTGTTTTTTATATTTTCAACGAGCATTTACGAGGGTTGCCTCTCATATTTTGAGCCTTCGCAACACTACATGTGATTAGCTGTAATTAGATATTTTTATCGTAAAGTTTGGTATTTTTTGGCATAACATTCTCACTTACGAGTTTTATTTGTGTTTATTTATAGTGAGTTTAAAAATTCATATTGTCTAAAAAAGGAATTAACCCGTGAACATTTTCGTGCGATGATTTACTACGATTTTCGACGTGGATTATCGGGACAGGAGTGCATCAATCAACTTACTTCTACTTTTGGTGTTGAATCACCACACTTAGCCACTGTGAAACGATGGTACAACGAGTTCCTACGTGGCCGCCAATCTCTGCAGCAGGACGAATTTCGTAAAGGTCGTCCAAAAACGGTGGTTGTGCCAGAAACCGTCGATGTTGTGCGTCAATTGATAATACAAGATCGTCATGTGACATACCGCGAGATAGAGGTATTCTTGGTCAGTAGTGGGACCAGCATACATTCAATATTGCATGAACATTTGGTCGAAAAGAAGATTTGTTCTCGTTGGATACCGCATAATTTGGCATTTGCCCAAAAAAGGACTCGTGTCGATTGGTGTAAAGAAATGTTGAAGAAATTTAGCCGCGGTGGATCAAAGCACCTCAATGACATCGTAACAGGTGACGAATCTTGGATTTATGCATATGAGCAGGAAATAAAGCAGCAATCGACTGAGCCTAATCCAACAAAAGTTGTTCGCGCAAGAAGCACCTCAAAGCAAATTGTCGCCATCTGTTTGGCAAAAATTTTTGGAGAACTAAGGAAAACCAACCGCCGAAGCCAAGCCATTCTTCACCAAGACAATACGAACTCTCACGTATCGATTCACACAAGAGAGTTTTTGAGGACTCAAAAGGTCGAATTGATGGGTCGTCCGCCTTACAGCCCTGATTTGACACCTAATGATTTCTTTTCATTCCCGAACATCAAAAATAAAAGCGAGGTCAACGTTTTTCAACGCCTGAAGTAGCTGTAGAAGCCTTCAAACAGCTCGTTTTAGAGGTATCCTCTTCTGAGTGGCAAAAGTGCTTTGAAAATTGGTTCAAGCGAATGCAGAGGTGTATTGACTTGGATGGAGAATATTTTGAAAAACAATGAAACTATTTTTCTTAATATTTCACTATGTTTTCATTATTAGGCGCAAAATATAAAAGGCAACCCTATTAAACATAAGCTATTAGTTGTATCTTTCTTTTTTCATAGGTTCTCAAAATTTCATAAAGATATTCGATTTTTTGTATAGTAAATATGTGTATTCTGAACGTTTTTAGTACCCCTAATCAGCAGATGCAAGCGCGAAAGGTTTATTTATTTAATCATTTCGCTTTTTCGTGGCATTATATATATATATATCATATATATAAGAATATAAATCTCGTGACAAGATTTTTATTAAATTTCGTATGTATATTTGATAATTATGAGATGCGGTATGGAAGAGGGATGCCACCAGTTTGAAACGTTAAATTTTATTACGTATTAAAGAAGTATATAAAATATGCAAATATGAGTATCAAACGACAGTTGCCACCTGCTTGAAAAGTAAAATTTAATTACGGGATATATGAAATCCTAAAATATGCGTGTAATTATAAAAAAAAAGCTAATAAATAGTATACAACTATACATTTTTTGAAGTTTTGGTGAGGGTTGCGCTTTTTTTGAAAAGTTACATTTAATTAAATTACACACAATATAATATTATAAGATATATTAAAATGTGAATTAAAAAATTAAAATTTAAAAAAATATATATAAAATATTAAAATATGAGTGACCAACGGTTCGTGTCGGCGAGGATAAGGTTTATAGATTTATTTATTTCAGAGATCATTGCCATCTGTTTAAAAAGTCATATTAATTGAAATTATACATAAATTACATGTGAATGAATCCGAAAAACGGCATTTAATAAATACATAAAGGCAGGACAACACCTGTGCCGCGTTTTTCTAGTTTGATATAAAAATGAAATTTTCCCAATATGTACGGTGGTTAACTTTATGCCTCTGTTGCGTGTTCCCATGGAATGTGTGTGTGTGTAAAATAATACACTTTACTTTTTTACTTTTTTAATATGGGTCAAGTGAAACCCACAAATATTTATTTTGCATAAGTAGAGGTAAAAATTTCTCGGTTTCTTGGTTACCAAATATTTAATTAAAATGTATAACTTTAATAACTCTTTAACAATTCCACAAGCTTGGGATGAGAATTCACCCATTTCAAAAACCAAATTTAATTTTTTTATTAAAGAAAATGAGTGCATATAGATATTGCAAAGAAAATGGTACGATTGGAGATAGGGATAATACGAAAGCAAGCGATTTTCATACGGTTAGCGTGGCTCAGTGCTTGAATGCTGGCCTAGCAACTCCGTGCACCATGGTTCGATCTCTGGTAAAGTCTAGAATGAAAAACAAGTCTGATGAGGAAATGCGGTGATCTCCGAAATATCAACTATCACTTCTACTACTTTGGAAAACCGTTGCTTTCTCATATTATTCCCTAATAAAACAAAAATGGCCTCCAGCTCAATAAAATTGCAGAAACATTCAAACATGAAGTTTCGAATCTATGGGTTAAAAAATACATTAATTTCATAATTGGCAAAGGTAGACCCGATTGTCAGGAGTGGCAAACGAGACAGGAATGGAAACGTATGTACTTCGAATAATAATGGGGCCCATTACAAAAGGGGTGTTCTGAACACCTTTTTAGCACCCTTATTCCTAACTAGTCATTAAATATATTTTTGACTGCAAGCGATGAATATTTTATTTACTGTATGAGTTTAGATAAAGCTAATATTTTTGATACTGATTAACGTAAAATCGACAAAAGTTCGTTTTACCAAAAGTAATTAATTCTTTCAAAAGTTTTTAAAATGTCAAAGGAAGACTTCCATTCAAAAGTTTATAAAAATAAATATTAACATAATTTCTGATGTGATAAGGTTCGTCGATGGCAAAGCTTTACTTATGCGAAGAAGATCTAATTATAATTATATTCCATATGAATTTTATGAAAGAGTGAGTATAATTTCTGATGAAAAGGCCAGCATATTATTAGGTTAGGTAAGGTAGACGTGGCTAATTCTAGGAGCACACTTACACTTCTTTTTGGTCTATTGTGATACAACAATACCTACATTCCAGAACAGAAAAATTCCGCGGTTTTACAAAGAAAGTACAAAGTACTGATTTCCACTCCAGATATTTAGGAATATGGGTGAATATATTGCGATTCCAGAAATTTGACATTTAGTCACGCGAAGGCAGGACAAGCGGATAAACAGTGATGAAATGTTTTCACCTTCTCATCATTTAAGGGGTTGCCGCAGTGAGAGGCAGTGCTGACATTAACGCCCAGACATAACTGAAGAGAGCTGTGGAATGGGCTTCCATTGAAGCTTCCGTGGTCTTTTGCAGTTCACCTCTAGTCAAAAGCACTTTGCGAGCTGGTTACAGGAACCCCGAAAGCCTCCTTTCTTCCAAAAGAATTTCAAGTGTAATTTTCTTAGGTAGCGCATCTGGTTCGCAATTTCCTGGAATATTGCTGTTCTCTGGTGCCTAGACTATTTTTACGAATATACATATGTTTTGAAGCTCTCGAGAGAAATGTCAGGCAACCAATAACTGATTTATGTCGCACGGTTGTTGAACCAAGAGTTCTGGCTACATAGCTGTTAGAGTAAATTTTTACTTTCTATACAGAGGTCGCGCATGCAGGCAGCCAATCGGTCGCTACCTGGATGCCTTTATCGTCTGAACAATCTTTTCGTTTGAGACAAAGTTAGAAGCAGCTCACTCCATCTCCAAATCTGCCATCATGTTTTGATCCATCAGTGGCCAAGTATAGCAGCTCTCAGTTTCATATATCACTCTAGGATGGCACTTCCGAAGAATCCCGTAGGAGCTGT
Source organism: Anomoia purmunda (assembly GCA_951828415.1). Classification (NCBI taxonomy): domain Eukaryota; kingdom Metazoa; phylum Arthropoda; class Insecta; order Diptera; family Tephritidae; genus Anomoia; species Anomoia purmunda. The sequence goes on from OX639994.1 coordinate 92,811,795, forward strand.
GAAAGATCCACCATAATTTGATATAGCCCTGACGAAATCAAAATATCGCAAGATTCCCGAATGACCACAAAGTGGATTAAATGTGTAAATAATATTCCACGGCCTGACCGCGTCGTGGACTGCCAGGCTTTTCCCAGCTCTCTGACTTACGTTTTCTTAGGCACGGCCTCCACGAGACAAAAACTTTCACAAAAGTATCGATTCTATTACTTAATCGTATGACCATTTAATAAGCCTAGTACTAAATAATAGGCGCTCTTTAAATGAGCAAAATATGAGCTAGAGATTTGGGCGCATTTTGGCAAAAGATTAATTTCTCCTAGAAAAAACACATCACTAATTGTGTGGAGTGCAATAAATGCTTAAAATTATTGTTATAATTTTTTTCAAACGAATTAAAAATAAATCTTTTTAAACTACTTAAATTTAATCTCGCTAACTTATTTCACTTTCTATAAACATTAATAATGCATTTGGTACATAATGTTATTATTTTTGCGGTACATGAAAGGGTTAATATAATTATGTAATAGTTTTTATTAAAACGGATGTGCATGTGTACATCGCTTTGCTGCATATGCGAATTCCAACATTTGCAGCAACTAATTAAGTTAGCAATGTCACTGCCATAGTGATTTTTTGATTTTTTTCTCCTACATATTATATAGGTATAAATAGATATCGTGTGCGATAGCTGGAAAATTGGAATAGTCGGCAACAGTAGGAACACTGATTTTTTTTTTAAATCGATAATTAGTTTAATAACTTTATTTTAATTGACAAAAACATAAGTTGCAATTAAAGTGCAATTATTTTTTATAATCTCAATTAATATTCAACATTTTTATTTTTGGAGGAATTTAAGAAGTACTACATAAAACTGTATATCAAAATTTGATAGCAAACGTTGTTAATAAAAGCCGAAAAAAGCAATAAAGATACCGTAATGCTGAGATTTTAGAGATAGTCACTCAAAGTATCGATAAAATGCTCAAAATATTTTGAATCATTTTAAGTACACTCAACCACCAGCTCTGTGACAGAACTGTCGTGGCGGAGTGGAGCAGCGCCTCCATTCAATGAAGGGTGAGTAGAGGCACTCCACAAGGAAGGGTTCTCCCACCACTCCTTTAGGTCAGGGGTAAGTTTTTGAGCACCCTTTTTGATATCATGCAGGGTTACCTAAACTTGATCGGAAAATGGTCTTCAGGTAGTGGGCTCACGATCAATACTAGCAAGACGGAGCTCGTCTTATTTAACAGGAGGTATAAAGTACCGGATTTCCATCCCCCTACAATAGGTAGCGTTCCGTTTGTGCTTTCTGACCGGGTAAAGTATCTAGGTCTGATTCTGGACAGGAAGCTCTCCTGGGGGGAAAATATTGAGTAAAGGATGAAAAAGGCTTCTGTTGCGCTATACTGTTGCCGGGGTGCTATTGGGGAGGATGGAATCTCTCTCCCAAGGTAAACTACTAGCTTTTTGAAATTAGGCCTATAATGTTTTATGGAGTGGTGGTCCGGTGGAACTCACTAGATAAGGTATCGAAGGTTAAGCAGCTGGAGCGGGTGGAGCGGTCTGCGCTCATTGGAGTCAGTGGGGCGCTTAGGACCACACCCATTTTAATGCTTAACGTTATGCCTAACGTGTTACCTATGGGCATTGCAGGCAAGGTTGCAACTTTAATTTTGTCCCTCCGGAAACGTATTGCTGTTTGCCGACTCCAGCCCGTGATTGCTCCTTCTCCACTCACATCCCGCGTAGTTAGGAGTGGAGGGAGGGTAGTTTGTGGCGCGGGAGTACGGTGAACTTTTTCACGGATGGCTCGAATCTGGACGGAAAGGTTCGGAGGGGTGTCTTCTGCGAGGAGCTCTCCCTCGGCCGTAAGTTTTGGCTTCCGGACTATTGTAGTGTGTTTCAGGCAGATGTGTCCGCAATCAAGAAGGCAGCCGATTCGCTACTCCACAACGTAATGCCCACTAGACGGGCTAACATTTATTCGAATATTCAGGCCGCTATTAAGGCCTTCGGATCATCAATGTTGAGATCGAAACTTGTCAGGGAGTGTCTGACTTCTCTCGCAGCCGCCTCGGAGTCTCTGGATATTAGACTAATTTGGATACCTCGCCATAGCGGCATTGAAGGGAACTGCGTGGCTGATGAGCTCGCTCGGCAGGGTAAGGGCTCCTTTGGCTGCCTACGGACTTCTCTTGGACCGATGGGCTCTCTGTCGTCTCAGCGAGCGCTGGAAAACTGTCACGATATGCAGAATTGCACGGACCCTCTGGCCGAGAGTGGATCGTGGGCGCTCAAAGAAGCTGAGGTCGCTTACTAAGCGGCAACTCTCGACCGTGGTAGGTGTTTTGGCTGGGAACAATGGTTCGTTGGGCATTCATGAGGTTAGGCGGAAGATAGTCTCTGACCCTTTCTGCCGCAGCTATATGGAGGATGATGAGGTGGTTTCATCTTTTTATTTTCTACTCAGCTGCCCTGCCTTTGTGAGACTGTGGTTCAATTGCCTAGGCTCGAACTTCTTTAGAACTCCAGAGGAGCTTTCTGGAGTAGGGATTGGTAATTTGCGTGACTTCAATTGGGGGTACGCAACGTTCCTCAGGTTAATCTTTCCTGATTTTTCTGAATTACGTTACCGTTCATAAAGTAGGTGGTATCACAACGGACTCTTCTTCGATGTCTTAGTGAGTTCCTACTGCGGGAACTACCACATTAACCTAACCTAAGTACACTCACGTAATAATGAAGAACCCAAAATTTTTTCTCTACTTAAGTGTTCATACAAAACTAGCACACACTGAACTTTTTTTCGAGATACGCCTTAATGCGCATATTGTGCATATCATCGCCTTAGAATGTACACCCTACCTAAAGCCATATTATAGTGCAGAAAAAAAACCACTAATACTTTTTATTTGTAGCTTAGAAAGAAGTCACCCGAATATATTTTTCGACTCTTATAATAAATAGCCGTTGGATTTGGAGCTGTGATGAAATCATAAGAAATTGTACTTAACCTATCGGAAACGGAATTTCTTTAAAATCAATTTAAAAACTACTTTTTCGCCAACTAAAAGTGGTTGAATTATTTTATTTTTGCTGGTATGCTGCCAACTTTATTAACATAGCAAGTCAACTTTTTTACCAACAACAAATTATTAAATTAATTGATAAAACAAATCATTTGAGAATACTTTAAATATTTTTGACAGCAATAACATCAAAATAGGTTTCTTCCAGCTGCAATAAAATATTTTTACTTCCAACTATTTGAAATTCCGTTTTTTCAAACTGTTTTAAAACTAGTCTAACTACCAACTACTTTCAAACCCGTCCGTTTCCAATTATTTCAAAATATGTACGGTCTGCTTTATAGTTAATACAAAATTTTCATTTTTCGTTTAAACAAAAATACATTTTAATTTCTATTCAGTATACAAATTAAAAAAAAAGTATACAACTGTTTCGAGCATAAATTCTCGAATGTTTTGTATTGAGAGTTTGGATTTCTCGTTTAATTGCATTTACAGGCAAAAAAAAATTCAGGTTCTGGGGATGCTAGTATGTACCTTGTGAGCTCAAACACATATTTTTTTAATTTTTTGTGTGCGTACGTTTTTCAGATGATGGTAATATAGTGTGTGTGTTTTCTTTGGGTACCACTTAAATAACAGTTCTTTTTATTGCTTCACTACTAATTGCGCTTTTAGCCTATTATAAATTTTTTTATACTTTAAGTATGTATGGTTGATCACCCTGATCAACATCAAATTCTCTTCTTCTTAATTGGCGCTATAACAAGCGATTTTGGCCGAATTCAACATGGCGTGCCAGTCGCTTCTCTGCTTCGCTAACTGACGCCAGCGAGAGGTACCAATTGAAACCAAGTTGTTCTTCACCTAGTACAGCGTCGAATACTTTCAGGGCTGTAGCATTTTTTCGATACGTACAACATGACCTAGCCAATTTAGCCGCTGAGTCTTACTTTGCTATACTACGTCATTGTCGTTGTAAAGTTCATACAACTTACAGTTCCATCATATGCGGTATTCGCCATCGCAAAGACGTAAAGATACTCATTCGGAGAACCTTTCTCCCAAACACTTTAAATGCCATGCCATCCGATGTTGACAGCGTCCGTGCTTGTGCGCCATACAGTAGCACGTGCATGATCAGGGACTTATAGAGTGTGGTTTCGGTTCGCAGAAAGAGGGGTTTACTGCTCATTTGCCTACTCAGCGGAAAGTAGCACCTGTTGGCAAGATTCTCCGTTGAATTTCGAGGCTGATATGATTGTTGTTGTAATGCTGGTTCCAAGATAAGTAACGTCTCCTACTTTGTCATAACTATCAAAGCCGCAGGAGATAAGACGCTAATGCGCTGATTGTTTATTTGATGACATAAAGTACTTCGTCTTGCCCGCATTCTCCTCCAGACCCATCCGCTTCGCTTCCCTATCCAGCTTGGAAAAGGCCAATGATATCGATGTCAGCGGCATAGGACAATAGTTGCACACTCTTATAAACAAATGGTGCCTGACCGGTTATATTCTTCAGCTTGAAATATCTTTTCCAACATAATGTTAGGGAGCCACACTGTCTGGAACCGCGTTTGGTACCAAACGGCTCGGATAAGTCCTTCTAAATTCTAACTGAGCTGGTGGTGTTGTTCAACGTTACTTTAAATAGGCGTATTAATTTTGCAGGGATACTAAATTCTGATATTGCGATATATAGGCAACTTCTAACGGGTATTTTCCAAGATTTGGCGTATCGTGAACATCTGGGCGATGATAACTTTATCAGGTGTAAAGCCACACTGTCACACTGATAAGGTTCAATCCGTTCGCTGACGATTAGATTCAGTCTTTCAGACGATACGCTCGATAGAATCTTGTACGGAATTTTAAGCAGGCTGAGCCTGCTGTAGTTTGGCGCATATTGCAGGATCACCCTTCTTGTGAATTGGGCAGCATTCTTAAATTCCAATCGGCGGGCATGGATTCGTCCGACCATATTCTGGAAATAAGTGGCTTTGTTGTTCCGTAGCGGGGTTCGAGATCTTCACCATCTCCGGCGATGCTTTCGCTGTCTCCATTTAACAAAGCAAAGAAATGTTCCCTCCTCAATTTGAGTGCGCTTTGGACCATCAGTCACCAGGCCGTTCTTGTTCTTCCAGTATTTTACGCCGTTCTTGAAACCTTCCATGAGCCGCCGAACCTTTCGGGTAGTTCTTCTATCTGCCAACGTCTCAACCTATTCGCACTCACGTATTTCGGCCTCGCCTTTCTTTCATCATCCAGGCAACGGTTCCTTCCCTTTTAAAGGATCGGCCATTTTTGGTGCTCTTCCGCAAATCATAGTTCTTAATACATTGATTGTGTTCGACTCATATGCTGCGCCGTTTGTTTTAATTTAAGGAGTAACCCCACCTGGTTCGCCTTCTCCCGTTAGCTTATTCGCAAACAGAAGTTCGGGAGCTACCTAGAGGACACTTGGGTGAAATCTCCCGGAAGTCGTGAGCTGCTTTTACTGCATGCAGCAGAATTGTTCTGGCCTTTCCCAGTTGAATGGCAATCAGAGACTTTTCCCACTTTCGAGGACTTCTACAAATCGAATCATCCCCCTGCTGCTTATTTAGACAGAAACTCTTGTTCGACTACCTATGAACTCGGAAGCGATTAAGACGCACTACTACTACTACTCATAACAAGGAGATTTAGGTTTTATATATTTTTAACTGTAATGTCATACAAGTTCAAATTGCAGTCAACGAATCACCAAAGTACATAGGTCTTTAAATAGTGGTAGTTATGGCTGTGGCCGGTATAATTAAAGCGAGGTAAAAAAGGCATATGAATAATGGCAGTCTGAACCTTGTGGCATATTCAAGTAACCACATACATATGTACGTTCACAAATATATACTTATGTTTAGATACATACAATGGAAGGAATTAGTACGAAACTTGTCTATGCGTTAATTCAGATCTAAGCTACATATAACCACATCGTCTGGCAAAGGGTAAATATGAAAAAGCACAATTTTGGTTGCCCAATAAATTTGTATATATTTTGGCCTGCGTATGCCTTTCCTATTGTAAAATCCATAGACAATACCTGCAACAATGCAACTGCAAACACAAACTGCACGCAATGTAAGTTTACACTCTTTGCTTTGTTTTGGCCCAACTCCAATACGAAATGTAATAAAAGCAATGCAACAAATACACGTACACACACACGCACACATGAATACAACTAGCATTTGCTAATATCGAGTTTAAAATTTTCCAAAATGCCCTTAAGCTTTTAGGTGCAGGGAAAAAAAGGAGAGAAGGGAGCGCTGTAAGTTTATTGAAGTCGGCCAATATCAGAGCGAAAATTAAATTGCAATTGATGTATGGCGCCATTACCAACATATACACATTCTTATGTACATATGTATGTATGTATGTATGTTGTTGTACGCAAATGTCATTTGTATGCAAACACATATGTACATACATATGTATGTACATAGATTTGCAATCACATTAGTTACTAATATTAGGCTTAGTACTCGCGCGACGCATAAATTACAATTGCCAAATTACAGATTAGGCAATTTTACTTCCAATTGAACCGTACTGCCACTGTAATGCCATTGCTCCGGTAGTTACACATGCAGGACCGGATTTACTTGAAATGCCGAACTGGGTACCTTATATTATGGCGCCCTCTTATCTCGAATATATATACCTACCATTGAAAAAAAAAATTGTTTGTTAAGTATGCTAGGAGTGCTGCCGATTTGAAGGTGTACTTTTAAAATTCTTCTGGCTATCGTAACAAATCTGAATTATTTCGTACTTCCAGTTCTCAGAGCAAATACGACGCTATTGTTATTATTAAAACGTGGCTGAATTCAGACTCTCTAGACAATCAATTGTTCGACGCAAACCTATATAATGTCTAGCGAATGGACTTAGCGTGAAAGAGAAGGTGTTTTGATAGCAATTCAGAGCAATTTGCATACATTTTTGATAGTTTGCTTCTGGATCAAATTTTACATTCCACCAAACGGTAAAAGCGAACTTTATGTGGTGACAATCTCCTATGCATTTTGGTTGACTTTAATTTATGCAATGTGTGTTGGTCGTGCACTTTTTCGAACTAGGGTCTTTTACCTAACAATAATAATGTCTCGCATGAGTCAAACCTCATCGATAGTGTTTTACGCCTTAATCTTAAGCAAATTAATAAGCATGTTAACAAGTTGGATATAAGTTTTGACCTATTTTTTGTAAGTGACAATATATGTAAATTATAATATTTAAATCTGTTGTTGTCCTGTTTCTCAATCTGATATTCTGCATGTCCCATTAATACTGAAATTGGAATTTTATAAATTTTTAAAATCATTCCCTGCCAAATTAATTACTTAGAACTATATGTAAGTATTGCGATTTCGCCAAATAAAATGGTGGATCCTTTCGAATGCTGAATTGGAATGAATTATTTTCAACGCAGGATTTTTCTAAATGCTATGAACCTCTTAACCCTGCTGTTAGGTTAAGACCATTTGGTCCAATTTTTTTTTTTGTTTTCTTTGTAACTTTGGAACGGTGATATATACTGTCTAAATTTTTCAGCTCAGGTGGTCTTTTTATAAAACAATATTATGTGCGAAAATTTAATTCTCTGACTTAAAACTGGACTAAGATAAATTGAAAATTACGAATCTTAGGTTAAGGGGCCATTTGGTCCATAGTATATTTTCTTTGATTTTCTTTACATTAATTTTCCAACAATAAGTATTTATTAGTTTGTTCGATATTTTTTGGCACTACATGATGAGCAAAAAAATGTTTTGCGGTTGGTTTTGCAAATAAACGCACTGCTAATGGAGCATTTTACATCAGACTTAGACTTGCAGCATCTACAAATTCCTCGCTTTCGAGCTCCTGAACTAGAAGCATTTTTAGAGCAGGCCACTGGTGCTGGGTTTTACCAGAGTTGAGTAAATAATAAAATAATAATATTTAGCAAGTATTGAACCAAACTAAATCTAAAGACTAAGATTAAATTGTTATTTTGTATGAAAACTGCAGTATGGATCAAATGGTCCTCTAACCTAAGATTCGTAAGTTTTTTTTAACCTAACAGCAGGGTTAAGTGAGCGTTATTTTATTTGTGCATGAAAAACCTGTCGATATTGAGTCGTGATTTGAAGAACCTTAAAAATAAATCCTTTAAAAAGTTAGTGGTTAATGGAAGTCAGATTTTCTTTGATAAATAGCAGAAATATGTAAAGGATTTTAATTGTTTAGATAAGCTTTTTTATAAAAATAACATTCTTCCGTTAGAGTCAAATATAAAATCAAATCCAAAACCTTTTTGACATTTTATAAAGTTTAAGATACGAAGCTCTACCAGCCCTTCGGTTATCCCTCTCGATGATACATTCGCTAGTAGCCCTACTATGAAGTTTTGTGTGCCAATTACATTTGCAAGGATGGTAATTCTAAGCCTGATGTTAACCCCAATACAACAACTGCTTTCAACTTTGGGCTCTCCATGGAGCGATGGATTCAGCTGCCTCCAGAGTCCCGCGTCGCTCTGGCTCTAATAAGGTCTGGATATTTTAGTAGACTCAACTTCTACTTATCGACCCCGACGTCGCAAATGAAATGTCCGGCATGCAAGCAATTCCCGCACGATACCAACCACCTTTTCCAATGCCCCAACAAACGCAATCATCTAACCTTCCTCACCCTATGGTCTGACCCTGTCGAAACAGCATGTTGCCTGGGCCTCCCCTTCGATTAGTTTGAGGATGAGGACCATGTGTAAGCTGATCTTGAGAGAACAACAATAGCTTTGGGGCTCTAAAACTGGCACTTGATGACGTGGCGTCTATGAAAGCGGATGCTGATGGATTTTTTGCTGTCCCGCTGTAGTTATCTCTCTTAAACGTATTTTTAATAAGTCTCTTTTGTCGGATATCTTCATCGATGAATGGAAAATTACCTCTTTTGACCCTATTTTTAAAGTTGGAAATAAAAATAATGTTCGTAAGGCCTATTTCTCCCGTTTCTAAAAAAAAATGTATTTCCTTACAAAAAGTTTGATCCTGCCAAACCAGCATGGCTTTGTTTTCAATCGATTTACAGAGTCCAACTTAGCTACGTTTTGTGAATACTGTATTGCATTTTTTTCTGCTGGGCTCCAGGTTGATTGCATACAACTACATGGATTTTAGAAAAGCTTTTGACAGAGTTTTTCATTCGACTCTATGTACTTTATAAGTTAGACTATCTTAGTTTCCATCACTTGAGTTCTGTTTTCTTTTTTTGGATTAAATTAAATCCATAGATGGCATATCATCAGATGTTTTCATTCGCTCTTCTCCGGTTCTCCAGAGAGGTATGTCAGATCCTCAACGTTTTGCATTATATGTATACGATACTATCTCAAGTTCTGCTATATTCCGATGACTTGAAAGTATTTTCGATGATCAAAAACTAAAGTGATGCCATTATGCTCCAGGCGGATATTAATAATCTTAATCTTTGGTGCATTAAATCTCGGCTTTCTGTAACTATTTAAAATTGATTTAGAGTTGCTTATGAGAAAAGTCACACTGCATTATCGACGTGTTAGAAAATCGGCGAGTCACCGCTAGAATCAACCGTTGAGGCCAACGAATTTTTAACTCTAACTTTTATTTTAGTAGACATATTAATCATGTGATTTCTAAATGTTTCTTTCAAAGAAGTTGAATTCCATCCCACCTTTCTTCTAATAGAAAATTTTGTCCAATTTCATCATACGATAACTAATTTGACTTTTGCTGATTGATATTTGAATCTGATTTGATCCAAGTGGTTTTTTGGTGTGGTGAAATTAGGCAAAAATTCATGCCATTGGAATCGAAACGCCATGCACCTTCTTTGTGATCTACGGTGGTAAATTTCTCTAAATTTTTCTCAGAGCAATACGCATGGACGTTCACCAATTCGCCATCCAATTAAAACTTGAGGTCTGGATTATAGATTTCTGCAAAACTTATTACCAAAACTCAAAAGAAATTTTTAGAAGCACTTTATTAAACTAAAAACTGCATAGTTGGAAAGTTTCCAAAACATTCTGAAAGATAAATTGAAAATCTTAAAGAAATTTTGTTCAAGTTTGTAAATTTATCCTAGAATTTTTACAAAGAAAACAATTTCGATTATTATGCTTTGTGACATTTTTGTATATTATTATTAAAAAAAAATACAAAAAAATTTGTCGGATAAAATATTGTCAATATTGCAAAAAATAACTCCACACGATTTTAACTTTATATAAAAAAATTCAGTGAAATTTAGTTATTTTCTATTTTACTTCGTCGCTACCAACTTTCCTTCTTTGATTTGTAGCACTCGGCGGCTGCCGGAGCCGAGTTCGAATCCTGGTCGAGGTGAGTAACATCAAAAAATTACAGAAAAGTGTTTTCTAATAGCATTCGCCCCTCATCAGGCAATGGCAAACCTCCGAGGGTACTTCTGCCATGACAAAAATTCTCACAAAGAAACATTCACCATTCGGACTCGGCGTTAAACTGTAGTTCCCTTACAGGCAGACGGCAAATTGTAAGAGAAGTTCGGCCAAAATCGCTTAAGCAGTATAGCGCCAATCAAGTAAGTAAGATTAGTCGAAAAATGCAGTCGAAAATATTTGTTATGTATCGATTTTGTACCTATGATTAAAAATATATATTTTAGTTTTAGAAAAGCAAAAATTTGCATAATTCTTGTGACGTTTTTGCTCTCAGATAAAGCAGGACTTATTCTTAACAAGTTTTTCTTCGGTGTCACGTTTTTTAGTGAACAAATTATGTATTCTTGTAGTTTTGGCAGAAACAATAGATTGCAAAGAACGGTGTTTTTTATTTCGTTCAATCTTTACAATTTATGTGAACTACTCTTTAAAAACGTGCCTGAGAAAGTAAATAGGGTAGCAAATGGCAAAATTACGCAATGTTTACTTCCGGAGGAACAGATGGCGAACACTGTAGTTTTTAAATTTTGCCGCCCCCAAAATCTGCCGCCTTGTGCCTGAGCATAGAGAGCACCTAGTGTAAATCCACCACTGTATACATATGAACGTATACATATATACATCTGTCAATGTATGCACGTCTGTCGCCTTATCTCGAATACGAAATGCAATCGCGACAAATGACATGTGTCTGCGTACAAGTGGCCATGTGTAATTGCCTATAGAACCGCCGGCCGCATATATGTGTGTACATACCAATGTATGTATGTATGTATGTTTGTTCAATTATTGGGTTATATTGCGCCTCGTGTACCCCAATAGCTTCTGGGGTTCATGCGCCCCTTGCGTACTAAAACCCCATCCTTGCGTTTTAGGCAACTTCATAGCTCAAACTGCAACTCTGTGTTCCAAAAAAAATTGAGATGTATATGAAGAGATCCAAGAAACCTTTGATTTTTCCAAAAAACAAAAGTACCGTTCAGGGGCGTGCCCACACTAGAGGTATTAGAAATATCGCCGAAATTACTGACCAAACTCCGCCAAATTTGGTATATGCTTTACATTTCAATTCACAAGTCCAAATTTTAAAACAAATTAAAAATTCGAACAAAAAACACGCCCACTTCCCTTATAAAATTCATTTACAAAAATCAAAAACTACGGTAATTAACTACTAAAAACTATTAAATATAAGTTACTAAAATTTGATACGTAGAATGAAGTATTACCATACACGGATTCAAATATTTTTACGAAGAATTTAATTTAGTAAAAATATCTATAAATATACTTGAAAAACTCCAGCAGCCGTTGTCCTTCATTTCTACTAGCGAAACAATGTGGTTTGAACCACATATTTTACTTTTTGATATAAAGTTCAAATAATTTAATTAAATTTGGGTTTTCTAGCTACTGGCAAACTTCTTTAAACCGTCTCCTCAGTAAAGCGAACAATTTCCAAGCCATATTTTTTTCTATTTCACGTAAATTATGAATTAATTAATTAAATTTGAGTTTCCACGCAAGTGGGTATCCCTATATTTGTTATACGCCTTCTCTTCAGCGAATCGCACATTTTGATGCCCATATTTTCATATTTCATATAACTTGTGTATAATTTTATTAAATTTGAAACAGGTGGCAACCCATTCCAAATATACGTACGAAAATTCTCCTCGCCTGGACGATCCGTTCGACACGCAAATTTTAATAACTCATATAACTTGAGTATATTTTAAATAAATTTGACATTTCAAACAGGTGGTAACCCTCTCCCACCTTTCCAACGAATAAATAAAATATTTGTTAACTAGTGTAATCTGCAAGACCGCAAAAAGCATGGTAGTATGGTATTCTTATATAATGCAAGCTGCCGTCAAACGTGCTCCCTTCTCGCTGAGAATCTATGTATATGCGATCATATTTTACCCAGCGAAGCAGAAATCTGAAATAAGGAAATATTTTATAAAACTTTAAAATGTTTGAAAGGTAAAAGAACGTGGATTCTTTGAAAATCGTGTGTAATATCCTTCTTAATATTTTTATCACACATCAGTATCTTCTGAAGTTTTTATGAGGGGCGTAGTTGAAAATGAATGAAACTTAATAAATACTGTAATATCTTAGATTTCCCCTATGGAACAATTACAAATTAATCAGATTTGGCAGCGCTATTAACAGTTGTACTCATTTCAGTTTTCTCTTGGATTATCAACCAAACAACGCCGGAACAACACCTGTGCAAGCTTTGTATTCCAATGAGCATAGAATAAACTGGACCTTCTATTTTCTCACAATTATTGTACAGTTACGAGGATCAGTTTCGGCTCAATGTTAACCCTTCCGGGACAACCTTGGTACAATTGTACCAATTTAATTTTTAAACACAAAATTTTAATATTATTTACGAATGTACAGAGCTGAAATTTTAGGAATGCCACAAGTGGACATTTTAGAATGAAATTACATTTTTTTTTATATATCTACATACTTCGTATGTCGGTGGGCGTGGTAAACGTGCATCTATTCCGTCATTGCCATCCTTGGTACAATTGTACCACAGGCTAATTTGTACAGAAAATGTTAGTCTGCTGCTTTCTTTCGACTCATAATTTTTAATAATGGAAAAAATATCGCGCTCTTTTCTTCAGTCTTATCTCAGCTGTGGTTAAGTTCAGACGTGCGATAGTGAAACAGGATTTTGTTCTTGTTTCGTAAGTGTATTTTTGTGTGTAATTTTGCAATTCAAAGAATATGTGAGTATATGTATATTTTATTTACTAATCGTTTGATAGTCGTGAAGTTGTTCTCAATTTATATGTTCAGATGGAGGAACAAAAAGACGAATTCGGAACAGAAGCTGGAGATGTGCTGGATATGATAACTTCAAGAAAATTTTCGCGAATGAACGAACGAGATAAGCAAAAATGGTTTGATAAGTTAGCACTTTACATTTCTCGTGATGATGACGAAAATAGTGAAATGAGTAATTGTGAGGAATAATTCCGGGCAGATTTAGTTGAAAATGGCGATTACCCTCCAAATGAGGAAGACGCTTCAGATGCAGAAGGGGAAATTCATGTCGAATATGATGCGGATGCAGATGTAGGAGATCACGAGGATGAGGACATCGAAATTGAAATCATACAACCAAACGAGGAAGGTACGCATGAGACCGCCGATTCCTTTACTGCAAAGGATGACACAAAGTGGTGCAAAAGGCCTCCCGCAGCAACAAAAATAAGAGCACATAACATTGTTCGTCAACAAGGTGGACCATCGAAAAGACTAGAAAAGTCTTCTCAGCTGGAAATTTTCAAGCAGATAATAACTGAAGAAATGGTAGACATCATTGTCAGAGAGACAAATAGAAAAGCTGAAGAGGTGATCAAAAACCTGAATGAAACGAAACCAAACCCTCAGGAACGAAGGTGGACTGCTGTTACCGTCAATGAAATGTACGCTTTTTGTGGACTTTTGCTCGCAGCAGGTGTCACAAAATCCAACAATCAGAATACGACTGAACTATGGAAAACAGACTGGTTTCCGATTTTTCGAGCAACTATGACTCGTCAAAGATTTCATGCGATAAATCGATTTATCCGATTTGACAACGGTGCTACACGTGGTAGGAGAGAAGGAACGGACAAAGCCGCTGCGATTAGTGAAATGTTTACAATGCTAAATTTTAATTTAAATCTACTTTATAAGGCCAACGATGTTGTGACTGTAGATGAACAACTGTACCCATACAGAGGTCGAACACGTTTTACTCAATATATTCCGAGTAAACCTGCAAAATATGGAATAAAAGTCTTTTGGGTTTGCGATGCCATTACTAAATTTCCATTGCAAGGCGAACTTTACACCGGGAAACCTCCAGGAGCTCAACAACAAGCAAACGTTGGAGAAAATGTTGTGAAACGTTTAGTGCACCGGTATTATAACAGTGGTCGAACAGTTGTGGGTGATAATTTTTTTACAACACTTTCACTTTGCAAAGACCTAATGAGCAACAACTTAGGATATGTATGTGGGAACTCTACGTAAGAATAAAGCTTACGTTCCAGAAGAATTTCGAGCAAATCGACGACGTGAAATAAATTCGTCACTCTTTGGTTTCCACTACGCTGATAACAACAAAACATCTATGGTCAGCTATGTTCCAAAAAAGAATAAGTGCGTGTTACTTCTTTCTACGGTACATTGTGGTATGGGCTCTTCGGGAGCTCAAAAGAAACCCCAGGCCATTCATTATTACAATAAGTGCAAAGCTGGCGTAGACTCGATGGATCAAATGCTTGGATCGTATACTTGCAAGCGCAGAACTCGACGCTGGCCATATGCGTTTTTCTTCAATATTTTAGACGTGGCCGCCTTAGCTACATACATTATATACAATGGTTTTCATCCATCCAAAAAGAGGGAGGCAAGGCGTGAATGCTTGCATTTGCTTTCCAAGCACCTCGTGCAAAAAGAAATAGATCGTCGTTTAAACAATAAAAATATTATAGCTCAATCAATTACTAGAAATGCGATCACTGACATGATGGGTGGCTCATTGGCTATGAAAACGACTGTTACTTCGACTTCGTCATCATCAGGTCAAACTGCAGTGAAAGGCTGTTGTAAGCTGTGTGTGCATTATGACAAAAGGTACCGCAAAACAAGGCAGACGTGCTCAAAATGCAACGATCCTGTAGGTGCCCAACATAACATCGTTCAACATATATGCAAAAATTGCGAATAAATTTTTCCTTCCACACATTGTACGTTTATTTGTTTGTTTTTTTAAATTACCAAATAAAAGTTAAGTAAAAAACTTGCTTTTAATGCATAAAAACTTTAAATCATTCATAGTTTTAATATAGTTAGCTATACTTTCAGTATTAAATGCAATCATATTTCACAGTGGTACAGCTGTACCAAGGATGTTACTAGAAGGTATTGGTGAAGGGTGTCGCGGAAGGGTTAATGCAACAAATCCAAATTGTCGCTTGTTGAGTGAAGAAAATCAAGAGAGAACCCGTTATACTCAAGAAAACTCTCTGATCGGTGTGCTGCATTAGCTGGGGATTCGGACCAACGGAAAATGAGAGCGGCGATTTGTTACCACAGAGCTGAGAGCTGAGAGTTGACTTAACAGAGCTAAAAAGTTCACCTATAATAAAAGAGATCGACGTCTAAAAACGTTTGATGGCCAATGAGTGCTAAGTGTTGGTTTGAATTTTTTCGCAAATTTATTGAAAAGGAAAACGACTGGAAATAAGGACATAACTTTAATGATTTTTTTTTTAAATATGCAATTTTAGAAGAAGTATCCTTTTTTATATTAAAAATCATATAAAGTAAATTAGTATCCTTACTCATCTCATTTTTACTAGAATTTTATTGAATTTATTAGTAAGGAAAACTTTTTATTTTTAAAAGAGCCCTTTTAACTTCTTAACTTACCTATGTACTTTGCGAATAATCTACCTTATATTGTTTTTAGTTTCATTTTATGAATATTGCTCTTTGGATTTTTGTATTGTCAAAATGGAAATTTTTGATTTACGTATTAATTGTCCCAGAAGTTTTCAACGACTATAGTTTTAAAGATTTCAAAAATAAAATATGATTTAAGAATAAATGTTTGCAAAAATAAAAATCTTTATCTGTCTAATACTGTATTAATGTTCAAGAAATGACTATATACATATGTATTCAAATTGTTATAATTATCTATAATCTATCCGAAAAAAATAGGTGCCAATAATTTTAAATTGATAAGATCTTCGGCTTAATAAATATAAGAGGAGATTTCAATAGAAGCCAAGATTTCCTGCTTAATTTTATTGAAAAGTTTTTCATCTCAATTCAACAGATCCCCTTCTTAGTTTTACTGATTATCTTCTTGATTTTATGGCAAATACATACCCAGTCGTAATAAGAAGATCTATGTATTGGAAAAAAATCATAGAGAGATCCGTTAAATTTTGTTCTGATTTATAGGGCATTTCAGGTGGTCTTTTCACTCTGTATAATGACGGATTTTTCGTATACTGTTCATTACTCCAGGAAACTTTTGATGAATGCCTGATTTCGGGAAATGGGTCGGTCGATTGGCCACCTAGATTATGCGATCTAACTCCTTTAGATTTTTGCTCTAGTTTTATGGGGAATCCATATGCCTCACTTTTATTTGAGTACAAGATTTTTTGTTTTAACCATTGCATAATTAATATTTTGTGATTTTAATTTTCTTGACCACAAATCGAAATGATCAAATTTGATCGAAAAAAACAAAAAATATAACAGTCAAACGATCAAATTTTAATACTTTTTTTTTATCAAATTCGGTCCTTGCTTTGGGATGTTTTTTCTTTCGATAAAAAATTATCGATATTCATACTTTATCGATATTTTGTGATATTTTTTTCCGATCATAAAATATTTTGTCATCGCCGAAAATTTTTTTTGCGTTTGTTAAGTCGAAAAGTTTTAAATTCAAGAATAACGACTACTTTTAATCGAACAAATAAAAATCAAAAAATGTCGATGGAATATGGTCGGAAAACTAAACACCAAGAATAATTATTTTTTCTCACCGAACGAATAAAAATAACAATATATCAATCAAATTTGATCGGAAAAACTATAATTCAGGAATAACGATTACTTTTAATCGAAGAAATAAAAATCACAAAATATCGATAACATTTTATCGAAAAAAATAAAAATTTAAAACAAGGGAACAAACTTAATCAAAAAACGTTAGTCACAAAATATCGATCAAATGTTTTTTGGAAAAAATAAAAATCACAAAATGGCGATTAAGCTAAATCGAAAAAAGTCGAATCCTTCGAGTATATTTTTAATATTGAAATTCCGTTTAAACTCCTCGCCCTCCTCCATTAATTTCCGGCTACGGTTCTGATATGTTTGTATATAGATATCTATAAATATATGTATACTTTACGAGTATACATCATATCTATTTAACGTTGTGTGTGCTTCGTTTGATTTCCAACCTGCTTTTCTCGCATCTACCCTGCTCACGTCAATGTACGAGCGATTGTATGTTTGTATTATATGTATATAGATATCTATGTATTTACATTTGAAATACAATTATGGTTTGTTCTGCCCGGTCGCTTTGTTTTGTTAAATGACAAAATGAGTTTATTAATCCCAACTGGAAGTATGGCACAAATATATAGAATATCACGTAGTTATATATATATTTTTTTCAATCACTTATTATTTTGACTGCGACTGAAATTACCTGCAACAAATATCGATCAGAAGTCAATATCATATCTCCTCAGAACGAAATGAATTGTGAAATAAAGCAAGCGAAAGGGGCAGCGATTCCTATCGAAAAATACTGTTTTCTGGCGAAGCGACATTTTTATCCCGATCTGGAGATCGAAAACCCCGCATTTGGTCATTGGAAAGCCAATGCATCCCCGCCGAGTGTTAATGTGATAAAAAGTGTAGATATGAAATAGTTGGCTTTTATAAATTACCAGATGTGCTGGATTATAGGTTTGTTCATAAAAAATTACACAGGTCAACAAAAAAAACTGTTTGTTTCTTGTAATTTTTTAGTTGTTTCTATCTCACATTGACGGAAATTTTTTAAAACCTAACCACAGACATCCGGTAATTTTTACCGGTAGGTGGTTTAAATTTTTTGATTTCGGGAAATCCATTATACTTTTGCATTCATGCGTTCAGTATAACTTTGGTGCCCGGAGTATGCACTGTGGTTTGTGAAATTGCTCATATTTATCGCTTTTAATACTAAAATACACTAAAAACAAAATAAAGTAGAAATATCACCTTCATTTTTGCCGGCACGTTAATGAGAAATTGCCTGGTCTAGGTATGGTTTTACAAGTGCGGCATAATAAAAACAACGATCATCATCATCAATATTTTAAAATGAAATTGTGTAACCACGATAAGCCGCGGGTTCCTTATATTGTATAGCAGAAATGTGCGATAAGTCTGCGGTTAAGGTCCAGTGTAAAAAGAAATACAGTTATGTCCGTAACACTGATTTGGCGGGATCCTCAAATCAATTATGACGGCTGCTACTTCTGCGTTGTAAAAATAAACGGAATTAACCCTAGTAATCGAAATATTTGGTCATATCTTTTGCTCACCGACCTCAATTAAAATCGCGAGACGTACAACCCACTACATTTAACATTTAAGGTTATTTGCTAAATTTGTGCTTTGAGCTTTCACTTGAAGTATTTCATTCGTGCTCTGTGGTATTCGGATCATAAGCAGATTTACCTCCCTATGCGGGCGAACTGACAAAACTTATCAACCTGACAGTTGTCAGATTTACTGCGCCTAAAACTGTGCCGCAGAATATAATATTGTTTTCACTTACTCATTAGGGTATAACAACTACAACTACTGTCGTCATTATTAGAGGGCTGAACGCTATTTTTGGCACATTATTTCCGGCGCAGCAAACCTGACAACTCTCACGTTGATAAGTTGGGCCAGTTAGTCAGCATAGGGGTTTAAATATGCTTATGATCCGAATACCTCTGAACACGAATGAAATACATCAAATTAAAGCTCAGAGCACAAATTTAGCAAATAACTTCAATCATTTAAACAGAAAAAAATAAATGACTTAGTAGAGATCTGAACGTACCGAAATAAGCTTCTGAAATTTTAGCATATCCTTTGAAAGAAAAAAATTAGCTTACTCCGGAAACCAACACTGCATTTTATAGTAGATACCCGAGAAAAAAATCTCTTTTTTTCTCAAGAGAAGAACTTCGTTTTTTATGACGATGTTGATGGTAGTTTGTAATAGATAGGATTAAATAAGCGTCAACGTAATGATAGGCGTATTTTCATAGATAAGAGTAAAAGTAGTTTAAAGTGTGTTTTGCTTTGCTTTGCTTCTTAAAATTTCTAAAGTTATGAAACAAACTAAGTATCAAAATCTCAAAAGGATCGTTTGTGTTGATCTAAAAATGGTTTTTTTTTAGATCAACTAGGGAGAAACACGAAGCTCCCTTCGTTCCCTCGGCAGTCGGTTCTACGATACCGGAATGACCCGGATTTATATCCGGCCAAGGACTGTCACTTCAGCAGCATTCCCTATACTTTTATGGGTAATGTTTTACGCTGTTACAACAACAACAATGAAGCTCCCTTTTTTTATGTGTCTCTGGCACCGCCGTGACAAACAACAACATTGGTCACAAAAAGTTTGGCCAGTGGGAGGCGTTTAGTTAGCCGAGACCGCCACTTCATATTAAACTCGGCAAAATGAAATAGGTTGTGAAGGCGCTTAACAGAAGTATCGAATGTTGCAATTTTCAGTCACGAAAGTTTTCAGGATTTAGTACAGAAAAATTATAAGCTCGTATTTTTGATGGGCCATAGATTAAGTAGCTCGTGAAAAATTCTAATTTTGTCAAATCAATGAGTGAAATCGATTTTAAAGTTGATTATGTGTAATTTTCTGGGAAAAAAGAACTTTGAAGATCTCGTCTACCTTGTGGAGTCCATGCTATCGAACTTGAAAGAGCGATGGTGCAACATGAGCATAAAAATCAACTTCATGCAATCGCATTTAAACCGATTTCTACAAAATCTGAGTGATTTTAGTGAGAATCAGGGTAAAAACTTCCATCAAGAAAAAATACTAGGCCCGTTTCTTTGTACCTGAGTTGCAAAAGAACGCTCCAACTCGGATAAAATTTCCTATAGTTGCAAAAGCAACCCTGTTAGCCTCTTTCATGAATATTGCGATTTGTTTGGTGCTATTTAAAAACGGGAAAAAATTGTGCCGGCAATTTTTAGGCGTATGTAGTAATATATTTACAAATACTATGGAATTAAAACCGAATTAGGTCCTAAATCTAAATTTCCCATGTATTTTCTTCCGGCTCATTCACAATAGCGCTGTTTTTTCACTTTCCAACACTACATCCTCCGGTCGGATATCATTTTATCGAGTTGGCCCAACTCGCATATTTTTCGGAGCTAGTGCTGTTGCTCTACATGCATTTTGTTATTCGAGCTAGGGTTCTCTTGCAACTCGGTTACCAAGAAGCGGACCCGCTATATTAGTTTTTGGTGAAATTTATTAACTTAGTTATTTGTAAAATTTTACAATAGTAAAATTAGTTATTATCAATTCATTTCGTTCACGTCGTAGTTATGTTCACTGAACGAAATTTTTTAATTTAACATCGATGCTCCAGTGAGTAAAAATTCGCCGTTCGCCGATATTGTGTTTCAAGCATTACAAATTTTTTTCTGATAATTGTTATGAACACATTTTATGATTCGAGCGAAAATTTGAATGACTTTTTTAAAACACAACCATCAAATAATTATTATTCTGAGTCTCTGTCAAAAAGTGATATGGTATCCGTAAGTAAATTTTCCATGTATTACACCGAAACTATAGATAAAAATTTCCTACAGGCTAATTGCAAATTACTACAATATTATTAGACTTTTATGTATTACATAAGTATATAGAGGGGCATATCCATAAATATACAATGTGTCTCGCTATGTCTGCATTGCATTCGATTTGATCAATATCCTATTTAGAATAAGCATAATAAAATTTATCATTGCACACAATTGGATTTTGATTGCGGTTTAACTTAATATTTGCTTTGGAACAAAAAATTAAAAGCAATTGTTTTCTGATTATCTATTTTGGCTGCCAGACTGTCGCTTGTCTCGCTGTAAATGCAATTTAACTGAAAATTTGTTGAAATTGTGCAAATATTTTCTCTAGAGTTATAGTAATAACTGAAAATTATTGATATTTATGTTGTGTGTGGCTTATTAAATACTTTTTTTTTATACGAACAGTGCTAAATTTCTGTTGAAATGGACGAATATTCAAGTTTGCAATAAATACAAACTAATTAAAGTCACTTACAACGTATATAATAAACCCGCAAAACACAATACTTGAGTTCACTGATTGTTTTGGAAATACGATTAAAAAAAATTTATTTTTTTTCGTGTAAAAAGCGTGAACAAAATGAAATAATATTGCCACTGCGAAGTGCGAAATGTCAAATAGTATAAACTGTTTACAAAAATAGGCAATATATTTTCAATCAGTTGTTTTGGGTATTCCATTGTATGCCCATTTTTTTTTTGTCTTCTGTGGCACAACCGGTTTCAATTGAATGACCACAATATCAACTCAGCTGATTGCAATTTAGCCGGGGTTTTAGCTGTACGTTTGAGCTGAATTTATTCCCCTTATTATGTACACTTGACAAATTCTGAATAAGCTAACACAAACTATGAGAAAGAAAAAAAATATTTTGTTAATTTGTAAAGTAAAAAGAATAGGAGGCAAAAGTAGGAAGAGTTGCCTTTTATTTGTTGTATAAAAAGTCGAACATTACACCCAAGCACGGGCACAATTTTGTCTCAAAGCCTGAACAACTAACTCTAATGTACCTATTTCTTTAATATACAGGCATGTTCCGATATACGAAAAATTTGAAATCGATTCGATTTATTTGGATATTTTTTCAAGACTTTCAACCAAAATACTAAAAGTTTTGCATTAAAACTGTGCATATTACATGGCAGACTCTTACATTATAGTAGTAATATAAAATGTTCAATAATGGGTCCGCTTCTTTGTAACCTAGTTGCAAAAGAACACTAGATAGGATAACAAAATGCATGTAAAGCAACAACACAAACTCGGAAAAATATGCGAGTTGCGCCAATTCGGTAAAATGATATCCAACCTGAGATGTAGTATTGGAAAGTGAAAATACTGCGCTATTGTGAATGAGCCGAAAGAAGATACATAGGAAATTTCAGTTTAAGACCTGATTTGTTTTTATTTGCATAGTACTTTTAAATATATAACTACGTCAACCTAAAGTTTTCTAGCACTCCAATTTTCCGTTCTTAGATATCACTAAACAAATCTAATGCCCTATGAAAGATCCCAACAGGGTTGCTTTTGGAACTATAGGAAATTTTATCTGAGTTGGAGAGTTTTGTGGAACTCGGGTGCAATAAAATGAGCCCAATTTTAGCAGATGTGATGTCAAATTGTTCGATTTGTACTACATGTCCTATAGACACATGGAGAGCAATATAAGAAACCAAGTGTGTCTAGTGGTAAATGTTCTTAAATTCTCCAGCTGTAAATTTCCACCAGCATTTTATATCAGCTAGCTTTATATCTTTTACTTAAAAAGAAAAAAAAAAATCTGCGCTATTGTGAATGAGCCCTAAAAAATACATGGGAAATTGCAGTCCAGCACCTAATACATTTTTATTTGCATAGTATTTTTAAATATATAGCTACGTTTACCTAAAATTAAGGAAATAAAGGAAATTTTATCCGAGTTGGAGCCTTTTTTTGCAAGTCGGTTACAATAAAACGAGTCCATTATTTTGTGAACATTTAACACAAACAAAATTGAACGAAGCGTCTGCTAAGCGAAAGAAAAAGGACTGAATACAACCTAGTGTGGTTTTCAGGAAAAAAAGTTTAGCTATCGAGAATTAATTTTAGTGCACAGAAAAAAGATAAAGTGTTAGTGAGAAGTATGACGTAATACTAGCTATAATAATCATACTGATAATCAGACCTGTTAAATTTCAAGTACAATAAGTACTCAATACAAATACCTTTTAAAGTACTTATAATGAATACGTAATTGTTTTCTAGCTGAGTTGAAATTAGGACTCAAGTACAAGTACTTGTAATTGGAAAATATTTGGAAATACCATCAAGTACTGAAAATACTCGAAAGTACTCGCTAAAAGAATTGCAATCCTTTTCCAAGTACATCAAAGTAATTGAAAGTACTTGGAAAAGGATTGCAATTGTTTTAGCGAATATTTTCGAGTACTTTCAGTACTTGATGGTATTTCCAAATATTTTCCAATTACAAGTATTTGTACTCGAGTAGTAATTGATACAAATCTAATGTACTTGAAAAGTATTGAGTTCTTCTCTGGAAAGCCAAAGTCCTTAAATTGCTACTTAGTACGAGTTGTACTCATGACTTAACAGGTTTGCTGATAATGCACAAGAGGAATACAACGCCGGAATAGCTGCTATTTTTGCTTTGGGTAAAGAAAATTCTGAAGCGTAACCATTTGGGATGGGAGAAGACAAAATTTACCCCGACTTTGTGTCTACTGATATTGTTCCGATGGTTCAGATATTGAAGAATATTCTACAATTGGGAAAAAAGGGGGACGACGACGAAGTAGAGGATGTAATACCATCGCTGAGTACAGGGGCGACGATTACACCAACTGATGAAAATTTTCACCCAAAAGATGTGAAAGTTTAGTGCACCACTCCACCGAATATATTGGGATTCTAGCGAAGGGAAACCCGCCCAAAATAATTAAACATTATAAAGAAGAAAAAGTTGTATCCATTAGAAAATTACTAGAAAGATGGGACAGAACCACCAAGGGAATATAAACGCACACCCTAATTCCCAACCCTGAAAAATAGCTAAGTCGCAAGCATGGAGAGCTGACCTATACGTGTGACCTGGAATAAGGGAAGGTGGGTGGGGGTAGTTGACCAGACAAGGGTGGTGTTCTTATGTAGGTACAATACAGATACCAACGAGGTAAAGTGGGTGCAATTTTGTAAGTATTTGCACAAAGACTAAACAAGACTAAAGCAGACGTCAAGCCTAGCGCTCACACAATACTTAACGGTATTACCGGGGAGAGACATGGTATAGGATGCGATTAAAGTTCCACACTGACGCGGTTAAGGAAATAGGAATAGCGCTGCACACTTTAGAGCAAATTATCTTCGAAACTTCTTCGTTAAATTATGCCAAATTAGACAAACGCTTTGTATTTCAACTCAGTTAACACAATTTGGAAAATATGGAATTCGGGGCGAAACGCCATTAGCTAAATTTAAAACTTTAGATATTTTATTAAATCGTCATCGGTACAAGGAATTTAATAAAAATCAAAAAGTGAGAATATCGGCGTGATACGCTAAAATCATAATAATTTCTCTTTGTTTATATTTACATAAATTAAAATTTTAAAACTGATAGTATTATACTTACTTTGTTAATTGCACACCACTTACTTTACTTACTTTTTGTTTGAAATAAATATTATTTGCGGAGTATTGAAAATAAAATTTGTTTGAAATTTTTAATTCTCAGTAATTGTTATAAGCGTTGATTTTAGCTTTAGTAGCTCGTGTTTTCGGTTACTGTGTCTGTGAGACGGACATGGTATAACCAACTTACGAATAATGTAATTTAATTTGGAGTAATAGAAATTGGCATGTGCAAGAATTTTTTTTTTTTTTTTTTTATATTAGACAATTGGATACTAATCGTTATTGCCTCTGCCACAACTTCATGTCCAATTTAAATACCTCAATGAACTCAGGAACGTCGCTCGGCCATACTTCGCGATCGACATCAACGGTTTTGTCCAACTCTTCTTCATTAAGTTTTGCACAATTTGTTGGAATTACGATTTGTGCCTTGGACAGTAATTCTCTGTATTCTATAAATCTTATTTCAAATTCTTCTAAATACTGATCCAAAAATGAGGTAATGGACCGCCAATAATATTCCTCAGAATTTTCAGTGCAGTTGTCTCGATTTTTTTGACGTCCTGCTCGTCGAGGAACTACTAGCTGTAATGAACTGCACATTGAATTGCAGATTGAAAAATGTCGTTGATTTTGCTTGGTTACGCAACTCTTTGTTTTTTTCCCCGATAAATGGGCTTGAATTAAAAAAGGATTGAATTAAATTAGGTCACAAAGTACGGTGATAGCGGGCGCAGTTTTTTGTGTTTTTTTTCGAAATCCATAAGTGCCACCGAACTTTAGTAATCGATAAGTTGTACTTTAGTTTATCACCACCGGTTTTACTTTTATTAAAATTTAATATTAGTTTTAAAAAAAATAAAAGAAAAACCAACCGACGCAATTTGGCTGATAACAAAATTAAACTTGCAATCGATTACGTTCTTTCAAAAAAGAAATGTATATTAGCGAATGCGCTTGGAGATATGACCTAAGTCGGACCACTTTAAAGGACAGAATTGCTTAACTGAGGAAGGAAAAGGTCGTAGCCTTGATTACTCGGGAAATTCCTTTGAGGATGAACCTATTTTGCTCCCTTCAAAATACAGCGCAAACCAGTGGCTTACAAAGAAATAAGAAAATGAAATACCAGAATATTTCAAGGTGTGTTCTAATCTCCAACATTGATTTACCTACAGCGCTGTACGAAAGTTTGTTCCTACTTTCTACAATGCTTTAATTTGATCTAATCCTGGATGGACTATTACCATCTACGATATACCTCATCTCTCCAAAGTTCCTTTACAATTTTCTAATTGCTTATCTGTCTTTTACTCTTATTACATACCTGCGCTAATCCAGAATATAGTTTATTTGAAGCTAAAAATAGCGACAGGTTAAAGTTTATAAATATCCCTATGCTATTTCTGTGACGTGCTTTTATTTTTCTTATTTGTTTAATGAAAAATTCCCAACATTCTTTATAGTTTTTGATTCGCGCCATTTCTAGCATTTGCTTGTGTTCGTGGGACATAAAATATTTTTTGCGCATTCGCTGCTTTTATTACCATGAAGTGTGTGCATATGTATGGCCGGTGACTTTTCATTTTACTGCTACTCATTTTATTTGTACTTACATAGCACAAGAAACACTCTACTTATTCCATTTCGTGTACTTACATTGCGTCAGCTCCTGCTGTCTGCAACCGTGCGGAAGATTTCTGCTACCTGGAATTTACTTACACAAACCGCCTGCACCATTTTATGAGTAATAAACATAAATGTTAATTTTTTTTTATATATTCTCCTATATATGTATGTATATATGGGATTTACAGCTCATATATAGTACGTTGATTTCTTTATTTTAATTTGCATTTTCCCTCATGTGGTTTTTGTTTCATCTTTTTTTTTTTTCAGTTTTACAGTTCTATTTACTTATTTATTTTAGGTTTTTATTTCAAAGAAAAAAGTCTTTGGTTTACCTTACAGTTACAAATACAGATGCATAAATACATACAATGTCGTTTTATTTGTATTTTTTTTGTTGCTTCTTTTCGTATTTTCTTTACTTAAATATATATTTACTTATTTATTAAATATTAATATATTTATGTACTTACGTAATGTATAGAATGTATGAATGTGTGTATGTATATTAGTTGCTAATGGTTTATTACATATGCATGTGAATATTAATGATTTATTATATGTATATACAGGTATATGTATATGTTTATTTCCATGTAGATATGTACATCTGTTTGCGTGTATTTATAGTACGCTTGATATTTTATTTTTTACCAGCTACACTCTTGTGTTGCCTTATTGCTATGTCTGTGTAGATATGTATGTGTGTGTGGGTGTTTTTTTGTTTAAATATGTTAGTAAGTTTGAGACCTTGCCACCAATGTGGATTGTGGAACTTCACGTCATTTCATTGCTATCGGTTTGAACAGAAATTAAACACCAAATTTATGCCAACTTTTGGGTTAGCCTAACTTTAGGCGTTGTTTTTTCTATAATTCTCAAATGAGTTATGCACCGCTTTTTACTTAGTGTTGTTCTATTTCCATTCAATTTTTCACCCTTTATTTTGCAATTCTGCGCTCTACCGCTATCTTTCTCTCGCTCTATATAGATCGACTCTTTTTTTTATTATTTTACAAATCGCGTAATATTCACTAAAAAATAAGAGCACCTATAGAAAAACAAATCTATGCAAATTTATATATTTTAAATGATTTTGAGTTCGGAATGTGAACCTGTGTGATGGAGTGCAACATTCCTGCACCGCGGCAAATGCAAATATATACAAATGGGCATTAGGATGGTCATTAATATTTGAACATCTAAATTTTCTATTGGCTTTAAATTTAACTTCTTCTTGAAGGAAAGTTGTTACAAAACCCTAGCAATTCGCTGTAGTCGATTTATTAAATTTTTTTCCAAACTCTGAAGCCATCACTAGCGGTACAATCTGTAGAATCTCTAATATTTAAATTTAATCATCTTTTGTAATGAAGACGAAAAAACTTAGAACTTGTATTTGGTAATTTCGTTTGCTTTAAAGATGACGAAATTGAACCAACAAACCAAACAAACCGAACATTTTCATATATTAGCAGAAATGACGTTTCTTTCCCCAAATTAACCTGCCCACTTTTAATAATTGCATAAAGCGTTCTTCCCTGTACGTTCTCGGACTGTACTCGGTAATTTCTCAAAAAGCATCTAATGCCGCGAAGCGCTTGGAATCGGGTAATCAGCTGTATTGTTCGTTTGTTGTTGTACGTAGGGTATACAGAAAAAAAATTTGAACCTTTTCGGTCACGAAGAAGAAGGCAATTATACGATCCTTCTTTATTACCCATTTTCTGAGTACGGGAATAACTTCTGTGATGTTTTGGCGTAGAGTACTTGAATTCAAGTTAAACTGGAAGACAAACATCGAGAACCGCATGTATACAGCCTATTATAGTTACATGCAAACGGATCTTCGGTAGAAACTGGGGATTAATACTAAAACTTATCCTGTGGATGTACACGGCCGTGGTGAGAGCAATACTAGCCTATGGTGCGATAGTATGGTGGCCTACACTGGATAAGCAATATAGCATTAAGAAGTTAGGTAGCATCCTACGCGTGGAGTCAGTAGATCGTGCTCCACGGATGCGCTTAATGTGATTTTAAATCAACTGCACATAGAGCTCCACATTCGCGAAATTGCGTCGAACTCCGCAATCAGACACAGAATATTGGGATGCTGGAGGTCAAAGCATACATAGTGTCAGGTAGTCAAGCAGCACTTTTAGCATTGGGCTTACCAATGACAAACTCAAAGTAATTTATGGACTGTCAGCGGGCATTGAGCTTAGCGGTCGGGTCAATGGAAATCTCTCTCGTCTGGGTTCCCGGCCATAGGAGCATATACGGTAAAGGGGCACTAAACGATTGGCGAAGATGCGGCAAAATGGGCATCCTAAACAACGCTCAATGTCGGAGCTGTACTATCGAGGACAGTTCTAGAGAAGCAGTTCTTCACTACCTCTGTGAGTGTCCGGCTCTGGCTCGTAGTAGACAGCAGACACCAGGATTCTTCCCTGCAAGTGACTTAAAAAATATTTCTAGTTACAAAATGGAAAACATCAGTAGATTCATCCACAAATGCAAATGGTTTGGAAATTAGGAATCACAACAGCAGAAAAGCAGGTTTCAGAAGAATCAGCGTATCAAAATGGTGCTATAAGCGCCAATTGGGTCCTAGATGTTTTGCCTAGGCAGGCAACGCTACAACCAACCAACCAGCAGTAAAAAAGCTTAATATTTGGGAGAACACTGAGATTTCCCATTTTCTGAATCACAGCAGTTGACAAAGCCATATGGCTTGTGAATGATATGATCGCTCAAACTCTAAAAGAGTGAATAGGTTATATTATCTGCACTGATAGTATTATTTGGCCTCATTAACCCTGCTGTTAGGTTAAAAAAAACTTACGAATCTTAGGTTAGAGGACCATTTGGTCCATACTGCAGTTTTCATACAAAATAACAATTTAATTTTAGTCTTTATATTTAGTTTGGTTCAATACTTGCTAAATATTATTATTTTATTATTTACTCAACTCTGGTAAAACCCAGCACCAGTGGCCTGCTCTAAAAATGCTTCTAGTTCAGGAGCTCGAAAGCGAGGAATTTGTAGTTGCTGCAAGTCTAAGTCTGATGTAAAATGCTCCATTTGCAGTGCGTTTATTTGCAAAACCAATCGAAAAACATTTTTTTGCTCATCATGTAGTGCCAAAAAATATCGAACAAACTAATAAATACTTATTTTTGGAAAATTAATGTAAAGAAAATCAAAGAAAATATACTATGGACCAAATGGTCCCTTAACCTAAGATTCGTAATTTTCAATTTATCTTAGTCCAGTTTTAAGTCAGAGAATTAAATTTTCGCACATAATATTGTTTTATAAAAAGACCACCTGAGCTGAAAAATTTAGACAGTATATATCACCGTTCCAAAGTTACAAAGAAAACAAAAAAAAATTGGACCAAATGGTCTTAACCTAACAGCAGGGTTAAAAAATCTTCCAAAATAGAGAGACTTCGGCAGATTTTTTTAACTGAGTAAAATGCTAATGTATATTGCAATGACATTCCATCATTTCTTGTCGAATTTGATTAGGATAAAACCCGATTTTGGCGAAGTGTCAACTTTATTGGCGTTTTGGGTTCTTTAAAAATTAAGCTGAAAATGGTACAGTGCTGAAACTTAATTTGAAAAGTGATGATCAATATGTGTATTAATATTCATTTTCGTCGTTACCGTAAATTAGTATTGATGATTAGATAACAAAAAATGTCAAAGTGGTAAAATATTAATATTTCCAAACTTCGTTTTCGACCATCGAAAATAGTTTAAAAATGGTAACAGTTTCGCGGCAATCTTTATTTTGTGCATAGAAAAAAAATTGGGGGTATCCCGTACAAAATTCAGTTGTTCATGTATTAAGGATCACCCTAATATGCATAAATGTTTAATTAGTTCGCTTATTTACAAACAAAAAATTGGCTTCAAATGGTTTACTGCATTTCTTTGCTCTCCTTTTCTGGCGTTCAATTGATTTTTTTAAATTTTTTTTCAAGTGACAAATAGATTTGAGCACAAGAAGTAGGCAAACGAGCTGTTTTTGTTCTTTTTGGTAATTTTTTTTTTATGTTTTTTCCCAACAAAGTTTTACAAAAAATTAGTGTGCATACATTATTTTCTTTATACATAGATACATAACTAGTTTATGGGAGCTTCTATATACATTTTTTGGGGGAAATTTATAGCGGCTGCAAGTTACAATTACTGTATTTACTGTCGAAATATTTTTTTTTTTGTATTTTTTCTTCTTTTCTTTTTTCACTAAATTAGTATATCATTTTTTTCGTTTTACGATTTTCTTGCAGTAACACGCATGACACATAATAAATTTGTTATTGTATGGGTAGCTTTAAAGTTTTAGGTTTCATTTATTTCATACACACCGTTTGTGGGAAAGTTTAATATCGGCGCACATTTATTGCGCGGTTAAGAATTTTTAGAAGTCTTTGTTCTTTTGAAATTACGGCCTTATTTGCTTTTTTTCAATTTCGTTAATATTTTTTTCATTTTTGTTGCGTGTTTGAAATAGTCCTGTCATTTGTTCATTTGTTTTACCTTTGTTATAAATTTTTAATTTACTTCGATTTTCGTATGCAAATTTGGTACTTAGTTTGTGTATGTGTGTGTGTCATTCAAGCCTGTATTTCGTAAATTTATTTACTGCTACGGTTTTTGGTATGCACAAAGTTTACAAAGTTAAATGTATGTGAGCTGGTTCGCTAGTTCCTTTGCGAGCTTCATTTTAGTATTTTTGCCTTGCACTTAACACGCACCCACCCACATGCAACGCTGTGCAAACTTTCGCCGTATCGATGTGCTTGTACTGCTTCTTTCCACAGCTTCGCAGATCATTTCAGTTTATTTCATTCTCTTCGCCTACATACATCCATATTTACCATAGCACTTACAACGTTCTATAATTGTATTATACTATTTTTATTTCTTGTTTTTTAACTACTAAGTATGCTATAAAAATATTTTAATTTTATTCTTTAATTTTTTTCTTTTTGCCCCCTCAAATTTTTCTACATGTTTGTGTGAATTTTTTTTTTCTCTCATTTTTTCCATTTAAATGCATTTATATATTTATTTAGTTATGAGCTATGCTTATTTTGCGCCATTACTCCCTCTTTGTGTTTTATGTGTTTGAAAATATGTATGTATGTATGTACTTTCCGCAAATATTATTTGCCAATCTATTTATGAGGTTTCAAGCTATTTATTTTCGTAAATAAAGTATGAAAATAGAAATAAAACTTTACTCTTATGAAATTATTTTACGATATTTATTCTCAAATGTGTGTGTATAAAAATATAAAAAGGGTCAACTATCAGTTTTCATTTATACATTTGCTTTATTAATAATAGTTTATTTCGTTGACTTAAAAATAATTTCACTGCTGTACATGAGTTTTTTCTTTTTTTTTCAATTACTCCTGCTGTTGCATTTTCACAATCTATTCTAGCCTGCTTATTTTTAATAGGAATCAAATTCTTATATTTCATTTTTAAATTTATATACACATTTCTATAATAAATATACGGTAAGATAAAGGGTCTTGCTATTGGTAGCTAATGCCAATGATAAGTGAAAGTCAATCATTTTGAAAAATAGTTGTTTTCTTACAATATTCCTAATACAAACCTGGCCTCAAGCTCTAAAAATTATACAGACGAAAGTCAATGAAGTTTAGTAATTTGTTCCCCTAAAAATCCTAAGCGGTTATGAATAAAGAAATCTGGATTTTTATGTGTATAAATCTTTCTGGCTTATGGAAGAAACAAGCAAAGTTCGTAACTGAATTTTATAAATATAAATATGTGAATGAGATGATATGTAATTTTAATAAATTACTGCAATTTTGTAAAGGAAAATATTATTAGTTTTTTCTCAGGTGAATTGTTTGAATAGGCTAAAAAAATATTATTTTTAATTTTTTAAATTTCATTTAAAAAATCGATCATCGAAGGTTCAAATTGTCGCTTTTAATATTTTTTATTTAACTAGCTAAAAAACTGCATACTCAAAAAGTTTCTAGAAGTTGTGGTTCAAACTTTTTAAAATTCGATGGCATTTTTTTAATTTTTTTGTTACTTATTAGAAAAGTGGTGCAGCGTTACGGCAAAAAAAAACAAAACTCAAAAGATAATTTTTTTTCTGAAAATTAAAATATCACTCAAGAATTGAGTTATAATTTTTAGCAAGAAAAAAAATCAAAACTGAATGATGATTTTTTATAAAAAAATATAGAGCTCAACCCATTCCTACTTTTTGTGGCCAAATAAAAACCATACTAAAATTATAAGTATTTTTGATCAAAAAAGTGGAATACAAAAAAAAAAGGATTTTTTCAGAGCAAAAATTCAACACACAAAAATGAGTTTTATTTGTAATGAAAAAAATATAACTGGACCCACGATTATTTTTTTTGAACATAAAAACAAAACTCAGAACTTAATGATTAATTATCATTTTTGTTGATAGTAAAGTAGGTACAATCGGAGTGAATTTTGAGCGGTGTGCGATCGTTTAACGTGAATACAAATATGATAAAATTTTACCAGACCGAGAGCGGACCGTGAGCGGCACTATTTTGTGGATCGACCCTAAGTGTGCTCACTCCAACTTATTACAAACATTTTCTCCACTTCACACATGTTGGACAAATTTCCTGCAACTTAATGTCGAGTTCAACTCTTTTTTAATTAACGCATCGCGTCTGTAGGATTATACATTATGTTTTTTTTTCTTTGGCACTGATCGTGACATAAAGTAAGTATTATTTATCTGCGAAAGAAAATGTATCTATCGCTTCAATAACGTTCGGAAATAATGCAAACTAATTTCCAATCGCAATATTGTGTAGCTCAAACAGTGCGTTTATTGAAAAGAAATTTTGGTCGAAATGAGGCACACACATCGCCTACTGTACGCAAGTTTGTGCAAAAAGTTCATGAAACGGTCCCCACTACTGCGAAACGTCGTACGATGCACCCGGACGAGAATGTGGCTGCCGTAGCATTGCGTCTGAGATTCAGTTTTGAAATATCGACGACGCGCCATTGAACTCAACAACTCAATAATTCGTTTACCAGCTTCATGGGAATTTTACACAAACACCTCATGAGCACAAAAAATTTCTATTGAAGATACGCGACCATTTGTTTCGTTATCTCAACTCACTTTTGGCTTTAGGGCAGCTCGAAAAATCATCAGCACATTTTCATCTCGACGGCTAACTTAACACGAAAAACTGCCATATCTGTGGATAGAAAACCAGCGCGTGATTGTCGAGAAGTCTCAGAGAGTCACACTTTGGTGCGGATTTCAGAGCGGTGGGAACGTTAGCCCATTTTTCTTTAAAAATACTGCTGGGCACGCCATTTCTGTCTAGGGTGAGCTCTATCGAGGCGCGATAAATAATATTTTATTGTAGCCAGAAATTAGATACATGGACTTGGATGCTCTTGGGTTTCAGCAAAACGGCGCGTCATGTCATACAGTCCGTGGCATAATCGATTGATCTTTTGCGTGCCAAGTTCACCCGTCTAGGCGATGTCACTTGGTCATCTGGGAGCTGCGATTTTACGTCGTTAGATTTTTTTGTAGGCAACCGTAAAGGAGCGATGTTATGCGAACAAACTCCATTACTGATTCAGGCTCTTAAGTCGGATACCGTCACCAAGGGCATGGAAAACTGTTCTAACAAGATCCGCTATTGCAAAGCCAGCCAAGACAGTCACATGAATAAAATCGTGAGTTTAAGGGTACACCTTAAAGCAACTCTGTTATCGTGAAAAATACCAAGTTGGTTTCTAACCGTACGAATCATATGACAAATCTGCGTGAGATGTGATGTTATTGAAAACAAGAATTCACTTCAGAATATACTAAATATATTATTGAGACAAAAGATTTTATGAATTAAAAATAGTGTTGATTCAGACAACTAAAATAGAGCACAGAAGCTCTAGTTTTGAAGACTTATTGTATCTCATTAAAAATTACACTGCGATAACGCCAAGGCAATAAAAATACAATTAAGATTCTAAACTTTAGAAAAAAAAAAAAGACCATAATATATGACCTTAGTTCATCGCTCGCCATACGATTATTTGCTGAGGGCGATTAGCAGCGCAGAATGGCAAAAATTGCATGCTTCAAGTGGAGCCAGTTAATGCTAACCTATGAATTCCGAACTCATATCGTGGGTGTTCCAATTTCACGATAGCTATCTCGGAACACATCACAGGCATATTCTGAGTGGAAGTGAATTACAGAACATGCAGGAAAATCAACTATGGATTTTAATATATGGCTGCATAAAAAGTGCCTGGAGTTTTTTCGATGACAAAAAATTGGAACGGAAATATTTGCTGATAAAAATAAAAAATATAAGAAAACAAGAGATTGTCGCAAAGCCATGGCAAATGAAATGCAGTTTTTAACCATTTTAGTCAACAAACATTATTTAACCAATCCAAGGCTACGTCAAATATGAGGTTCTGAAACAAGAGTTGAAAAGTCGTTTCGTCTCAAAAATAGTACTAAAAGAATTAAAGAAATATACGCGTGGAATTATGTAACCCTCGTTTGGTCGAATGGTCAAAGTTAGTACTGTGACTTTGCGATATTATCATCCGACTGAATTTTACTTAAGCTTTCCTAGTCTGTTGTACTAAAATTATAAATTCATCTAGTCGAAGGCTTTAATGGCGTCTTATTTAAAAGTTCAATGCAAATCTCCTATATTATCCTCACTTGCACATTTTTGTATTTGGAGCACGTGATTATAATCTATATTAAGTCTCTAACCACTGATTTATCTTGGTTGGTAAAAGGGGTAATTTCTAACTCCGCTTTCAAGACAATGTAAATTTCCAGGAAATTTCAAGTCGCAAATTTAAGAAAACTTGGCACACCCGCAGTTCCAAGGGTAATTTAACCAGTGTAGGTAGATATTGTGTATCCAATTCGAAAAAGAAATGGTTTAGGTCGCTCTATTCCCCATTCTGCTTTACCTCAATCTGATATCATTATCTATTTGCTAAAATCCGTTAGGCTTTTGCGCTCTCTTCCTTTTTTTCGAATACACAGTTGCCTATATCACACAACATCGTGTTATTTTTCTGTAGGATCACAAGAAACAGTTACTGCTAATGGGTCCTTGAGAATTCACGTAATTTAATGACTGCTAAAAAGTTAACTAACCATTTTTTTTGAATTTTGATTGACTTAGTGATTTGTAAAGTGTATTGCAATTAAAATGTCAAAACGACAACATAAGACGTTTTCGCTTATTAGGACACTTTAAACCTATGTGGTTAATATTTCATTTCGAAATTAATTTTTAGAAAGGGTAAAGGGAAATTTTCTCTTTCTAAATCATGAATATAACTCGAAGAGTTTTCACTATTTCACATAGTAAGCCGATCAGTATGGATGAATTTAAAAAAAATAATAATAATAAAAAGAGTTAATGTTAAGTGAAACACAAATTATTCTGAAGCCTTGCGGATTGTTCTTTTTATTTTGTTTGAGTGGAAAGCAGAAGATCATTAAAAATATTAAATAAATCATTAAGCCTATATTTATATAAATAAATAAAAATACAAAAAATAATTATATTTCAACCACAATTTTCACTCTTAAATTTCCTCACATATTGAAGAATAACTCACATGTTTCCACATAGGTGGCACCGTTCTTGAGTGAATATGTCATAATGAAAACAGGCCTTGGTGAAAAAAATATAAAAGTGCACGTCCCCAAACCCATTTGCCTTATTTTAATGGTACACAGTTTTTTGGGGTAAACCCATATTATTTTTTATTTTTTTTTTTTTCAAATTATAAAGCTGTACTATTTCGAAAAGTTTTTAATGAGTTTTAAAAAATACTATACATCATTAGAAAGCAAATGAAAAGAACTTTCATTTCATTTGGTAAGCATACTTACATATATGCTTCGTTTTTTAAAAACCTTTTTTACCCCCACTTTAATGGAAAATTTTCTCAATGCTGTTACTGTAGGAATTTCCCTACTGCAATAATAAAGCGCTTGCTTTATCCGAAAAAAGCAAAACGCATTCTTTGTGGAAATTATATACATATAATACTTGGAAACCAATATTTTTCAATCGACAAACTCTGTTTCCCTTCAGGACACTGTAGAAAATAATACCTAATTTTTTTTTTATATATAACTACTTTTTTAATGTATAAAATATTTTATGGTTAAACTTTTGCATTTGTTTTGGGAAAATTTGTTTGTTTTTGTTTGAAATACATGAGAAACTTTGAGCGCTTTGAGAAACTTTTATATGTTTTGTGATTGAAAAGATAGTATAGATCCCTTCTAGTAGGTGTGAGCTTTACAATTCTGACTTTGATTTTTTAACCACCAATGCTTAGTTTAGTTGAATTTTAGGCAAAAATATGAAAAAAAATATTTTAAAATTGTAGACTTTTCATTCGTTTAGTTACGGTCTTACTGTGTTAATATTGAGGTTTAAGATTTGAGCGTATTAAGAATGTTAGAATTTTCTTGCCAACATTTTGAAGTTATCTATACTAGCACACTGGCCGATTATCTAGAGCTACTCTGAAACCCATATCGAATTAGGAAATGTAAATATACATTTTTTATAAATTATTCAATATTTCTGTATGAATGTTTAAAGAATATTAAATGTGAAATAAAGATTAAGTTACATGAATCTTAGAGACTTAGTGAATCTTGCTGTTTTTTTTTTTCATACACCAAAAACAACTGAATTTTGACAGATCTAGTGGGGTATGGATTTTGTAATTCTTCAATTTCGATAGGATTCTCGAACATCTTGTTAGTTTCGAGTCGGAAGTCCAAATCGTTGCGAAATTTATTTCGATCGGATTTCATAACACTCTTCGCTTTGTGAGGGCATTATCCAAATGAGTATTTTTTTAATATTCTCCAGTGGTGGTATCAGAATAAAATGGACAATGGGGATTTTTGCATTAATTGTTGGCACTTCAATTTCGCCATTGTAGTATGAATAATATGCCCGTCACCGAAGCCGCTCTTGGGTGTTCGGTTCTCCAATAAAATTGTAAAACTCTAAGTCGTGCAATAATTAAAAAAAAAAAACCAGAATAATGAGTCCAGTTTGTGACACTCCATACAAGAAATAAAGAAAAACGGAATGTAGAAAAGAAAGCATTTCGAGTCTAAAGCGGGCGTTTTGGCATTAATTTTAAATCCTAAAATTATTCACTGGGATGAGGTCATGTAACTTCAGAACTATCAAGAAGCAAGGGCCAAAAATAACTGTTAACACGTATTTATAGAATCCTTGAAAATATTGCTCGAATTCTGAAATTTAACGAAACATTAGTTATGAGACGATGGAAAAAAACTCTGATTGGAAACAAAAAAAAAATATAAATGATAAAAGTTCCGAAATAAATATACATATATGTGTCTTGTAGTAATAAGATCATTACTTAAAAAACTTTTTATTAAAGTTTGCTTTGAAACTGGATTGTAGGTAGTGCAAAAACTTTGAACACAGAGTTAAAAAAATATCTTGAGTAGAAAAAAATTATAATGAACCCGATTTCAATTCTCTCTGTCTTAGAAATTTACAAATACACATTAAAATTTTATAATCTTTTTTACCACAAACACATCAAAGTTTATGACGCAAAAACATTTCCTGTTAATATTAACGGGCATCCCACATGCATGTCAGCTGTCCATCGAGGGACTCATTTGACTTTAGCTTTATTTTTGAACTGATAATTATCAATAATTATCACTAGTTCAAACCGCTACAAAAATCTTAAAACTCCAAAATATTTCACTTTGTGTTACATTGTTAGGTTTGTGACATTCTTTCATGAACAAAGAAAAAAATTAATTTGTTAAACAAAGATTTTTCAAATAAACAAAATAAAAAATTAGATACGAAACGCTTTTTCCGACAATGATAGGAAAGCCATTGAATACCGTGGCCCCAATTATTTTAAAAGATCTTTAGCACAGCGATATCAGAGACCAAGCATACCATATATTTCGTTATTGTACAAAAATCTGAAACATTTTTTTTATTTGAAAAAAATCATCAAAATCAAAGGAAATGTAAAAGAAGAAATTTAATGAATGGAAAAATGAGAGCTGGTGGCAATACCAACAGCGAATTTAGTCACAAAATGCACATGTATTTTGTTTTTGGTTTTTGGTGTGGCAATTGTCAAAGTCAGTCTAAGCGAATTTGCATGGCGCATTGAAAAAAATAGAAAAAACACACAAACCTAAGGTACAGTGGTGAAAGAAAGTTGTGGAGATTTTAAATAAATTTTTCGTCTTCGACCACAAATTCTGTAAGTTTTTCATGACGTTTTTGTGAATATTCAGCAAAATTTTCCTTCTTTTTTTGTGATTTACAGAACTAGTTGAAGTATTTCAAAATAAGCAAAATCGACAATTTCGAGTTTATCTCCAAGTAAGAAGATGAATGAAAGAACTTTTGCGAAGAACAATATACTTCGCACAAACATAGGCCTTCTAGAGAAAACCATTTCACTTGATCCAAATGGATTGAAATGCCGACTAGACATACTAAATTCTCATAGCGAAAAGCTAATTAAATGTCAGTCGAAAATAGAAGCGATTGACGAGGAAGATATTGCCCGTGGGGAGTTAGAGGATATAATTGCGGAAACAAAATCCATAATTGAATCAATTTTAACGAAAAATAGAACTACAATTGCCGAAGCTTACTTGAAAGCGCCTCACAGCTCAAGGTTCCCAAAGATGAATTTGCTAAAATTGCAATTTCCGGAATTTAAAAACTGTAAGAGTTTAATCGAGAGCCCAGTCTATAACGATCCTACGATCCCAGACAAAGAAATTTGATCAGCTAGTCTGTCTGGCGAAACTCTGGGAACCGTAAAGGTCTTTCAAATGCCGGCCGAAAATTATTCGAAGGCTTTGGCTACTCTTAAAAAAGTTTACGACAACAAATATCCAATATTTTTTGACTCAAGTTCCAAACTTTTGAGCTGCAAAATATTCCGAAGCCATTTGTGCTTTCGTTGCACACGATGATTGATACACTGTCGATGGTTTACGATTCATAGCTATCGTTGGGTGACGAGAAAAATATCACAAACGCAATCAAAATTTACCTGCTAATGTCTCCAAGTTGATAAAAAATGTCCGAAAACTCAAGAAATTTTCATCAAAGTTAAAAAAAAAAAGAATTAAAAAAGTTTTTAGAAATTTCGCGAGTATGCAATTTTATAGCTTATTTAATTTAGTAAAAGTTTCCAAAGCAACAATTTAAACGAATTTATTATACTAAAATTAGGCAGGCTATCAAACTGCATAACAAAAAAGTGTAAACATCCTTCTTAAAAATTGAAAAAATTATGATAAAAATCTGTTGAATTTTTATAAATTTTGTATAGAATTTTAAATATTAGTTTACATATATGGTTTTTGTTATAGTACAAACTATAGATTTATATAAAATAAAATAAAATACTTTGTCATAAAACCCTTGCTAAAATTTTAAGAAGACCGGTTTTATTCGTCAGTGTCAACTACTCGTTATTACCAAAGCGAAAGTTGTATTCGAGGCAAACAAATCAAACAGCTGATTGAATTCGCTTGGTGAATGTTAAGTCAAAATGATATGTTTGTTGTAAATCATACTGTCATTGTGCACATAATTTGTTAGTGTAAAATTGGTTTTTTGTACGTATAACACCACCTGATATGAATTCGCCTTGGTTGTATTGCATTCAAATATTTGGCAATCCTTATAAAAAGGCAAGGTGAATTTAAGTGAATTTAAAAAAAAAGAATCACAAAACAACTATTCGATTGACATCACCTTCTAAAACATCGCTTTGTATATAGCCTGAGTTAATAGATTATATTTGATACAATACAATTTCTGGGTCAGGGCGAATTCATATAAGGTGGTGTTACTATAAATCTGATTTTTTATTCACCTCTCATGTATTTTGTTTTTACTTTCGCGTAGATGCTTTCAAGAGCCGCAAAAGCAAATATAAATGCATGTAAATTTTGTGTTACGTAAAAGCAGAACCATACTACATGTAGCTGTTTTTCAAAAACCACCTTATATGAATTCGCCTTGATCTTTATTATGAAATTAAGAATGTAACTCTCAGTTACTTATCGCTTTGTTTATAAATTTAACTCTGGATTTTTCGAAAGTGAGCCTTAGTGTAAAAAATTTGAATATATTTC
Source organism: Anomoia purmunda (assembly GCA_951828415.1). Taxonomy (NCBI): domain Eukaryota; kingdom Metazoa; phylum Arthropoda; class Insecta; order Diptera; family Tephritidae; genus Anomoia; species Anomoia purmunda. The sequence continues at coordinate 92,852,311 of OX639994.1, forward strand.
CTATTCATTGCGGTACTGTATTTGATTTTGGCTGCCAGATTTCATTCTGGGGCCCTTTGCTATTTGTTTATGTTCCGAACCTTCATATAAAGTAGCAGATGTCGAAAAATCTTCGATTGTGGGGATCAATAAACAAAATAAAACTTTTCAATGACTGTAATTTTTTTTTATATTTATATAGTAATCTATAAATAATGCATAGCTATTTTTTTAGAAAAAATTGAAAAAAATTAAACAAATTTATGCAAAAATTCTAACACCATTCAACTTCGCCCAACTTTCAGAGTACAAATCTGTTGTTCAAAATCGCTGCACTGTTTAAAAAAAAAACACAAGCGAACGTTGTGTTTTTTTTCCAACTTGAAATTGTTTACATTTACTGCGTAGAACCTATTAGCTTTCACTTATCATTGGTTGGCAGTCCAGTTGACCTCATCTATTATGCAATACAAAATATAGCTTGGCAAATTAAAAACTCTTAAACTTTATTTCAAAATATGCTAAAATTATTCCAAAAACAAAAGAAAAAGTTGTTAAATTATCTATTTGCAATGCAAGAAGTTATTGTTTTTTCAACTCACATTGCGTTGCTTCGGTTTTTCTCCAGACCAAAGGGAAACAAAAGTTAAATTTTACTTGCCGCAATTTAGGCGCTAAACAGGAATTCGAAAATTTGTTGACAATAGCAACTCAATCTGCATTTTCATAAACAACTTGAATTTTCAAATACAATTTTCAGTCAAGTTTCATTACATCTGTATGTGTTGGTTAATGATTACGCGAGTGTTGTTTTTTTTTTGTCTTAACTTTGAATTTTTTTGATTTATTTTACTCTTACTTTTTCGTTTTTTTGTGTTTTTTTTTTGTTTCATATACATATTTTTCACAACTTTGAAACACTGCGATTTATACATAGTTTTGTTATTTATTTATTTTTTGTTTTGTTTTTTTTTTTAATACAACTTACTATTATTTAGTTTAACGCGTAGCTTTCTTATGTTATTACTTTAGATACAATTAATTATTTACACTAATCCTAAAAGTGTACTTGTAGTTTATATGCTCTCGAAAATCAATTAATATGTGACTTATGCGATTAAATCTTGTGACAAAAACATTTTCTTTTCATTTTTGCTTTTTTTTTCAATTATTATCTTCAGTTATGAATTACTCAAACACTATCACATTCATTTTTTATACCACCGACGACGACGCGCTGCAGTAGTATTAGTTACGCGATCATAAGCGTCACAACACACACACACAAACACAAACACACGCTTGCATTGCTTGTGAGTGTGTTGAGAGCGCTTTTATTCAGTACAAAAATCTATACATCATTTTCAATACACTACTCCCTCGAAATCTGCTTTGTGAGTTATTAGTGCGAGATAAGTTAAAAAAAGCAAATATATTTACATAAAAAATTCATAGCGAATAAAATTGTACAAAAATAATCCAAAATTTGAAAAGCAAAAACCCTGACCAACAATTTGATGCTACAATTAGCTACGCAAAATTTTAGTTTAAAAAAATGTGTCAAATAAATAAAAAGTGCAACTAAAAATATGCAACGAATGCTCCCTGGTTTTTGTAGGTTTAGCGTTAGCGGATTTTACATCGCTTTCACTTACTTTCAAGTTGCATAATTTTAGGTACCTTGTAATATCAGAATACATATTTAAGAAGAAATAAATAAAATATTTTACAAACATTAAAAATAACACAAAATAAATCAAAGCTTATATAGAAGATTAAATCATATGCTACGCAACTACACAGCAGACCTCAAAGCACACATGTAGTAGTACTTTTTATTTACATGGTTTTCGCGTTGCCCATTCGCCCGAATCATTTACGTCTCTCTACAATGCACTGGACGCCGCTGTCCCGGTCGCTTTCTCGTTTTACACATCAGTACCACAACCCTCCTGGTAACCTTCGTCCGGCGAATTGCGACTATTGCTCGTCAACGCCCGCTTTAGCGCCGTCACTGGCGGCAACACTGGCACACCGCCTTTCTGCCACACCCGCAATGTCTTGGCATTCACCGGCTGTCCATTTGGTAGTATCGAGGTATGCGCTTGACCCGTTGCGCTCTGTATCACTGTAGTCGCTACCGTCGCAGCCATACCCGCCGGCGTGGGTGACGATCTCGAGCTACTGAGTCCAGCACCACTGCTACTGCTACTACCGCCACTGCTGCTGCCGCTGTGCTCGTGCAAACGTGGCAGTGTTCTGCTGCTAAAGTGTGGACTGCTATGATTGCTGCTGTTGGCCTGTTGATTCGCCGCTGCGGCTGTCATATGTTGATGTAGTTGTTGTAGTGGATGCATTTGCAGGTGATGATTATGTTGGTGTTCTGCACCGGGCACCAGCGGTAACCCGTAGTCATTGGGATAACCGCCGCCCACCACAGCGCCTGTAGAACCCGAAAGGTTTGTGGTGGTTGTTGAAGCAGTCGAATGCGTACCACCACCACCACCGCTACCACTCATGCCGCCATTTGAGTTGTGCAGCAGCGCTGCTGATGAAGTGGATGGATTGTGCATCATATTGCTAACATCTTTGGCATTATTGCAGTTCGACGTCGCCGAGCCACCGGCTAGTTGCAAATTATTGTAGTGTGTGCGTGGGAAGGTTTTGCTGAAGTAGTCGACGGTGCGTTCATGCAGATCGTAAAGTTGATTCGACTCAATAATTGGCGTTTTGTCAGTGTAGCGTTTCATGAAGAGGTCATCCGCTGAGGAGGTGCCCGTTGGTGCATTCTCCCACAAGCCCGAAGGATATAGCGAATCGCAACCACCTGCACGACTGTATTCACCACTCGAGTTGCCCAACTCGACGCCCAAGTTTGCCGTCAGTATTGCTGGTATTTTCAGATCGGCAAACTCATCGCTGCCGAAACGTTTGGTGTCATTAATGAGATCTGGATTATTGCCGGCCGATGCCGTAGGCGACAAATAACACGGCACTGTCGATAATGTGCTACCATTATTGTCGTAGCCAGTGGCTGAGTAGGACAAATCGGTGAGACGCGGTGGTTTCTGCACAGGATTGGCAAAACCGCCCTCATTCGCCGCCGTTGCTGCGCTGTTCTTTCGCTCCAACGTACCAGCTGCATCAATACAATTCGGTATTGCGCCGTTGGCAATCACCACACCACATATGCTGCCATTTCCAGTTATCGGTTGCGTTTTGTTCGTTATCGAATTCTGATGATTAACACTCGTCACCACCTCCATGTGATTGGGTGTTTTGCTTTCGCTATACGGTTGTCGCTTGACACGCATGAGCAGAAACATAGCCGCTAGCAAAATGCATACGATTAGCGCCACCAATGCTGCGCTAAGACCAACAATCTGCCCACTACCCAAAGATGCCATGCCTGCGGCGCGCATACTCACATGCAGTGTAAAATTAGCTTCAGCTGTGCCCGCACGATTCTCTGCCACACAATAGAATTCGCTGGAGTCCGTCTCCTGTGCATTGGTAAGCACTAGACGTGAACGTTTCTCGAATTGACCATCCTCATAGATGTGTACGCGTTGATAGGAACTGAACGCGCTATTATTTGCCAACAGCCTGCCATTCCAATACCAATTAATCACAGCCTCCGGGATAGCTTTAGCGCGACACACTACCGAAGCATTTTCGCCCATGGTTGCTTCCACATAATGGCTGATGGGCAACATTTCCGGTCGGCAGGCAAAGTCTTCCACTTGCAGCTCGGAGAAGGTGCGATCAATGACACGCTCGGGGCCACCAGCGCATAGCGGCGCCACAGGGTAGGGTATATTCTTCTGTGTCAGCCAAAGTTTCGCATCACGCATGCGACAATCGCAAAGCCAAGGATTATCATGCAGTTCGATGCCGTGCAGTTTACTTAGTGTCTCGATCGTGCGTGGTAGCAGCAAACTCAACTTGTTGCCATTCAGCCGCAGCAATGTCAGACTTTCCAAACCGTCGAAGGCAAGTGGAGCTACGGATTGTATGTCACAGTGCGATAGATCCAGCTTGTGTAGGGCAGGCGTGCTCGCAAATGAATGCGACTCGATCTTGTGTATGTGATTGGAGGCCAGAGTCAGTTCGCGTAACGATGAGATGTAGCTAAGCGCCAGCGAAGGCACCACAACCAACAAATTATGTGACAAATCCAATTCGACCAAATTGGTGAGACCCTTAAATGTTTCCGGTTCAATTTCGCCTATCTTGCAGCTACGCAAATACAATTTCTGTAGATTCAATAAATTAGCGCGTATGAATTTCTCATTCGACAACGTTTGCAACTTATTACCCGACATGTCTAGCACCTGTGTTGAGGGATCGATGTTTTCGGGAATCTGTATGAGCTGACGGTCGATACACTCTACCGTCTGCTTGCCGCCCTTCCATTTGCACGCACACACCGTCTGACAGCTGCTCAGCTGCGGCTGTTGGTGCATGATTAGCGAATTGTCCATGACAGATGCGTGCGTTTGTGTGTACGTGTGCGTGTGATATGGTGGTGGTAGTACCGGTGGTGGTGGCGCTGGTGGTTTACCAAATTGTGCCATATAATCATCGGTCATGGCCTGACTGTCGGCCACCGAGTACACGTCGTTGTTAATGTTGGCGTGATGTTTGCCTGTAGCGCTAACAGCAGCGCCACCTGTATACACAATATTGGCATCGAGCGGATAGTGTGGCGAGGGCAGACTGTTGCCACCGCCGCCGCCGCCGCTGCTCACACTTGTGGCGCCGCCACTGCCATTCGAAATGTGACCCTGACTTTGGCGATTATAACGTGTAGCTAGCGACATGCGTGGCTGACCGATGAGCAGGAGTAAGGAGGTGAGTAGGGGTGGCAGCAGGCTTAATGGAATGCGAGATTTGATGCGACCTTGCGATACTGTTGAGTTTTCACATAGCCGCCGATGGTGATGAAGATGAGCAGAATGCGGATGTGGTTGGAGATGTGAACGCGGCGGCTGTTTTTGCCCACAGTAGCGGCAGTCGGTATAGAAATGTTTTTGTTGATTTTGCATTTTTTTGTTTTTTGTATTTTTTTTTTGTGTTTTGTGTTGCGTTATTGTAATTGATGTGGTTTCAGCTGCTACAAATGGCAGTTGGTTTCGTGTTCAGCGCTCTGTTTGCCTACATGGAGTCATGTTGAGTTTGCGCTTTGAAAGGATATCAGTTTCAGCGTGGGTTTTTGAGTAACATTAGTCTTTTTGTGTTTTGTTTATTTCACTTTTTCACTTGCTTTTGCAGGATATGTGACCCTTTTGTTTTTGAAACAGCAACCTTATGTGGTTGTTTGTAAAGTCATATATTGTTTTAGTTGCTTCATTTTTGTCGTTTTGTTGTTGAATTTTAGAGTTGTTTAATAATTAACAACAACAAAAATTACTGTTTCACAGCGAGTCAGGCTCACTGTCTTTTACTACGTGTATTGTAATTAAATTTGTATATTTTTCCACTCAAAATGTTCTGCACGCAAGCTCACCGTAGTACGCCTGTTTTATTTCGGAGGGGGGAGGGGAAGAAAAAAGAAAGCAAATGTAAGTATGCAGGCAAAGATTAAAGTTGAAAATAAATGAAATTTCTAATTTATATGAAAATTAAAATTCGTGTTTTTTTTTTTTTTTGGTTTATTTGTCTTTTCGAAACACTCGTTTTTTCTTTAGTACATTTACAGCGCCTTGATTTTTTACTAAACTCTAGCGCACCTTATTATTTCTACACCACTACCCACTTAAGGCGCCCACAAGTAAAACATTACAATTACAATGCGTATAAATGAAATCTAAAATATGCAAATGATTTACTATGCGTCGCTCGGTTTGTTTGCTTTCGCGTTTTGATTTTTTTGTTGTTGTTTGTTTTGTAATTTATTTAGTCGTTTTTTACATTTTTGGTTTGGTTTCATGTCTATCAAAGGATTGTTGTGTTTTACGAGTATACACGTTTGCATTGTTGTTGTTGCTGTTGTTGTTGCTGTAGTTACTGAGTTAAGAGTTTACGCTGAGGTTTCTGTTTGTTTTCCGCACACACACACAACAATTTTCGCGCTTAACTTTTCTAATTAACACGAATCACGCGTTGTTGCGTTTCGCGCGTGTCCTTGCTGCTGTTGATTTTTTGTTTTTGTAAACTTGAAGCTTTGTGGGCTCGCTTTTGTTTAGATTTTACGTCAATTTTGTGCTCATAATAAGCGTATACCCTATTTGTGTGATATGGTTGGTGTGTGTGTGTGTGTGTATGTGTATGTGTGTCTGCCTCTGTCCGTTCTACGCAATGGTCCTAGGCTAGCTGATTTTATAAATGTCGCACACGATTTTTTTGTACACTCAAAAAAAAAAAAAGCTCATCTCTGGATCAAAGACAATTTTTATGAATTTTTACTGCCTAAATTGTCGTAATTTTTTTTCTTTAAATCGCGAGATTTTCTACCGATTGCCTAAAGGCTACTTTGAAGTGAATAAGAGCCTATACAAATAAAAGTAGTAACAATTATTCTTTACCGCTAATTTATTGCCACTTTTCCTTATTGGCATAGCGGTTTCTCTTCAATCTAGTCGATTTTTTTTTTAGCGCAAAATCAAGAAAATAAATTTTATCAATTTTGGACTGCTTAAAATTACGTAACTTTTTCTTTAAACCACCAAATTTTCGCCGTATTTCAAATGAGTTAACACCTACATAAAATAAAATCTGTTTTCTCCAGAAGTGGTCAATATTTTTATAGCGCCAATTTATTCCCATTTTTCATTCTTTTGATAGCTTTTTTTCTTCAATTCAGACAACTTATTTTTATTTTTTGTTTTTTTTTTTTTGGAGTGCGAAATCAATATGAATCTACAGAAAAAATCAAAAAGTAGTTAATGTTTCTTTAGAGCCAATTGCTCCAAACTTCTCCTGCTTTTGATATTTGTTTTTCTTCAATCCAGTCACCTTGTTTTTTTTTGAGTACACTGATTGTTTTTCTTTTATTTTTTTCTACTGACCGAAAAAGTCTAGCTTCAATATTTTTCACATGATTTTACGCACACTCTAAAAAAAAACCAAGCTCATCAGCGGATCAAAGAAAAATTGTATTAATTTTTAACTACTTAAAATTTCGTACTTTTCGCATTGCAGAAAGGCGCCTTTAAAATGAATAAAAACCTTCATAAAATAAAATCTGTTTTCTCGCAAGATATTCAATATTTATTCAGAGCCAATTGTTGCCCACTTCTGCTGCTTTTGATATTTTTTTTTCTTCAATCCAGACTATGTTCTTTTTTTTTGAGTGCACTTTCTTTTTTTTTTTTTTGGTAACCAAAAAAGTTGCCTTTAATATTTTTTTCTGATTTGAATATTTGTGTTTCCTATCTTGATTGTTAAAAAAAATTCTTTAATTTTGTGGATTTCGTGCGAGTGCGGCACTTGGCACGTGTAGGAAAAAAACAAGGCCAAGACGTCCGCATGTGCGTGGCACAGAGTTTGAATCGCATTAGCTTTCAATTTTCATGTTTCGGCGTAATTAATTAATTCACTAGCCGCCACAAGAGTTTTTCACACGCTCAATTTTGTGCCAAACCCACACACAACATTCTAAAGAGGTATTATGTCCTTAGAATCAGACGACCAATACTTTTCTGAAATTCGTCATAATCTGTGTACTGTTTACGTAGAGTAGGCAGATAACTCCACTTTTGTTGTTGTTCATTGTTGTTGCTGCATACCTCAAACATTCTCAAACACAACCCAAAGCGCCGTCACTATTTCAACTTTCTTCTTCTAAGATTGTTTTACCGATTTTTTTTTTCGGCATACATCCAGCTTTTCGTCCGTTTGCTACAATTGACCAGCAAGCGTTACGTGTACAATAAATATTACACTCATACACACACACACACGCACACGCGAACGACGAGCATACAACATACGCCGACACACTGATAGTAAGTTTACTTGCAGCTAAATTTTCACATCTGCTTTGTCGTTTAAATGTTGCTGTCCTGCCGCCGTTGTCTCAGCGCAATGATTTGCCCAAAATTCAATGGCCGAAAAAGGATGCGCGGCATTTATTTTACTTTACTAGCTTGTTGACTGGCTAACGGACTGTCTAACAGCCTGTCAGCCCTATTTGCCTTGCTTTTTTCAACTTCGGCTATTTGCTTCGTTTGGCACACAATTTCGCCTTTTAACGATTTTTACTTCGACACGTTGTCGTTTGTGTATTTCATTCACTAAATTGCACGAATATACACGAAATTTTTTTCACAATTTTCTGCAAGCTTTAGATGCAAAGATTTTTTCCAAAATTGTTTATTAACTTGAATAGATTCACTTTCATATGTGTATTGTAAATAAATGCATTGCTTATTTGCACCTTAAACTCAGCCTGTTTGTTGTTATTCCTTGTAATTCACTTTGCAAAACTTTTGCTTTAAGTAAATTTCATAATTTTATTTATTTATTTTTTGCAAATATTTAATTGATTCACTTGTATAATGATTTCATATCAATTGGCAATAAAAATTTAATAACACCGCTTTTACGAATACACCCAACCGCTCGGCATGGTTAATCGTCGTGGACTGAAGAAAAATGAATTAAACGCAAATTCAAAATGCGCTATACTCTACTGCTCAACGCCAAAGACGACGGCGACGACGATGGCGACGACTATAACGCCGATGGTGTACTACGAGCCGGATGGAGCGCAATTCAACGAAATGTGTTTGGTTTTCTCACCTCGTAGAGTCAACTTCCACACACACACACACACACACCGGTTCATATGTATTGGTACTATTTTACTCCAAATAAAAGCCGCTCACTGCATGCTATGCAGGATTTTCGTGCAACCAAGCAATTGCTGTGAGGCATTGTGAGTTTTGTATATGCCTGTGGGTGTGTGTATGTGTGTATGCGTCGGTGAGTATACCAATTGGAGAGTTCTCTCTGCACTACATCTTTTTAACGAAGCGGAAAGTGAGCGCAATGAAGAGAGCGCGCTCACTGGAAAAGCCGGAAGGGAGTATTGGTAGTGGTGGAGGTGGTGGTGGTGTTGTTGGTTGTGTTATTGATAGTAAACATGAAGCTTTGAAACGTGTACCAACATGTTGCGGAAACATATAGGCAAAGTAGACGACAAGAGATACTGAGCTTCGGGCAAGTGTTCTACTATCGTTTGATAAATTACACAGGCACGCAAAAGCAGTTCTGTTTCTTAAAAGTGAAGCACCTTAAGGTAAGTTTTGCGATGTGCAAAAAACGAATCTGAGGTCTGAATTCAATCATCACTCTTAGATTTTGACCCAGCACCCCCCAAACCCCTTAAACCTACCAAAGGATTAAATTTCTAGATTACATAAAAACTCGAAACAAATACTTTTTCTTTCGTTTCTAGGTGTGCTGAATACAAAATTTACCATGCAACCTTAAATTTCACCCCCAGCAACCCCCAAAACCTCCCCAAAAGCTTAAAATTTGAAATTTTATGAAATTTCAAATTGAGGATTTTATTCTACGGTTCTTAGTTTGCCAAAAACGAATATGAAGTTTACCCATGGATCTCACCGCAACACCCCGTAGCCCCAACACCTCGCCAGCGTAAAATTTCTAGGTTACAGAAAAATTCAAAACTAATATGGTATACTAGCTTTGTTTAAAGTTTTAAAGCGAATATGAGATCAAAATTTACCTATCCGCCTTAAAATTTCCGCCAATAACCCAATTAGGAGTCAAGTTTGAAGATCTCATGCAAATTCAAATTTAGTATTTAATCCTACGTGTTTTGGTGTTCTAAAAACGAATCTGCGGTCTAAATTTACCAACTACCCTTACGTTTTCCTCGGGGATTAAGAATTTTTCTATAATACTTATATTATCTAATGTATTAAAATTGGTAATTTTTAATAAAATAAATGTCGCTTTAGAAAAAAGTGAAGTAATTACTGCAGCCTATAGATAGCCCATTATTTTAAATTACCCATTTAATCATTTCATGTTTGTAACTAGGAAATACTGCGTCCACTATTACACATAAAATTTGGATTAATGAAGCAGTACGTGAAGCTTTAAATAAGAAATGGCTGTCGATTTATCACTATTTTCCTTTTGCCCATTTAATCAAACTGGTACAATGACTCCGCATATTGTTTGAGGTGCAAAAGTAACAGAATTATGGAGATACTGAACAAGAAGTCACAGATAGCGAAGAAGAAAATACGAAGAACAGATGATGAGGTTTCTACAGACTGCATCAGTACTATAACGAACGTAGCGCTTAGTGCTCCAACCACCTTCCGACGAAATACTCAAAGGTAGTGCTTGGAAGATTTGTACTTAGAGAGTATGAGGCTTGGCTCGGGTTCAAGTCCTACGCTGGCTGTTTCGGAGGGCGTTGCCGATGCTTCCTCTTTCAAAATGTTTGCCTGGGTATTTTTATGTGGTTTCAATTCAGAATCTTCGCAAACAAAAACTTTATACAAAGAGTCGGCATACTCCCAGAAAATAAAGAACAAACAGGTAGAAATGCCCTCTTGAAGTATGCAATAAATTTGAAAATGAATATTTTTTTCAAACTTTCCCAAAATTATGTGTGGAAAAATATGAAAATAAAAATAAGCATAGCCAATTTTAAAATAAGCCTGCGTCAAATTTAAACCAGAAAGTGTCAATTGAAAACGAGAATAGTCTGTTGAAAATTGAAGAAAACGCCAATTAAAATTGAGAATAGTCAATTGCAAATCAAAAAGCGTCAGATAAAAATTAAAATGCATCAATTGGGAATGAGAAACTTATGTTTCTTAAATAGTTTTCAAATAATAATTACTATTACAGTTTGCATGTGCATTGAACGACGATGCCTGTCTAAATGCGCGCGCCCATTTTCCTCCTGTTACAGTCACTTTATTTCATCCACGAGCTTTTCTAAAAAAAAAAAATTAAGCTGCTACTTTCCAACATTTGGCCCATTTACAAGTTGGTGTGCAATGTGATCCTGCAAATAGTAAATACATACATTTTAACATTACCCCATATCTGTATGTTATTTTCAAATTATTATTTCTCATTTAATTTGACGCTTTTTCATTTTAATTTAACACTTTTGCATTTTAATTAGACGTTTTCTTATTTACAATTGACTATTCTCATTAACATCTGACTATTCTTATTATACCTTTCATGAGAATGAAATGGTATATTAAGTTTGGTCCGATGTTTGTAAGTGCCAGAAGGAGAAGAGATAGACCCATCAAAAAGTATACCTAAATGATCAGGACGATGAGCTGAGTCGATTTAGCCATGTCCGTCTGTCTGTCCGTCTGTCCGTCTGTCCGTCTGTTTGAACGCAAACTAGTCCCTCAATTTTAGAGCTATTTTGATGAAATTTGGTAAGCAGGTGTCGTTGTACAAATGATTAAACATTTGTCGGAATCGGCCAGATCGGGTGACTATAACATATAATACAACCGATTATTCAGATATTGAATTTTGCACCATAACTCCTCCATTTAAGCAGGTAAAGGCTTGAAATTTTGCAGAAATATCAGCAATTATTAGCTACGTATCAGTATTGAAAATCATGAAGATCGGAGAAATATAACATATAGCTCCCATACAACCGATTGTTCAGATATTGCATTTTGCACCATAACTCCTCCATTTAAACAGCTAAAGGCTTGAAATTTTGCAGAAATATCAGCCATTATTAGCTACGTATCAGTATTGAAAATCATGAAGATCGGAGAAAAATAACATATAGCTCCCATACAACCGATTGTTCAGATATTGAATTTTGCGCCATAACTCCTCCATTTAAGCAGGTAAAGGCTTGAAATTTTGCAGAAATATCAGCAATTATTAGCTACGTATCAGTATTGAAAATCATGAAGATCGGAGAAATATAACATATAGCTCCCATACAACCGATTGTTCAGATATTGCATTTTGCACCATAACTCCTCCATTTAAACAGCTAAAGGCTTGAAATTTTGCAGAAATATCAGCCATTATTAGCTACGTATCAGTATTGAAAATCATGAAGATCGGAGAAAAATAACATATAGCTCCCATACAACCGATTGTTCAGATATTGAATTTTGCGCCATAACTCCTCCATTTAAGCAGGTAAAGGCTTGAAATTTTGCAGAAATATCAGCCATTATTAGCTACGTATCAGTATTGAAAATCATGAAGATCGGAGAAATATAACATATAGCTCCCATACAACCGATTGTTCAGATATTGCATTTTGCACCATAACTCCTCCATTTAAACAGCTAAAGGCTTGAAATTTTGCAGAAATATCAGCCATTATTAGCTTCGTATCAGTATTGAAAATCATGAAGATCGGAGAAATATAACATATAGCTCCCATACAACCGATTGTTCAGATATTGCATTTTGCACCATAACTCCTCCATTTAAACAGCTAAAGGCTTGAAATTTTGCACAAACATCAACCATTATTAGCTATATATTAGTATTCATCAAGATCGGAGTTCACAGTGTAAATCGGCAAGATAAATTCAGGACAAATATTTATTGCGAAAAGTAATAAGCTCAGCGCAATATCACATGAATCATAGCGTTAAACGTTTGGGAACTATTTACGGATCTGATAACTGTTTTCAAAGACCGACATATGTAGGTCTTACATATTAATACTTAATTATTTGTATTTTTTAAATGTTGAATATCAAGCGTCGATACGATATTAAAAATATTCAAAAACCATTCCCTTCTTAAAACATAGTTCTTTTTAATTACATAAGGAAAAGCATTAAATAATTTATAACAATGCCTTTACTAGAATTATTTTTATTGATTTGAAGGAAGTTTTCGCTTTTAACTATAGGTAATGCGAAATTCTAATACAATAACACGTTTTTTACTATTCTTCCATTCATGAAAGGTATGAAGCCTTCGGCATAGCCGAAGACAGCGCTGTTTTTACTTGTTTTTAATTGACACTTTCTCATTTATATTTGACGCTTAAGGCTTTAAAATTGACTATTCTTATTTTTAACTGACAATACAATTGTAAACGCAGTAGTTTTTCATATTTTATTTTTTATACATAAATGCTAAAATTTCAATCAAAATTATATTAAATCAGCCTCTGTGTCGTTGTGCCTCTAAAAAAAAAAACCAATAATTAAATCAATACAGATGCAACACAAAAATATTAAATTTACATATCGATACATGCATCTTGTGCTAATCTGAGCCTTTGGGTGTGCAAATGTATAGAGCAACATTTTCACCAACCCAAATGGGATACATTTGTTTATGCAAATACTTTTGAAACGACATGTGGCCGAACCGGTTCGCTACATTGTTGCCAATTTTGTGCCTGCACATTTACCGTTTCGCAACAAATTGTGGCAACATGCTGATGCACGTAATTCATTGAAAATTATTGCTTCTCTCAATTTAATTGAGTTTCTGCAGATTAACTAAATAATATTTTAATATTATTGCTTTTTTTGTACAAGGATTTGATTTTCAAATTAGTATTACTAATTTTATAATTTAATTATATAAAGTTAAAAAAGGCATTCTAAATTTATAGTAGAAGAAAATATTTTAATGCAACATACTACTTATTTTCTATGTTGGCATTTAATTGTAGCGAAAAAAAATTTTCAAAGAAATTTTAATTTAAAAAACATACATAGATATGTATGAATGTATGTACATATATTTAAATACATTTTAATACCGTTTTAATAGCGCCGTTTTCTCAATTTATGGTTAATATCACCCTTGGTTAGCTGCGACTCAGAATCGAGTCGCTCTGCAAACTTAGCAGGCATAATTTTTGACAGACGACTATAACCAAACTAAGTGGATATGAAACCCTAAATTAAATTCACACATTGGCTGTTTTTAAACGTTTGACTTAATGTCCAGTCACTGTAAATCTGTCAACAAACATTTTGTAAAGTTTTTCGGAGAATTACCTTCCAATTAGCTGTCAATTACAATCGAAACTGACAGGTGACAAAAGTGAACGTAATGTAAAAAATAAACGGTATTAGATTAAAAATAATATTAGTCAGACTTTGAGTAATTCGCTTTAAAGAAATTTAATTGTAATTGAAATTTATACGCATAAACTAATTAAATTTTTTTTTTTAAATTAATTTTTTGTCTGCAGCATTACTCGCTCATGACTCAATAGCGTGATTGAATTAAAATAAATACTACTTATAATATTTCCATTTATATATCGATATACATATAGTAAGTGCACATACATACATACATACCTAGATATTATAAACTCAGCTTATTAGAAATAGTGAGCAAGTGAGAGAGTAGGTACTTATAAATGAGAGCCTAACTTTTCGTACATATTCTATATGTATGTACGTATTTGAGGTCGCCTGCCAATTTAATGCATCATTTCATGAATCTCAACCGAATTCCACACCCACTAAAGCTCCACGCTATACATATGTGATATATGGGTGGCCACTAATCCAATGCGGAAGAGGAAGAGTTGTAAATCAAGCCGCTACAATTGCCTGCCGCTAACTGCACCCCAACGCACTGGTCGATCCAGCGAGAGACCTATTAAAAATATAAAGTTGTAAAATGGCACCAAATCACTTTTCCTTCCTCCCCCAAAATATTAAAATGAAAAGCTTGGTTGATTTTTGAAATTTTTTGAAAACTGCAAATTTTCCAACTAACGGATGGCTTTTGTATAAATTCGCGTTGATTTTTATTATTTTTCTGTGCAGCTGGTCTTGCACAACTTCTGCCACATAAATTGCATGCATTAAATGAAAAACGTTTTCCACGTTTTCTATCTCACAAAATAAACTCGCTGTATTGCTCCATCATTCGCATTGATGTTAAGAAAAACATTAGCGAGGTCTTGTGTATTTTATTTCTGGCCAAGAAATGACGAACAAATCAAAACCTCGGTGAAAAGTTTAAACGCAACTTGCGAAAAACGAACCGCTAGTTCAAGACGAAACAAAACAGTACATATATCCAACGATAATTAAATCGGTTAACAGTCCGTTCAGCTGTGTAGAGTTTGATCGATTCGCCAATGAATATAGCAACAAGTTACGATTCTCAATTTCACAATATCTTCAAAGTAATGGGTTAGATGAAAAGGCCGTGGCTATAGCAAACAAAATATTTGGGTGATTCACAAAGTATCCTCATGTGGCATAAGTCATAAAGTCGTAAATTTTAAAAAATACAAAATTGTTTAGTTTTAATTATCTGTTTCAATGCAATTCAAATACATAAATTTTGAAAACTAATATTTTATGACTTTTTGATTTATGACACCTTGTGAATCACCCAATTGAAAAGATCTTACGAGACAAACGAAGTTTCAGTACAAAATTCTGTACTCCAGTACAATACCGGTGGTAAGCAAGGGGGTGGCACTAGGCAAGTTATTTTTCGATAGATTGATTAAAACCAAAACTCAGAACTGAAAAATGAATGAAAAAAATTTGATTATGATAGGTCGGTGAAAACTTTGCCAACTCTCAAAGTAGAAGACACCGTAATTTTCAAAAAGTATATGTAGCAGTGGAATGATAGGGTAATCGTTGACGACATAAATGGAAAGTCCTGCATTGTCAAGTTTCAAATAACTTTTTTGACGCAATCGCCGATTTATCTCCAAGTCGGTCGGTGTGCACTGACTTCAATACAAGTCAGTTACTGTTCGAGGTAAGTGCGGTAAGAAGAGAATGTGAGTTTGATAGTCAAGGTAGTACACGTTCTTAATCGGAGTGGGCATAATGCTCTAAAAAAAAATAGATAGCGAGACCAACATTACAACAGACGTCAACGCATCATCGGAGGGGACAGTAGAAGGAAGATCAATCTATTTATCTCGCGCAGAACCTGAATAATTAAAGTATTTAATTAAATTATTTGCAATAATTTATTTTTTTGCAATTGAAATGCACTAAATAGATCGACTTTTTAGTATTTTTGAAAATAACTGCCAAAAAAAATTCCGCGGAAATTCATTTTAGAGATTTGGTTCCTTGGGCAAAAATACTTGGTACGATCCGCAGTACTAGAATCGCGATGATGCTTTGCACTTTTTTCCAGCTCCATACAATGTGACATAGCCAAATGTACATGCACCTATGTACATATACATATGTACTATATTTACATAAGTACATTGATACATACTTATGTATGTAGTTTGTGACAATTCCGGCATTAATTTAGGGCTATTTGAGGACAAGTTCTGGACTGTTCCGGTACTATTGTCGAACGAGATATTTCAGTTGATCGTGACTGGTTCACCACTACAACTACTACTCTAACAACTTATACTGCTACTGCTTACTACTACTACTACTACTAATTGCTACTACTTCTATTTTATTACTATTTTCAATAATGCTACTACTATTTATTATTATTATTTTTGCCAATTTCTTCTACTATTTTAACTAATTATTACTATTTATTTAGCCCTGCATCTCTTAAATTAATCGGCACAGATGTTTTACTTCTAGCTCGCGCACTTACATAGGTGCAGGCGTGTTTTTTTTTCAAACAAATAAAAAAATCTCAGCACTCATTTTATTTCACATATGAATCACCTTCCGCTAGATCGAGCATTTAGACCACTGTGCGTAGTTTGTGAGCGTTGGGTATATTTTTTATGTATGTGTGTGTGTGTGGTTATGCAAAACACCAGTGCAAAAATATGAGCAGAAATCTTCAAACTGCTGCTGGTTGTTGCAGTTGCCACACAGCCACTTGACTTACTCCCCCAGATGTTGCTGTTGCTGCTGTTGCTCTATCAGACATAGTAGCTGTCAATATTTGTTGCTAGTCTAGCACAGTGCACACTTGTTGTTGTATGTACATACATATTTATAGTGTGCTATTACTGTTGTATTTATATGTTGTGTTTTTTCTCTCTCTCGACGATTTCTTGTTTCGAAGTTTTATTTGTTCTTCCTCATCGCATCGTCAGTGTTTAGTTTGAGTTGAAGGAAGCAAATAGTAGGTACATTTTACTGTATTTTCACAATTTCTAGGCAACTGGGCTAATCGATTTAGTGTAGGGATCAACGCTTTTGTGGCTGTGTTTACAAAAACAACAACAACAGTAATAATGACAATAAAAGAAAAGCGTTAGGTGAACAATTCAACAAAGAAGTAGTGCCAGAATTTTTTCAGCCATTTCTCTCTATTGCCTTGTCTCATTCTTCATGCCATTTTTCAGTTGTTTTCCCGCTGCTTCTGTTTTGTTTTTTGTTTTTTAGTGATTCGCTTTGGTTGTTTGGCAAAATGAAGTTGTGTGTCGGTGACGTGCTTATTGAAGTTGTTGCTGTCTCTTTTATCGATCCTATTGAGCGGCCGTTGTTTTTTTTCTAACACTTTTCCCAACATTTTTTTTTTTTTCAATTACATCCCACAGCCAATCTATCCATTCATGACTTCCTCAGCGCACTTTTTTCTCGCTCATTTCTTTGTTGCACTAAATTTTGTACGCTTTCTCTTAAATGCGATTATTTTATGTTTTTGATTTATTTTTCTTTGAGTTTCTGTTTTATCTCTCCTTTGCCGCAAAAGTAAAGTAGAAAACATAGGAAAAAAGGTCAACAGCTACCGTTACAATGCAGCTATAACTGCAGTAGCGGAAATTGCAATAGCAACAGCAACAACAACAACAACAACAACACACAACGCCATAAAGCTGCGATGCGAAAACAATGCAAAAATAATGAATACAACAACACTTTGTACACGAAACGCTCACAAAGCACGTAGAACAGGTTAAAATCAGTTTAATTGAAAATCTGTGTCAACATTGAAGACAAGAATAGCAATAGCAGCAACAACAACGATAGTAAAAAACAAGCAAAGGAAAAAAGCAAAGCTAAAACTGCAACTAACCGAGGTGGAAGTAAATATATTATCATCACCTTGTGTGGCAGGCGTAGCGTTTAAGAGCAACAATAGCAAAAACAAAAAAATACGTAAAAGGTTATTTTCTTTTTCATTTCAATGCTGACTGCGCTAAATTGGGCTAACCAGCTTAATTGTTGCACATACAAACATAGATACAAAGCGGCGCTGCAGATGCAGTGACCCTTAAAGATTTTGCAAAAATAGAACAGATTTTTAATTAAAAATGAAGCATTTGGAAGTTCGCTTGATATGTAAATGTGGATTTAAGTGGACTTACGATATTTCAAACTTTGAAATTTTAACTTTCAGCCCCTTCGTGTGTGAAAACTAATACAAAAAAATGTTCAATGTATTTTTTTAAACGAAGTGAATCATACAATTTCTATACAATCAATACCTACTTTATAAAAAATCTGACTTTTGATGCAAAAATTTTAATCGTTTCACCGAAAATACAGCTCTTAAATCAAACGTCGACAGGAGAAACAAATGCGTAGTTCTACAAAGTATAATTCATACTTCAAATGCTGTTCAATGGGATCGAAAGATATTGTCAAAACTTATTCAGTTCTAGCTACATTAAGATTATAAAATTCACTGGTTTTATTACAAGCAGCAAGTACGGTTTATTTGAAATAAAAATTTGCGTAGGGTGCACCCGAACTTAGACCCTTTTTTACAACCTCAAGAGAAATTCGCGTTAAACATTTAAAACGCAATAGAGCATTCAGTTGACTAAACACCACCCATTGGACGGATTTGTGAGTAATTTTCCTTCTGTCCTCTTTGGCTTCCATATTTTATTAAAATATTTGGGAAAAACTTACCAGCTTTGTATTTTTTAAGCTAGAACTCCAAGCAGTCTTTTCAGGCATTGTGGTTTTAGAAGTTACTCAGGCTTGACTGGCACTTAAAGTGTTAGAATTTGGCAGCTCCATACAATCATTTTCAGGAAGGAGATTTCTTCGCAATTCTTACATTTTACATAAGGTCTGTTCGATGACTACACCAGCGGGATAGGCGGGAATGGACAAGAAAAACTAAAAAAAAGGGAAGGATATTTTAAAAAATATGAAATGAAAGATTTGATTAATTTTAGAAATAAATATATAAATTCAAACGTTTTCCTTCGTTAGAGCTCCTCCACTAAACAGATTTGAGCTTTGCCCGATATTGTCTTACATTGCTCTACACTTTCAAGGAATATAATAATATAATAATTTATTTGCCGATTTTTTTAAATCCAATTTTATTGATCCAGCGAATAGCGACGTTAATTTTGAGTGCAATCTAGAATCTGCTATTGATTTTGGTTCTATTATCTTATCGTCAGATGATATAGTCAATGGTATTGCCAAATTTAAGAGCTCTTCGCAGACTGATATTGATGGTCTTTCTGCGGCTTTATTCAAAAATTGCAACTCGCTTTACTATCCTCTGAAGTTAATTTTTAATAGATCTCTTTCCTTTGGAGATTTCATTGATGACTGGAAAGTTTCTTTTATCACACGTAACTAACTACAGACCGATATCTAAGCTTTCGACAACGGCAAAACTATTTGAAGGCATTGTAAAAGATAAGGTTTATTTTGCTGTTAAGAGTTTGATTTGCCCAAACCAGCATGGTTTCATCCCGGGCAGATCTAAAGTTTCAAATCTGGCTGTTTTCTCTGAAGACTGTATTTCAGCCTTTTATAAGGGCTTCCAAATTGATGCGTTATATACAGATTTCTCTAAAGCATTCGATAGAGTCTCGCATGAAATACTAACTAAAAAATTAGAGTGCATTGGCTTCCACTCCGTATTTCTCTCGCATCGTCGGGGGTTCCCCAAGGTAGTATTTTGAGTCCTTTGTTATTTGTACTATTTATTAACGACATACAAAGCTGTTTTTCGCACGCTAATTTTTTACTTTATGCGGATGACCTTAAAATCTACTCTACTATTAAAAATGCTTCCGATTCGCTAGAGCTTCAAGCTGATCTAAATAGAGTTCTCTTGTGGTGTAATAATAATCGCTTGTCTTTGAATATAGGGAAATGCTTTCATATCACTTTCGCCAAGTGTTTTTCACCATTACGAACATCTTATCTTATCTCTAATTGTCTTTTGAAATCCGTCAATGAAGCTATGAACTTAGGCGTTATTTTCGATGCAAAGTTTAGTTTTACTAAGCATATTAAATCTAAATCTATGCTATGTTAGCATTTGTAAGGCGCAATAGTACAGAGTTTTCAAGTCCCTACACTCGTAAGTTACTCTATATGTCATTTGTCCGTTCTAAACTAGAATACGCATCTTTCATTTGGAGACCTTATCACGCCTGTCATATTGATAGAATTGAACGCATCCAGAAAGTTTTCATGCGCTATGCTCTAAGTTCCCTTCGTTTTTATGATCCCGTACCATCATACTACTCAAGATGCCTTCTTATTAACTTAAAATCCCTGCAGTCTAGAAGGTCTATTTTGGCGCTATCATTCGTATTCGATATTATTCGTGGTGTTGTTGATTGTCCTAATCTTCTTAACAGAATTTCTTTTAACACCCCGATTAGAACGCTACGTAATTTTGATTTTTTTAGTATTGGCTTCATAAGAACTCTATTTGCAACAAATGCGCCCATCACTAGAGCTCTCATAGAATTCAATACAATCTACAAGTCTTACGGGATAGATTTTGCATCCCCAAAAGAGTCTTTCATTATAAATCTTAACTTAGCCTTTAAGTAATTATGATATTCCGTACGATGTTTATAAACTTAAATTTTCTGTAGTTAGTAACACAATGTTTGTGAAATATCTGCATTAGTCTGTAAGACACTTTGTTTTTGTTGACTAATTTTTGGACTAAATAAATAAATAAATCTCGAATACATCGAACAGACCTAAAAGTGTAGAGAAGAATTTCCAGCAAATTAATTTATCGATTAAAAGAATGTGAACTCGATGATGAGAAATCATTATTCATATTGCAATCATTTTTAAATATTTTATTGTATTATTGTATTGTTTTGAGCACCGCTACGCTGCAATTTTTTGGCTTTTTCTATCAACATCTTGTTTGGCGTTATCCTTTAATCTACATAAATGGCATAAACGGTTTCACCGGTATTATACTCGCAACTATGTACATAACTTTAAAGTTGAAAATTAAAAAAAAAAATCAACCAACGAAAATCAATCGATACGTTGATGTCGTGGAAAAAAAATTATTCAAAATAAAATGATTCTAAGCCCTTTCTATTTTCAAGGCGAATTCATATACGGTGGTGTTATAAGTACAACTACAGAACTTCGGGGTATTTTGTTTTTGTTTTTTCGTAAGAGTTGTCAAAATTTACATACCTTTTGTTTTCGATTTTAAATGTCAAAATCTGAATTCGCCCAGTGTGCTCATGTATTTTGTTTGTGTAAGCAAAATAACACGGCGTATTTGGTGAGAAGAGCAAGCATTCTCCTTGTATGAATTCGCCTTGCATGTAGGTGAATAAAAAAATCAAATATTTTGCTATAGTTACTACACCTTAGATTCTTATATGAATTCGCTTTGATTTCATTCGTTTTCCCATTAAATATTTTAATAAAATATACCCAATGTTATGCGTGATATTACCGCCTACCCATCACATAAAGTCCCATGAAAAGTCATTCAGTAGTTTCAGAGATTCGAATGCGCAAACTGTTAAATAGACAGATAGGAATTCTAAAAATGGTCCAAACGTATGCTATTACATTCCCTGACTCACCCTAAGTAGTTTCTTAAGGAAAATTTCAAGGTACCGACACGACTTTTTTGACTCCCATTCATAAACTTTTTTCATTCAAAATTTTGTCTTGTTACAGCTGTAAAAGAAAAACCAAATCGATGGACGATGGCTGCATTTTCAAACATGAACGCCATTTCAGCTCTGAATACGTTAATTATCTTTAAAGATATGGGTCCAAATTGGCAAACAATTTAAAAAACAATGCGTCGAACTTTTTGCGAGAGCTTGAAATATCTCTTGAAAAATGTTACATACATGGCAAGAGAAAAGGCGTACCACGAACTAAACCGAAAATATCTTTACAATCGCATTCCTGTGAGAAAAAAAATCGTTATCGTTGCATTCAAATATTAAACAAACTTGGCTAATTAATTCAATATTTTATTTAACCGGGACAGAAAGTATATGTACTCTTCCGGACAGCATTTTAAATCAAGCGGCTGTTTGACAGTTACAGCGATTTAGCGGTAGTCATTACCTTTTCAATGATCTATGGTTTATGATTACAGTACGTTGTACATATGTTAAAAAATATCTCATATGGATTGATTGTCGCAATTTGGAGCGTTTTGATGATAAAACCTTCCAGGCGGGCTTTAGTCGCATTTTCTTTTCCAACAACAGGCGTATAAATTCCTAGCGGGTTTGGAATTCCAGTGGATTCAAAACCAACGTGAAGCATGGTTTATAAAAGCCATTGACAGCCAAAAGAACCAACCTCGTCACACTCTTGGTGTACCAGATTTTCAGATTTCCAGATTTCCACATTTTCAAAATAAAAAAATTGTAATTAATTTTAATTTTTGCGATTTCGATTCATATCATTTCCATTATATCTCTATTAAGAAATCTAATTTGGAACACCATCCCAGGCGTCAAAAACCATTTGTGAATGCTTCAAGTATTTTTTACGTCTTTTTTTGTTTTATTCAGTTGATCCTTTCTTTGACTCAACAGTTGAGCTGCTCAAACTCAGTAGCGATTTTTGATGATTTTACGAAAACCTAAAATAAAGTGTATGCCAAATTTAACATAAAAAACCATTAATGTGTATGCGTTCATTACGAAATAAAACAAGAAAATTACTTCTATGTAAACCTTACCCATTTTGAATAACATATCTTCTTCAAAATCAGTACATATTAAATATTTGGTGCAAATTCTTGAATTAGTGTTAACCCCGGTTCCTCAAAAGTGATCTAAAGTTTTCTTTGCTTGTCGTTGTTGAAAAATCTGAGAAAACTAATGCTGAGGCCCTTTACCCTGTACGAAAGACTATAGATAATTTGATGTTTAGCCAAATTATAAAAAGAAAACTATGTTTTTTATGGAAATAGTTTTGTCGTTATTATTACGTACGATTATACAACGCTATATCCGGCCGTCTAGTTTCTTAACCGGAAAGCTCTGGAAGAGCAATTGTCTGAAATATCGATGAAATAATTGAAAATCCCAATCCGGAAGTGGTGAGCCGACGCAGACGGTGGCCAAGCCAGTATTGATGGTCAGGAAAGTTTTGATATGTACTACTATGAGCAGCTCCCCTACGACCAAACTCTTAATTCGGAACTGGACTGTCAACACTTGGATCGTAAAAGCAGCAATCGGCCATAAGCGCCCAGCTTTGGCCAATAGAAGCGGAATTGCGTTCCATCCGGACAACGCCAGGCCAAACGTATCGATAGTGACTCGCCAGAAGCTTCGGGGCCTTGGTTAGGACTTTCTTTTGCATCCGCTTTATAGTCCGGACCTGGCACCAAGTGATTACTATATGTTCTTTTCTATGGCGAATGATTTGGATGGTGAAAAATTCGCCTCAAGAAAAGCTTGTGAAAATCGACGGTCCCAGTTTTTTGCCAATAGAGACGAGGGTTTCCATCAGAATGACATAATGAAAATACCTTTAAAATTGCAACAAGTTATCAAACTAAGCGGGGTATAATTGATTTGAATCCGATGATTCTAATTATGCTAAATACAGCCTACAATTTAATGCAAATATAATGGATTACTCTCTACTTGAGATTATAGAAAGAAGCTGTTTCTAATAGCGATAGCTCTGCGGTAGGCAATGGCAAACCTCCGAGGGTAGTTCCGTTATGAAAAAACTACTCACAAAAATCATTTGCCGTTCGGAGTCGGCATAAAACTGTAGGTCCCTCAATTTTGTGTTACAACATAAAGCCGCACAGCACGAATTGTAGGAAAAGCTAATATATTTTGTGTTTTTTTAGACTGATAGAACTTTAGATTGAAATAAAACACATAAAAAATGAAGTATGATGTCAAATTTTTTATTTGAAAGATATTTTCATGGCATATGTCCGCCACGACTACCTTTGGTGAATCGGAAGCAATCAGTCTAATTTGAACCACTGCAAAATTTCCATGTTGTGGATGGACAAAGTCCATCTTGTTGAGCACGGCGGCGAGTACACAAATTCGGATCTTCTCCAACACTATCACTTACAGCACCAATATTTTCTTCTGTACGTACAGCTCTTTGTCTCGTTGTTGGTTTTTCATTGAGTAGAATAAATGTTGTTCGAAATTTATCAACAGTTCGACAAATAAGCTGCTCTGATTCTGCGCGATTATGTGGACCATAAAATTCACGAAGTGCTCTATACGTATGGCGAATAGAACACTGATTTTTAAAGTAAATTTCCACAATTTGTAAACGTTGTTGCGGCATCATTCTTTCCATGATTATTTG
This sequence comes from Anomoia purmunda, assembly GCA_951828415.1. Taxonomy (NCBI): domain Eukaryota; kingdom Metazoa; phylum Arthropoda; class Insecta; order Diptera; family Tephritidae; genus Anomoia; species Anomoia purmunda. The sequence goes on from OX639994.1 coordinate 92,876,703, forward strand.
TCAATGCTTACTGAACAGAAATGCCAAAACGAAATGTCATTTACCAGCTGTGAAGTGACAGCTATCCCTATCGAAAGTTCTATCGGTCTAAAAAAATCACCCTTTACGTTAGTTTTAAGTTAATTATAATATAAATTAATTCTGAAGAACTTGGCAAGCATCAGATGAAATTAAAGTGGTCGTAACCTTTTTTCGTATTAGCCTTGATTTACACTCAATATAGGCTAAATTACTTTAGAGCAAGCGCCTCTTCAGAATTTATCATACCTAGGTTTTTGAAATGCGATACATATGTTTTTTTGTTTATCTAATTTATGATTTCGATAATCTCACTCAATTCATTTACACCTTAAGGTGCAATAAGCGCCGAAATAACTACCAATAACATACACATTATTATTTATATATGTATATATGTAGGAATAAATACATGCATTGCTCGTTAGTAGATAACCGTCTACCACTATTAGGCAAATTATAGTCTCTACTGGGTTCACAAAAGTTCATTTAGTTAGTTTATAAACGAATTATATGCAACGAAGCAAATCAACCGGCAGTACATTTTCCTTTTCAACCCATCCAGCTTTTTTCACTTTCTTTTCATTTTTGCATTTTACTCGTATCTTATTTTCTTTTACACTTTAATCTGTTTTCCCTCAATATTCCTAATTTTCTTCTAGCCTACCGTTCAATTACTCAAACTATGAATGAACACAAAGGCTTATCTTGATTTTTGGTTCACATTCACCTTTCAACTGCATAGCACAGTTACACACAACACACACACACACACACAAACATATACAAATGCATGTATGCACACATCTGCTGGGTTTTATTTGCCTATGTATTAGTTGATTGAGTTGAGCAGGTAGGCAGGTAGGCAGGCAGGCAGGCGGTCGAGTTCAATGCGCCGAGCTAATGGTGATTTTTCTCAACAGACTGCAAATCATTGATTGATTTAAGCCGCTCGCTTGGGCGGTCACTGACATAGTAATACTTTTAAATACATACATATGTATGCATGTATGTGTGTGTATAGTATGTAAATGCTATCGATGTAGATATGTAAGTGCACAATATACTTTACACTTTACATATGCACTAAGGTTTGGCATTCGAATGCAGCAAATGCACGCCAACATTCATTCGGCATTGTAGCATGGAAAGCATACAAAAATAAACAGAAACGATTAGCCGAGTAATTATAGGTAACGCTGCCAAAAAATGTAGGGAAATAAATGGCAAAGATGCCTGGTAAGGGCACCGACTGAGCGCAAGCGTTGAATTTGCTTGTCATTAATTAATTAAATTTGATTACTGATTGCAATAATAGTTTTGCAGTGAACGTTGAAACTCGAAATGTTCTTGTCTTGTGTCTTAAGTTTCATTTGGAGAGTAATTGGAGGAACTGGAAGAAAAAAATCTTCAATCTAGTTTGAATAAAAGAAAATGAACTGAGTATATGTAAGCCCTCATTGCTTTTGAGTTTAAATTCTTTCAGTACAAAAAATCAACCGTCTATAATAAATATCTGAAAATTTTAATATGACTTATTTTAGATCGTCGATTTCAAAAATTCCATATCTAAATTTATTTATAAAATTCTTAGTTTTACCGTTATTCAGTGTCCATTATATTGAACAATGGTAGCCTGGATGTGTAAAAAAGTAAATAAACTAATATGTTTGTTCTATAACTTTCATTAAGCTGAAATGGTAATATAACTTTGGTCCGATATTTGTAAGTAAAAGAAGAAGAACAACAAATATACCGAAGTTTACTAAAATGTTTTGAACCACGTGCTAATTCGATTTGGTCATGTCCGTCTTCTGTTTGAACGCAAACAATTCCCTCGGTTTTTGAGATATCAAACTGAAACTTGGCAGGCAGATGTGTTTCCATAATGTTTTAATCATTTTTCGAAACTGATTAAATCGGAAATTAAAAAGCAACTATACAACTTCGTTATAACTCCTATACTAAAACAGCTAAGATCATAAAGTATGGCACTCTAGTCGATTATTATGAATAGAGAGTGTCCACTAAATATGATCGAAATTGACTCACTATAAGTTATAATTCTTATACCACCGATATATGACAATAGGAAAGTATATTCGGATTTTTGCTGTCTCTGAAAACGTTAATTTAATCTATGGGAAAAGTAGAAATTGAATTAGGGTCGTAAAACGGAATATTTTTTTTAATTTTTTTCTTTCACGAAATATATTTAAAATTTCTGGTTAAATTAGTAGTAGTAATTAGTAGTAGCATTAGAAAATATAGTAGTAGAAATGGTAAAAATGGTAGTAGTAACTAAGAGTAGTTCTAGTAGAACAAGTAGTAGAAATTAGTAAAAATAGTAGTAATAATAGTAAAAAATAGCAGTTGATATTAGTACAAATTATAGTAGAGATTAATAAAAATAGTTGGAATAACTAGTAGAATCATTGGTAAAATAGTAGTAGTAATTAGTAGTAGTGTTCGAAAAAATAGTAGTAAAAATTGTAGTAATTATTTGTATTTAATATAGAAGAAATAGTATTAAGTAGTACTAAATAGTAGCAGTATAAGTAAAAATAGCAGTAGATTATTAAAAATAGTAGTAGATGTAGAAAAAATTGTAGTAAAAGCAGTAGTAGTTATTTCGGAGATACGTTATTGAAAATGTTGTAAGTGATTCGGGCATGGGCGGATGCTGCACACATGTGACCGTGCTCGGATCGCTGCCTAGGTCGCGTGTGGCGAAAGATGGCTATTGATGCAGGCTCTTTCCGGGGATGAAAATCCCTGTTCATGAACTGCATCGTTCATCGTGGCTGCCGCTCAAGATGCAGAGAAGACGTCCAAAGGCGAATTAAATATTAAAGAGATGCCAGAAGAAGGCAGACAAAAGGTGGCTGGTGTGAGAGCTCGGCAGGGGGTTGTTTCGTCTGCGAAGTTTGACGTTGCAGTCTGACGCTGCAGGGGACGTTGATACCCAGGGTGAGATCTAATTATAAGGTCGGGCACTCTCGGGCTCCCTCCCCCGGGAGGACTCTTGTTCTCCACTTTACCGGGCTGATTGCTAGTTGGGTTTTGTAGCTGGAATCGCTTCCGGTCGGGCTCCCACACTACTCTGGTTTCAAATGGCTACCAGCTCAACTGGTAGTGGTTTCGGTCTGACCGGAAACTTTATTCTGGTTCCACGGGGAACAGGAGCCTCCAGAGTGCAGTGAGCTTGTCAAGACTGAATGTGGAGATGCAAAACAATCTGGTGTTTTCCCCATAGTAAGACAGAGCCTTGTCAAGGAGCGTGCCCATTCCACAAAACTGTTGGTATCGAGTATTGTGCAGCAGGCTCGGGGGCATTTTAACGCATTAAATTGACAGGCTGTGCTTCTGAGTGCCGTCGTCGGCAAGTAACCGCGTTAAGTACTCCAGACGATGTGCACACCAAGCGTTGCCAATTGTATAAATATTTAAGTTTTTCTCCACCCCGATTTTTTCTTATTATTATTCTTATTCCTTTTTCTAATATCTTGTCTTTACGACTCTACACAGGTTATTTTTGGAATCGGTGGGAAAGTACGCCAGCGCCCACATTCAATCTGTTTTCTTGTAAGTTCATATAGACAAATTTCTTCGCTCTAAATTCTCCGCACCACCTTATAAGCAACTCTACACTCACACATAGTAATTATGCACGTACTCACGCTTTTGCTCATTTTAAGAAATGCTAGGCAATAGCAACACCTTGCAAACGCAAACGCAAACAAAATGACATAATTTATAAACGATAAAATGCACAAAGTTAATTTAGTATTATTGTTTTTGCTGCAAGTCATTGGCACATACAGACATTTGTGTGAGTGTATGTGTAGTATAGTATATGCAGAGTAGAATAACAGGAAGAACGAGGCAAAAAAATCAAAAAAAAATATGAAGATCTAAAGAAAACAACTCCAACCGAGATTTCTCATCATGGGTCAGTGCAACCAGAAATAGCAAATCATTACAGGACCAATGCCACACACTCACACATTCATATGTATATACACACATTACATCTTAAGATAGCTGTTAACATAGAAATGCACATATTATAGGCATATATGTACATACTTAGCTTTACATAGTACAAAGTATAGACGCATAAATTTGTTAGCAACGAAGTAAGTGGCAAAAGCAAAAGAGGATGCAGTTGATTATAGAGACGCAGCGATTTTATGAAAGAACATTTCTCAGGTAGACGGAGTGTTGCCGAGGGGACAGTGTTGCCAGAGTCAATATTCGTTTTCAATCAAAGTCGATAAAACAAAATTGCTAAAAAACTACAAAACGATAGTATTAACCCTAATGATATGAACCTTTTCATTCCATGGTCCATTCCGGCTATAATTTTCTTTCTCCATAAATCTCGAATAAATTGTTTCTTGGTCAAAATGCTCATACACTTATTTCTTCTTTTAAAATTTTTGTTTGAACTTTTAACTGTAGAGATGGGGGTATAATTTACCCTCTCTTTAAATTTTTTTGAAATACTCTCTTATACTGCACTTCAGCAACTCTCTCGTTCTCATTACTAATTAGTTGTATTTTTGTTCTGCAAAATATAGCCTGAGGCGAAAAATGCTGATGCTGGTGTAAAAAATACCACTGCTCAACGTTAACGCAATTTTTGTTTTTTATATTTTTGTTCCTACCACGTCAAGGTAGGCGCAAGTTTTATTGAGTGGACTTACTGTTTGGTTATCATAGAATCAATTTTACTACTTCCCGTTTAATGGTTGATATAATAAGATTTATCAGGAAAACTTTATTTCACGGTTTATTTTATGTCAAATTACACACCCTATTTATAGATCCAGATCATTTTAAGTTTAAAAACACTCCGCGATTCAGTAATAACCCAATTACTTGAAGAGGATAAAGAAATTTAGCCAATAAACGACGATGAAATTATCCATCCGGATCTCTTTATTGAAAGAAAGTGTAGAAAGCAATGAATTTTGCACAAGAGATGGCGAATCTGATGTAGCTAACGAAACACAGAATTTCAGACCAAAGATGATAGATTATTTCGATCATGAATCTATGGGTTTGCCAAAGATGTTACAATAGGAGCCTCGTGCAAATCACGCGGCTATTTTGTTAAGCTCCATGCATCACAAAAATACCCAATTACTGCGAAACCTCTAATGATATCAAACGCGAATAACACAAAAAGGGAATTGATGATCTTGACAAGAAATGTTCGGTTTATTCATGCCTTAGACACACACGTCGCTTATATCATTTTTCAACCTCCAAAGGAATTTGATAAAAAATCCTTCAACACCATTTGTTTTACCGCATTTACAACCCAAGGCTTATTCGGTTATTACGAGATGTAATTGGAAAAGTTCTGGGTTCGGAAACGGCTGCGCCACCTCCGGTGGAAAACAATCCTGTTGAACGTAAATTGTGTTATGTACCATTTTAATAATATTTAGCTTAATATAATATATGTACATATTTACTATGTATGTGATGTTTTCGTAGTTGTGAAAAATAAAAGACTTGTGAAATTTGTTGATTTTAAAAGTAAAATTCAAATTTTGTATTTATTTTAATTTAAAAATGTTGTAGGCCATAAACAGACGGCCCATTATGTTACGGCAAATATGGACACCATCCACCGAAAGACTACTCTTTGCTTCGGTGTTTGAAACCTCACTAAAGTCATCCAGAAACGGTGATCCTGTTTTTACACAGTGCAGGACACTTACGCAGATGATGTAAGACCGTTTTCTCCTCTTCGTAATACTTCCAGCTCCTGCAGCATCCCCGGAAAGGTACGCCTAGCCTTTCAGCGTGTGTTCCTATAAGCCAGTGCCCGGTTAGAGCTCCCACCAAGTTAGAGATATTTTCTCTTTTTAGATAGTATACTTTTCGTGACCGTTTTCGGTCCCATTTAGGCCACGTCTGCCTAGAGGTTCGACAAGTCGTAATTTAAGTCCAGCTATCGTCGGATTGTTATTCTCCCTAAGTAGCAATTTGCAAGCGGCAAAAGACATACCAATGCGTTCTTTCGGATGAAAGAATCTCCTTGGTCGTACCTTATTTTGCAAGCTCGTCTGCCATGCATTTCTCTTTATGTTCCTGTGGCCTGGAACCCAATTGCGGTACAGTATATTGTGCGTGGTCATCTCTTCAAGAGATTGGCGGCAGTCCCGCGCGATGTTTGAGTTAAACGTGAAGGAACTCAGAGCCTTGATTGCAGCCTGGCTATCACTAAAGATGAAGATATCTCTTCCTAGAACTTCCTAGAACGGTCCCAAGCTTCTGCACCGCCTCCATAATAGCCGACAGCTCAGCCTGGAAAACGCGTCAGTGATCTGTTAACCTAAAGAAAATTTTCAGGAGAGGGTTTCGCGAGATGACGCCTCCTCCCACCTTACTGTCGAGTTTCGAGCCAACTGTATAGATGACAATACTATCAGATGGAATGTTAAACTCTTGGTTCCACTCCTCCCTAATAGGAATACTCGTTATAAAACTACATTCAGAAATCGATTTCGAAGCACAACGGTCCGTATTGCTCGGAATGAAGTGAAACTTGTTTAATATACAAGAGTGACCCAGGGTTTCGTGATGCCACTTGGAACGCAGTAACTTGATTTCAAAGAAAAAAATAATTATGAAATAACGCTTTTTTATTAAAATTTTTGACTGAAATTCGAAACGAATATTGTACGATTTTCTTCCTGATGGATCAACTTTGAACCGAAAATCTTACGAAATTACCCAAATAAAAAGAAACTACCCAATCACGGGGCGATCGTAAAAAAATTAGCAGTTTTGGTTAAAAAATTAAAAAGCGGCAACACTGTGGATGTATTCACGAGAATGTATAGAGTATGTATGTATATGAATTGAAGACAATGCCGCACTATGAGCTAAACTACTAAACTACCCAGCTAAGTTGCTTGCAGTCAGCTAAGCCGATGGAAACAAGCATGACCAAACTAACCTAGCCGATTGTGGCTAATGCGCCAACAGAAAAGCGGATGCAGTTTTGTTGCCTTTCTGTGTCATTGTTGTTGTTGTTGTTGCTGTTGGACGATTGGTGAGCCATTGTGCCCAGCTTACAACTCACTGTTGTCTACGGACTGCCATAACTGCACCTATGTAGATATGTCTGTGCAATCGGTGAGATCGGCCGATGGTTGGCTTCTAAGTGCGGATGTCTATTCGCAGAACTGCATATGAGCTGAAAAATGAAAATAAACAAAGGCCAAACATTGTGCAGCAGCAGCAGCAGCAAGAGGGCTTACAGCTTACCTTAGAGCACTCAGCGGCATACAACAAACAAACAAATAAACATCCGCTGGCGCTGATGCAGCTCAGCAGAGCACAGCAGGCGGAAAGTGCAAAGACGCTGAGATGGATAAGCGAATAGAGGTGTACATATATAGAAATTCAGAGCATCTTATTGCTTTGCCAGCTCTGATTACGCGACCAACTGCAGCGTCGAAATAGCAACTGGAACCTGTCAGCATTTCAGCCATGCGCACCGTTCACTTTCGTGCCACATTCATGTGAGTAAAGTTACACTCGGAGAAAAGTATTTCCTTAAAACGAGAAAACAATTTCTTTATTTTAGAGTTACTTCTTTTTTACTTCATAGTAGAAAAAATCACCTCATTATGAGAACTTTTCGCTTAATTTAGGTTCATGTTGAAAAGATTATGTTCAAGGCGAATTCGTACCAAGTGGCGATGAGCGTACAAAAACAAAAATGTACACTAACAAATTGTACGCACAATGACAGTGAAAATCGATGAAAATTACAACCAGTACATAGTTTTGACGTTCCCTCCAGCAAGCAAATTCCCTCAGCTCCTTTCTCAACACTACCTTGTATGAATTCGCTTTAGACACCACCTTATATTGATTCGCCTTGAATTTTCTTACATAATTATGAATTTCGCCAGTGATTTTAAACGGAAAAGGTGTTGCTGCGCTCTCCTTTGACATACAAATAAGAAAAAGAAAATTTAGAATAGAAACTAAGGAGAATTCATATAAGATGAGCTGAATGCTTTTTCTTCTTTCCCAATTCTCTCGTTATGTCTACACAAAAAAAATACCTAAACAATAATGGGCGAATTGAGATTTCACTCGCAAAATTACACAAACCAAATACACAACAGATTCGTCTTGGTTATTTTGCTATCACCTTCTATTGATCCACCTTGGATGGTCTGTTAAATAGAGACAGCGTTGCCATTCGGCAGTCATGTTGTGCTGATTTGTTTTCAAATTGTTAACCCTTAATTGAAATATTGATTTTGAGTTTTCAAACTCAAAAATTTTGTGAAAAGAATAACGCCATCAACTTACGAAAATAAAAAGTTATTGTGGATTAAAAAAAAAAGTTTTATATACAGAACAACATTGAGTAACAAAATTTGGGATATATGCGAGACGGCCACAAGCTTGAATCATAATAATAGTCACACATTCTTCAAAATTGTGTGCACTTGATGAACATTTTATTTATGGAAACTGCAGAAGACTACAAAACTCAAATACTACTTTAAACTGTATTAAGGGTTATCATAAGGTATTGCAAATAGTCTTGTATTTCAATATTTCGGTGTAATTACAAAAATTTAATGTATTTTCTAAATACATATGTATTTTATTTTTCTGTTGCAGATGGCATGGTTCAGATCTATTTACATCAAATGGAATTACATCAAGTAGCTGGATTCGTCCTAAACAAATTAGATTCAAAAGGGGAAACTGGGGATTAGGCTACTTGGGAAAACCCAAAAATCATAATCATAATTTTTGTCCAATATTATAGGCTTTAAACATTATTAGACATTTACGTGAATATTGCTTATCGAAAAGCAATAAATTCAAAAAAGATTTATAATACTACTTTCTTTGATGTTTGAAATAAAACCTAAATACCTCCAAATACGTAAAAAGAACTATAACGAAACAAAAAAATTGAAAGTTATGATATGTAGGCTAATTTCGATTTATATCGGGTCCCATTGTTGCAATGATCACTTACGGGTTAGGCCACAGCTGTTTGACATAATAAGGGTGCCGTCATCTGGCACAAATTGTTTCGTTCACATTTGAAAAAAACAAAATTTCGAATTGCAACTTTTTATTTTGATTTTAATTAACAAATACTATTATTATAAGAAAAGAAAATGGAGTTTTGTACATTTACAGTTCTATTCCGCACTGGTAACAAATCCGTCCTAACTGGTAACAAAATACTCTGGCAATTTTTGCATCCTTTTTGTATTCTGTGCACACTTAGATATTACCGGTGAATTTTGTTACCATCATATTCTGTGGTAACAACGTGGTAATAGCGATAAAAGGGATGTTTATTTCCTATATTTTGGCATTGGGAACCATTGCTTTTGCGTAAATTGTACGTAATTATTAATTACTAATTTAAGTAGTTCGAAACGCCAAGGGAACGTTTTCCAAAAAGGATACAAATTAGTTTGTACTTACTTTATTATTCTGCTCTCTTCTTCTGAATATTATGTTCAATTTCTTTTAGGTGTGTATTCAATAAAAAATTGTAACGGTCAACCTGTCTACCAGACACGAAATAAATGCTCAAACTACCTAATGACTGACAAATATTTGGTTTTATTAAAAAATATTTAACATACTCATTCAATTTTTCACAATTTTCAGCGAAAATGTCAGCGAATTAGAACAAAACAAACAACCAGTGAAACCGACTCTTTGCTTTTTTGTAAAATCTTAAACTTTACTACTATTTCAAAATATTTGATAAGATTCTCACATAAAATTCGAAAGAAGTGACACGGGTTTAGCTAAAGGGGGTTTAGCTAAAGGGGGTGACATGTGAAGAGGGAGGAGCAAGCAGCTTTGCTTGCGTATCAAATTTTTCATTATTGAATTAATTCAAACTGAGTAAATTTTCATTTCATCACGACAAGTAAAACACAACTGCCAATTTCCTTAACATTAATTTAAAAAAAAAATCCCCCTGACTAGTTGACTTTTCCTCAGCGCAAAGAAAATATTATTGCTAATTAAGGAAATGCGTTTTCCTCAAATTGTTTCAAATCGTTTGCTCATTTTTAGGCAACCATGTCTTGGGAGCCATTTCAAGCAAATTTTTCCTTAAAATTCGATTGTTTTTCCAACCGCCAAGGAATGTTTTTTCTGACTGTGCACACACATACATACACACATACGTGCATATGTACATGTGTATGTAAATTTGTTTACGATTAAGTTCGCAGCATGCAATTGGCGGTGAATGTGCGTTGTGTGGCATGTCGGGCATATCATCATCATAACTTTGCCCACACCACTTGCATCGCTCTGTCTGTCTTGGAAATCTTGGATATCTGGTAGCACTGCCATTTTGTTAGCTGCTTGCAGCTTGGCTCTATGCACATTGCCGGTTAGTTAGATCGGATTAGAATGTGCCGCAATTGTTGCGAAGTAACTCAAAAGTATAATGTAACTTGTTTCACTTCTTCTGCTTCTTCTTCTGCTTTGGCTTTGTTAGCACACAAAATAAATGTATAGGCGAATGTGCATACCTCTTCGACTTGTTGATACACACATCTATAGGTATACTTTACATACATCTGTATCTAAATGAATGAACAGACAAACAGGTGTATAGGGAGTTTTTAAGCCAAGATCTTGTAAAGTTTCTGTGGGTTCAAAATATTTCAAAACTTCTTTTGTCTATGTTTAAAAAACATCTTTGTTTTGAATAGCTGAAATAAAACTACGGATATATTATACAAATACATATATTTTTGAATAAAAATGCTTTAATCTGTAAAGCGGATTTGTCGCGTAAGATTTTTATTTACAAATGCTTGGTTTTCTTTGAGTCACTTTCTCTTAACAAAATCGGATACCTGAGCAAGACGTTGTGTTGCAATTTTTGTTCTGAAAATTTTGCTTTTGCGAGCATCCCAATTGCATGGATTATTACTTTGAAAATAATAAGCAAAAGTCACCACTGAGAGAATTTCTGGTTCCACTTTCTGAGCAAATAATTTCGGAAGGAAATAAAAGGCGCGAAATAATGCCCCGTCGACAGGTAGGTAGACCCCTCAAACGCTCAAGAACTCAAGATTGACTCAATATTGGAGGCCATTTGCCAGCGCAGCAAGAAAAAAGTTGTCATTGTGAACGCTGCTGATCACTTGGAATCGAAACCCGAACACAACTGATTTGTTCAGGCTGCAACACCGCAACGCGCTATACTACAAAAGTTTTGGACCCTTTAATACTTATTAGACACATTATATTAAACTGCTTTTGAAATGAAATAAATTGAAAATTTTTTTTCTTGTATTTTTTCTAATCTTTTATGAACTTTTGAAACTGAATATAAAAAATATTTGGATTTTATATACCACGCAAAATTCTTATTGGGATTATATATCCCCGGATAAAAGAACGATTTTGTCTTTTCTGAGTTTGCAGAATATAATTTTTCAGTCCAATATTAAGGTATAGGCATAACTTTTTGTTGAGGCTAATCTATAAATGATCATTACAATAAAGGGAACCGACTAAATCGTGATTAGCTTATAGATCCTAACTTTAATTTTTTTTTGTTGCGCAATAGTTTTTTACTTATTTGGTGGTATTTAAAATTTTTTTTTGAAACACAATCTTTTTTCATTTCCTTGCTTTTCAGTAAGAAATATTCACTAAAATTTCGAACTAAATAAATTTTGATTTTGGGTTTTCCTGCCAACTTGATTCGTCCAAGTCCAATTAGGTTAATTTAAAATTTCCCCTGCTAAATTTAATTTGTTTAGTACGATTGTAAATCAGTTTCATGCAATTAGCTCAGATTCCATGGCATTTTTAAATCCCCATGGCAACGCGAAAAGCAAATATATATGTAGAACATAAACTTTTTGTAACTGCACCGAGAAATCCAAGACTATTTGCCCTACATGATTCTAACCCTTAATCTTTGAGTAAAAAGTAAAAATCAGGGGTCGTCAAGCTTATAATTTTTAATTAAAAAAATCACCACTTAAGCTTTATTTAGTGATTTTTATTTTTTCGATCCAAAATAATCGTTATTCTTAGAGTTTTTTATGTTCGATCAAAAATAATCATTATTACTGGATTGCAAATTTTTCTATCGAGTTTAATGGTTATTTTGTGGTTTTTGTTTGTTCGATCAAAAATAATCGTTATTCTAGGATTTTTATTTTTTAATAAAAAATAATCGCCATTGTTAGATTTTTATTTTTTCGATTAAATCTCATCGTTATTTTGTGATATTCTTTCGATCATAAGACATTGTGATCGAAAAATTGTAATTACAAGAATAACGATTATTTTTGAAAGAAAAAAAGAAAATCAGAAAACTACGGTCATACTTGATCGTAAAATAAGAATTTAATAATAAAAATTCAAGAATATCGATTATTTTTGATCAAAATAATAAAAACTACAAAATACCGACCCCTCAATGATTTAAAAACATCTTGTAAATAAAAATAGGGTTAGATTTGTATAGAATATGGCATATAAAATAATAATTGAATCGTGTGTAAATGCCAGGTTGACATTTTATAATTTAGCATGGGCGTCAAATCGAAGTCACAGTATCAAAATTTTGGCTCGTCTCATTCAACTGACAATATTTTCCGTACAATTTTAACTAACCACTCGTTCACTAATTACAAAAAGTCATTGTAATTTTTTTTCAATGTGCTTATTATGAGTTGAATTGGACGTTCGATCTTTCTTGATTATACTGCGGAACAAAATTTTGCGGTTGGAGATTTTTAAGTCGATTTAGGGTAATTTGGGGGCCCTGATTACGAAAATAGTATCAGTTTTGTCGAATTGGCTCTAGGTTTTCAGATAAAGACTTTTAAATATTTCACGAAAAACCTAAATTAAAAATACCAATATGGATTTAAATTATGTTTTTATTGCGCGCCTCTATAAAAATAATACAAAATTAAAAAAAAATATATATTCTTTTCATTAATTAATTTTAAAAAAATTAAAAAAACTTTTTCTGTAGGACCTCCTATGATGTCGTTGCTCAGGACAATCCCGTATTAAGTTCCAGCAGTAGTCTGCCATCATGTGGTCGTCCCATCGACCTTGGTATCTTTCTTCCATTATTTTTATGTTCTGGTGGAACCGTGAACCTTGTTCATCACTGTAATCGCCCAGGTTGTTCGGGAATTTGTCCAAATGACTATGAAAATAATGTAATTTAATGCTCATTTTAGCTCCTAGTTTGCGAAAATCGAGAAGCATATCAGCAAATAGTTTTGTATAGTCTGGTGATTTATGATTTCCCAAAAAATGTTTGACTACATTAACAAAGCTTAGCCAGGCTTCAGATTCAATTTGTGACATATGGTTTAGGAATTCAGTGTCTTTTAGAAGGGTACGAATTTGAGGACCATCGATGACTCCTGCTTTTAATTTTTCCATACTAAGGACTGGAAATTTTTTGCACTCATATTCGAAACAGTCACCAGCATTGCACTTGTACAAGCGGTAAATTGTCGAATTGCATTTACAAGTCACGCGGTCGATAACGTGCTGCGGCTGGGAGGGACTGTTAGAGTTTTCAGGTATTTAGGCGAAGTCGTCGAATTATTGTTTAGTTGTATTAACTCACCCGACTTAACCGGCTGCCCTTGCTCTTTTGCAATGGAAATAAAATATTTAAACCAACGAACTACTTGTTTTATTGATTTATATAACAAAACTTATTGAGGACTAATTAAATTAATACAACTGGAACTGCGTCATATAATTTTTTTTGTTCATTAATTTCTTAATTTCCGTTTATCTCAAGAACTAGAGCCAATCCAAAAAAAGTAAAAACACAGTTCGTAGGCCTGCTACTAATGTTAATAAAAATTATTAACAAAATCATGACCGCAGGTTTTTTTTTTTTAATTTTGGTTACGCAGTGTTATCGAACATCGGAAACCGAATGTCAAATTCATATGATGAATTGTGCAAAATTTTGCTATCGACGCTATATCGTTGCATTGGAAATTTTCGGAAAATATAAGGAATTTGTTATTGTTCATTACAATTTGGAGATCCAAAATGTAGCTTTAAATATTGGCAGCAACCAGCTTTCAAAAAGTCTCAAAAAGTTAAATCTGTTCATTTCTATATATGTATATTCATAAGGCACTACGGATCTTGATGTTGTATCAAAAATTGATAGAAACAATTTATTTCATCTTTGCTATTGTAGTTTACCAAAACTCAGTTATTTCAGTTTTTAAGTCACTTCTTCTTCTTCGTTTTCCCAATTTCACCAATTTCACGTTACGAATCTGAAAGTTTAAGAAACTTGTATAACTAATATCACTCCCAAATAAGTATAAATTTGATGAAAAGCTTAGAAATTTCCATATCCATATCCATATCCAGCTTGTTGAAATCCAACAGATGACTGATCTGAATATTTTGATAGTGGTGCAAGTTCATTTTTGAAAAAACAAAGTTTGTATGGTGTTAGTTATAGAAAACGCTTGTTACGTTTTTTTTATATAGAGCAGCTACTTCGATTTTTTTTTCTCATTTTAAGAAGTCTGACCAGGTGAATTTAAAGGCGCTGTTTTGTATTTCGGTATTTTGTGTGTCGGAGTCTCGTTATATTGCTGGGACACTTTGACTTTCACTTTTCAACATATTTTTAGTTCTCAACGTATAGCATCCAGTACGGAAATAACGGGCTTTTTTTTATTAAAATCAAGTAAAGAAGTGCTGCTTTTGGCTTTGCCGAAACCTTCATACCTCTCATTTATATAAAAAAAAAAACATTGTTAGGGTAAAATCTTAGACTTAAAAATATTATTTGCTTTTCGCATATAAAATAAGGCAAAGCATGATATAATAAATTTTATTTTTTACAGAAAGAAAATTAAAAATTTAAAGATATAAAAACGTTGTGATGTTAAGCGCCAGAACTAATAAAGGAGTTCAAAGAGTAAGCTCTTATAATAGGCAAAAACTAAATTAGGAAATGTTAAATGTCATAGAGAACAGTAAGAGGCTCTTCTGCCGTAAACCAAAAAGAATTAGCCTACCGACTAAGGGTTATGTCTTGTTCGTGGCCGCAGTGCCTCGGGCGAACAACGGCACCGTGAATTTTTATTTGTACATGAAATGTTATATGCCCAAGAAATCAATATTAGGCGGACAATTTTTCTAAAACACACTGCTATTTTAACCCCTTTTCCAGGCGGGTACTCTTTCTAAACCGTGTGACTATGCTCTTTCTAATGGCAGGTTTCGGGCAATTTTTTTTTTTTTGTTTAAATCGGGTTAATTGCAAATTATTTTATTCGGTGAATTTGGCTACTTTAACAACAAATTACTGAAAAGGTATGAGTTTCCTCGCGACCCTCTCTATCCGCTTCAGGAAGTAATTTTTCCCAAAGTCTGGTGCAGCATTGCAAAATTTTCTCGACATAGTGAATATACAAATATTATTCATTATTAAAAAAAAAATCAACCAAAAAGACTCAGCTATGCCCACAAAAAAACTAAGAAAGATTTAAGAAAACAATAAAATTGCATAAGGAATATGAGAAATGTTTTTCTACTGGGCACAATTGCGCAGCTAAATATTTTAAAAATTCTTCTTTGGAATAATTTTAATTTTGGAAAAGCAATGTTTTGATAATTTCTTATTCTTTTTCTGTTATTTTTCCCAATTATCGTATTATTTTCGACATTATATTCTTAACCCTGCTGTTAGGTTAAGACCATTTGGTCCAATTTTTTTTTTTGTTTTCTTTGTAACTTTGGAACGGTGATATATACTGTCTAAATTTTTCAGCTTAGGTGGTCTTTTTATAAAACAATATTATGTGCGAAAATTTAATTCTCTGACTTAAAACTGGACTAAGATAAATTGAAAATTACGAATCTTAGGTTAAGGGACCATTTGGTCCATAGTATATTTTCTTTGATTTTCTTTACATTAATTTTCCAAAAATAAGTATTTATTAGTTTGTTCGATATTTTTTGGCACTACATGATGAGCAAAAAAATGTTTTTCGGTTGGTTTTGCAAATAAACGCACTGCAAATGGAGCATTTTACATCAGACTTAGACTTGCAGCAACTACAAATTCCTCGCTTTCGAGCTCCTGAACTAGAAGCATTTTTAGAGCAGGCCACTGGTGCTGGGTTTTACCAGAGTTGAGTAAATAATAAAATAATAATATTTAGCAAGTATTGAACCAAACTAAATATAAAGACTAAGATTAAATTGTTATTTTGTATGAAAACTGCAGTATGGACCAAATGGTCCTCTAACCTAAGATTCGTAAGTGTTTTTTAACCTAACAGCAGGGTTAAAGAATGTTTTAGCAATTTAATTGAACTCGCGGCCAGTTTTTGTTAGGGCAACGACTTTTCAAATTGGTAGAAGTGATAGCTGCTATTTCGGAGATTACCACATCTTCTCATCAGACTTATTTTTCTTTTTAGACTTACCCAAGGATCGAACCATGGTACACGGAGTTTCTAGGCCAGCATTTAACCACTGAGCCACGCTAACCGTGGGAAAATCGCTTGCTTTATCATTATCCCTATCTCCAATCATCCAACTGTTAATGTAAATGTTATTTTTTTTTGGAATTTTTTCTTTCGTTATAGTTTCTACCGTCATTTGTTAATTGATTAAGTTTTAAATCAAATTATAAATAAATATTTGTATTATTATGGCCTATTCGGGTCGAGATTTGTTCATGTCTGGATTTGTATTTCGGTATTTTGTGTGTCTGGATTTCCATTACACACCCGATTAATACATTATAGAAATACATTTGCCTACCAAGTTTCAGTCAGATATCTCCAAAACTGAGGAACTAAAGAACTAGTTTGCGTTCAAACAGAAAGATAGATAGACAGACAGCCAGAGAGAGAGAGACAGATGGCTAAATCGAATCAGCTCGTGATATTGATCATTTTGGTACACTTGTGTATGGGTATATCTCTTATTCTTCTTATACTTACAAACAGAGGATCACAGTTATAATACCATTTCAGCTTAATTAAAGCTATAAAAAATGAGGTGGTTCAGGAAATATGAGAACACTTCTCTGATGTATAACCTCTATTAAGTTATTTCTCGGGTAAATTATGAAATTTCAAGTGTGTTCCAAATTTGTTAGAGTTTTATAAAGTAACCTGGAAGTTATGTGTACTTAGATATTTACTCTAATGTGCGTATGGCGGTATTCTGTAAGCACCCTCTATCACTAATTGAGTCACTAAGTGAGGTGGTGAGATTGATTTTGAGACTATTCGGTATTCAGTAAGCCATCTCATGTTTCTAGGCTCAAAATAAAGTCACTAATTTGTCAGCTGGTTCCGAGGAGGTCACAAAACAAAGAACTTGAGGAAAGTAGCACTAGATCCGCCCCTTGGTCGTACGCTATACTTTGCTAAAAAATTGCTGTAAAAAATTACACTTAATTTTCAATACGCATAATAAAAAAATCTACATATTTGTTTAAATTTGCTTATGTAAGTATCTGGTTCTGCCATTTTGATCGAATGTGTATATGGATGACAAGCTGCATTTATCGAAAGTAGCTCTAGATAATTCCAATTTTCATACATACATATTTTAAATAATCGTTTCACATAAAATTAAATAGTGAGAATTTTGAAGGGCTAATTTCACTGTTAATTTGTTTTAATATTGTTTCAATTTTTAAACAGCAACAATGCTGCTGACAAAGAATTGAAAAAGTATATTACGTGCTTTCAAGGAAAATATTTTCATTGAAGTTGATTCTGCATATCTAGCTGAACAAACGAACAGCTAATTGTCTCTACCACTTTTCACCACAGCTTTGGTGGAATTTTTTGAGACTGTTGCTTACTGAATACCAAAATCGTCTCAAGTCACAAAAAATGCCTCTAATTGAAAGTCTCAAATTTAGTGAATTGAGATGAGCACCTTACTCGCTCGAAGGTACGATAACAAAACTTGGATTAAAAAATACGCTCACCTGCATTTGTATTACCCAGTATGTTCGCTGCTAAAGTTGCAACGGCTCAACTAAGGTAACTTTGCAGCTAGTTTGCTGCGATACCTAAACAACTATCAGTGTGTGTGCGTGTGTGTGTGTGTGTAAATCAAGTAACTCGTTTTTCATAGTAAAATGTAATTTTCACAGTTGGCGTTTTCCCATATATGCAAACTTATCACATACACACACACACACACACGCTCATCCCCACATTTAACTTTATCTGCTCCCCATTTCTTACACTAATTCATTTATTTCTCATGTTTGCTTTGCGCTGTAATTTTTTTTTTTAATTTTTTTTTTATTTCTCTTCTTTGTTACAAAAACTTTATTGCCACTCGGACGGTCTTTTGTTGCAACTACACAATTTTCGCTACACACCCAGCCAGTCTCTTCTCTTCTTGTTCAAGCATCACGTTTCTAATTGCATCAAAAGTTTTATTGTCTTGAGTGGATATCTTTAATAATAGTGTGTGTTGTGTTTAGTTTAGTTTAGTTTATGAAATCTGCAGCCATTTGTACTAAACTTTACTTCAATTGTTTTCTTCACTTGTGCTGCTCGCGCTAATTTTGTAATTTAGTTATTTTGTGTTGCCAGACCGGTCATACCATTGTGTTGCACGTGCGTTTATTTTGTGTATTTTGTGTATTTTGCGTTGCAGCAGCAACAGCGTACTTTCTTCTAACTTTAAGTCAACTCAAGTCTTTACTTTGGATGCGCTCATTCACTACTCTGACTCTTCATGCTGTTTGTGGAATATGTGATGCCTAGAGTATCATCGGCCGGCCGTGTGGCATCTTCTACCTTTGCACTTACAATATTAATACTTTGCATTTCAGTAGTGCCACCTAACTACATGCCACTATTTCTTGCCTCGTATAAATGTACTTACTATGTATATATATATATATATATGTATGTATGTGTGTAAGTAAATATATAGACCGCTATGTGTCACAATCAAGTTCTAAGCAGTCGCTTAGAAAATTCCTGGAATATCTTTTGTATATGCTCTAGTAGTCCGGACTTAATGGAGCACATCTTTGGTGCGGCATCCGCTGGTTGATGAACTCAAACTCGCTTCCTTTCCTTGTTGCATGTAACAAAATTTATATGACTTACGTTAATATACTACACACACATAAACATATACATTTATTTAATGTTTATAATGTACATCCATTCATGGTATTTAGTTAGGTATTTATCGAAATTGGTATCTATATATATATATTAAGGTGGACCTCTCCAGGTATGGGAGAAATAAAGAATCGTCTGTTTTAAAATCGCCGGCCAATTTTGTGTGCGGTTGGGGTAAATAAAAATTTCCCAAAAGCTTGTACTCGATCGGTTGAAAATTGTAGTGCCGCACGGACTTTGAAGTTTGTGGAAACGAAATTCGGGCAAAATGGAAAGAAAAACACTCGTAACTAGACAGGACTCATCCCTAGAGAAGTTAAATATCGAAGTAACTCCCATGATTTTTCTATTTCCAGTACTTTTCTATAAACAATTTAACTTCTATCGCAGGGGCGGAGCCAGGAATCCAGGGGTTTTTTTAATGTATGCTTATTATATTGACAAGTTTTATTTTTATTTGGCGAGAATTTAGTACAAATGAACCTATTATAATTTTTGACGGATAATTCAGCTTAAAAAATAATCCATTCTCTTAGGCACCTTCCGCATAATATCAATTACATTCCCCTTCATTACTTCCACGTCTCGATGTACGTTCAACAGCACTAACTCAATCAATCGGTCTTCACTTATTTTGTTTCGTAAATATGTTTTCAATCTACGCAGAGATGAAAAAGAGCGTTTGCTTGAAGCCACGGAAACCGGGCGAGTTGCGCAAATTAGTAAAACCCTATGTATCGATGGGCAGAATTGCTTGTTACAGTTGTTGAGAGCGTCAATGAATGATTTTGCTCGCTGGTCTCTCGGAATCTTTGAACAATGTCTGCAAGAATAAGGAGTGAAGATAAAAAATGAATACTGAGAACGAACAGGAAGGCTTACTTTCTTAATATCCTCACCTTTTCCACTCAATGATCAAATGATCCAGAAACTGGATGAATGCTGATCGACGGGAATACTATTCTGCGTCGCCTTGGTAATTGTCGCGATTCCGCTGCTGTCCAATGCGTCTAGGTGTCTCCAGTTTCACGTTGACTGCGTCAGCTAATTCCGCGACAGCGAGAAAGGTATCATGAAATCTCGCCTCAGAATTATCACGCATCTAATGGATTTGTGCATATAAATTGGTTGATTAAGTTACGCAGGTGCTCGAATCACAATATTTTCACTATAGTTACAGACTAAGGTTTTCTGTCAAGTTAAATATTGGCGTCAATACCGTCGTTGAAAAAATGTATTGTGGTTTGCTAATTGACGCAAGTAAAACGCAAGTAAATACAAGTAAAACGTTAGGTTGGACTCTAGTAGTTTTTGTATTGCCGATCTCCAGTTCTTCTAACGCTGTACAAATGAATGGGAAACATTTTGGAACAATTGAAGTGAATCGAGGGGCTCCACCCAACGAGTTTCGCAAAACTTCAAAAGACGTGTTTGCTTTGCTTGTGGACATGAGGCAGTGATACTATCTCTTAATATCGAGCCAGGCTAAGTGGAATTGCGAACTATTATTTTTTTTTTGTATAACTTGTAAAGTATCAGTTTAATTGCGAACACATCTGACGACTAGTCATGTGATTTTTTTTTTCACGATTCATATGATTATGTCCTCTAAATGTCAGTTTACCTCGATGAAAAAGCACTAACATTTATTTCCCTTGTGCGACTCTTCCAATGTAGCATCGTAGCGACACACGGTGGCAGGCTGACTAATCAATTTTCAACCTCAACTTTCTTTTACGCTTTTCAGCCATCAAATGTCCTTGCTCTGTGTGTAGCGTAAGATGGGTTGTGCGACTTACGTAAAAAATTTTGGCAAACATTTTGTAGCTAAAAGTTCAAAAAATCAGGAATAGGTTTGGGTTCGAAATTATTTAAAAAAATTTTCTCCCCCAAACGCCCCCTACGGATCCACCCCTGCTACATCGACAACTCTTCATGTGTTCACCAAACATTTCCAGAAAATTATTCACGAAAATTTACAAAAACAAAAAAACACGCGTGCACTAAGTGCGCAAATCAGAAATAAAACTTCTTTGTATGAGTAGAAATTAATAAAAGAGTCGTAGTAATTAGCAGTAGCGTTAATAGAAACAGCGGTAGAATTTAGTAAAATTGTTGCTAGAAATTAGTAAAGCCATTGTGATGAAACTTTTGTTACGCGATAAAAAAGTCACTGCCGCTTAAGAAGTGCTACGCTAAAGTTTCCAACGGATAGCACCTACAACATCTTCAGGGCCACCGGAACAATCGTTGTCATTGTCTTTATCTACAGTTCCTTTTCGAATTATTTTTCACTTTCCAGATGGAGTTCCTTTTCCTTTCCGTTAAAGGCTTCTTCTCTATCATCTGCACAAATGATAACCAGTGTTTTCTATATTATAAAGGGTGTATTGTTTTAGGCGTGTGGTTTTCAATGGGACACTACTTTTTTCGGTGTTGGTATTTTTGACATCTGTTACTTGATTTATACTCAGATTTGTTAGCCACTTCATAATGAAAATACCTACTCTGAGACGATGTTTGTAAACCCGCAAATTTATTACCAAAGTAATCTCTCGGTTCATGCGACACATCTCGTTGCGTCCAATATTCGATCGACATAATCGCCTTGCGGAGTTGATAATTTGAGCAACCATGAATCGGTTTGGCACCACGTTTACTCTAGTGGATAATGTGCATCCTTAGAGATGCCGTACAGTGAGCAACGAAGACGCTTTTGCTGCTGTGGAGCAGAATATCGAAGAAGACCCGAATGAGCCCATCCGTCAACGCGCGCAACAAATGGCGATGTGCCCATCGACTATATGGAAGATTTTGCGGAAAAATCTTGGTTTGCGGGTTTACAAAATCCAACTAGTGTAGGAATTGAAGCCGAACGACCTACAAACGAGTCGCACGTTCGGTGAATGGATCCAAAACGAGATGACCACCGATTCCGATTTTCACTAGAAAATTTTGTTCAGCGTTGAAGCTCAGCTTTAGCTGAATGGGTAGGTTAATAAACAAAATTGTCGCATTTGGAGTGTTGATAATCTACAAGCCATTATTGAGACGTCGTTGGATCCTCAAATAGCCTCTGTGTGGTGTGCTCTATGGGCAGAGGAAATCATTGGTCCATATATCTTACAGTCAATGGGGAACGCTATAGAGCCATGGTTAATAACTTTTTCGTGCCTGAATTGGAGGATGACCATGTGGACGAACTTTGGTTCCAACAAGACGGCGCGACATGTAATATAGCCAACGAAATAATAAATTTATTGAAGGAAACTTTTGGTAAACGCATTATATGGCGTCGTGGGCCTGTGGAGTGACCGCCAAGATAGTGCGATTTAACACCACTGGACTATTTTTTGAGGGTTTATATGAAGTCGGTTGCCTATGCAGATAAACCAGAAACGATGACGCCTTGGAAGAGAATATTCGGCGCGTTATTGCTGACATAAACGACCCCGATTGCTGCAAAAATTTGTCGAAAATTGGGTCTCTTGGCGGTCACTTGCTCGAAATCATTTTCAAACCCTTATCTTTATAATAAAGTAGCCATCTCATCAATTTTACTCCAGCTCAAATTCGTTTCGATTGATTTTTTGCAATTTTTGCAGGAAACGGCGAAACATCACCACATCACATCTGGTGCAAGAGTTGTCCCAGTTTTACTTTCGAACACTGTTGTTAGATGCCGAGTTAAAAGATGTGGCTTTAACTTGTTTCGAGATGATCCCCTCGAACTTCCGCTGCAATGATGTTTCCATTTTCCACAAACTACTTTTGGAACGCTTAATATTCGTTGAACCCAATTCAGTATTATTTTTTCGAGTTGCCATTAGAGCAGATATGTAGTGATAAATAAGTTGCCGAAAGGTTTATTTCTAGTACAAAATATTTTGGGTTTACGATTCCTAATTTCATTGTTATCTATTTTTGGAAATTTTCGAGTAAATTCAGTTAATTTTGTAAAGGGATCCCATGAAGTGTTGGCAATGGGGCTTAAGTTTATTCTAAAAAACTATTGGAAGTATAAGTTGTTTCTACATTTTACTTCTCTAGGGATAACTCCAGAGTAGTTACGAGCGTTTTTCTTTCCATTTTGCCCGAATTTCGTTCCCACGCCAATTCTAATCCTATTGAGTTCAAATTTTATTTACCGATCCGCACAAAAAACTGCGATCCGATTGTGGAAAATCGGAAATTAGAAAATAAGGACCACCTTAATATATATGTTTTATTTTTTTGTTTTACTTTTGTCCGCTGAAACGGTTTAGTGTTGCATGAATGACAGCGGAAATTCAAGCGTAAAGTTGTTTATATGCTTGCAACGCAAACTGGTATTTTAACGTACATATGTATGTGCGTTTGTATGTCTATACTAGTTTGCCATCTAATGCAGCGTTTGGAATCATTCATGCTGATCGTGTGAAAATAACTTTGAAGTTTGAAGTGGAGTGAATCCAATCAGCAGCAGGAGGCGCATGCTTTCATTTAACGAACGAGTTGAAGTTTGTGTTTGATAAATTAGAGGTTTTCATGTTAATTGTTTTATCTCCAATTTAAAGTGGAAAACACGAATGTATTTAGTCAAATGACTCCAACTTTAAATTAAATTAGCGCAAATCCTTTCTAGCGTAATTGCTGTTTCGCTACAATTTTCAACTAAAGTCTTCAATTTATTCTAGATGCTCCTACAGTCTCTACTGCTTTATGTAAAAATTGGAATTATCATCGCAGTTACTTATGTTATACATCTCAACTCCGATAAAATCTTTTTCGGTTTGAAAAGTTTGGCCTCTGAGTAGACGAAATGAAAAGTAATTCGCAAATTAAACCTAAATATTTATGTCGTTTGTCATCCAAATAAGTCTTTATTGCTCTCATCTGCATACAATCAGTTTGATAAATCTGTATTCCTTAATTGCTTTTTAAAAACTACTTGAAAAAAAAGCAAAAACCGAAATACCAACCGAAACATACATATATTGATATGTTCGTGGGATTTATTGGTAGCTTTGTATCCGTTCAAACCTCGGTAGGTATTTGAAAAGATATTATAAAATACATTGGTTCAGTTAAATTAAAGCATTTTGAATAAAAATTTTATTTGAATCGGCGTTCTGAGCTCACCTCGCCCAGCAAGCGGTCTTGTAAACAAGATAAATACGACTACAATATACAACAATAATAAAAATTTAAGAATTGGGACTTCGAGTGGCAAAAGGGAACTCAGATCCGACGCCCATCGCTGGCTCTTCTAACGAGGGTTAGGGGTTGCTCGTCACCCAAGCGCATCCAGCGGAAACTGCTTCCTAAAGTTTGGTTTCTGTCGGGTTGTAAAATAAGAAACCCTGGTGGTGGAAGGAAGAGGGGCAGGCGACCGAGGCCCAAAATCGTATCTGGCTCTGTGAAGGGGGTGGTGAAGGCGAAATCGTATCGCGCACTCATGGTAAGAATCCTAAACAGTACAATTCCCGAAGTAAGAAGTACTCTGACTGCCACATGGCCACTAAAGTCGTGGAACGCTTCGGTGGAGGTTGATGGGTCAGTCCTGGGGTCGAGGAGTGCTGAGGTTTATCCCGCCGATTAAAAATACAGAGGCTTCGGGAAGGACTGGCGGTGGGCGTAAATCGTCAGATACATCAATACCCATCGGACAATGCCCAGTCAGAACTCCTTTTGCTAGCCACCTCAGTTTCTTCGAACGCCCACGGACCACCCTCGGCCTGAGAATCCTTGCAATTGTGCATGTCGTAGCATTTTTCCAGCGCTCGCTGAGTCGACAGCGAGCCCATATATCCAAGAGAAGTCCGTAGGCAGCCAAAGAAGCCCAAACCTTCTGCTTACATGGAGTAATGCCTTCCACGGTATACCCCGCCAAGTCCATCAGTTATACAGTTTCCTGCAATGCCAAAACTAGTCCAATGTGAATGTATTCCAAGGTGGCTGAGAGAGAAGTCATGCACTCCCCGACAAGTTTTGATCTTACCGTTAGAGATCCTAAGGCCTTAATAGTGGCCTGACTATCAGAATTAATATTTCCCCTTCTAGAAGGCATTACATTGGTGAGTAGCCAATTAGCTGCCTCCTGGATTGTGGCCACTTCCGCTTGAAACACACTACAGTAGTCCGGACGCCTAAGCACTAACTCATACCGGGGCAGCAGTTGCGCGGATGAGGAGGTGGAATCATCTCTGCACTTTTTACACACCTGCCCTGCCTTCACGAGGCTAAGACTTAAGTATCTGGGGTCGCACGTTACTCACTTTCCAGTGGACATTTCGGGAGTAGAGATTAGCCAGCTTTGTAGCTTTATTGTTCGCAAGCAGCGCTCTGCAAATTAAGACAATAAATGCTGTTCGGTTCGATACTGCGGTATAACAATGGGTCCCAGAGGATCTACGTGGGCTCCTAGAAGTAGCCACTGTGACCTAACCTATTTTAGTAGCCGATGTCTAGACATTTGGATTAAATACTTTACTATATAAAGATGTATGAATAAGTAGTTTAAGATAGATATTACGAAACTTGTTTACAGAGGCATCTTTCTTTAAAAGTTTTTAGAATGCAAAGGGTTTACTCTGAATGACAGAATGTCTTCTACTGTGGCCTATTGGGGTTTCAGCATCTGCTGATAAATGGCTTGAGTATAATTACTTGTAATTGAAAAATCATCTACTCATATTTCTAGGGATTACTTGATCTCTGTCCCACACCAAAAAAAAAAAAAAAAAAAAGTTATTCTTAAGGAATGAAAATATATACATACAGCTGCTTACTAAGAAGGAGCTTATCGAGGTACCGGATGGGCTGATTCGCCAAAGCGTCAGCCAAATGAAGTTGGGATGGCAGAGTAAGAAGCAAACGGTCTCACGGTCTGATAGAACAATAAGTAAAAAAAAAAGAAGCAAGCATAGAAAATTGGCGCGAAGCAAAGCGAGAACATCATTAACAACAGCAACAACAATAACACCAGCAATTATAATAGTAACGATGTCTAAACTAAAAGCCATATAAAAATTCATTTTTATAGTTCTACTTTTCTGCAATGATGGCAATTACATATATAGTACGTATGTATGTAGTAGTGGTTGTTTTTGTTTTTTTTTTGTTTTTTTTTGGACTGTTATTTGACTTTCATTTACGTCTCCTTGCTTCATTAGCCAATTCTGTGTAAAAATGATGCCACAATGCCAATGTCAGTTGCTTTTCTGCGCACTCCACATAATTCTTTTTCCTCCTCTTCTCTGTGTGCCATTCGAGCATTTTATTTCGAGTCGCGCAGTCTTTGAAGCATTTTCTCTCTTCGTTTTATTGTCTTTTTATATTTAATTTCAATTTTTATGACTGTAAGTTTGTTAGTGTGTTTGTCGGTTGGCTAACATTTTAAATTGGTGTAAGTAGCACTTTCGGCAGCAGAGCTAGCGGGCCAAAATGAGAACGCGCGACGGCAAGCGGCAAGCGGCTCAAACTGTCAATGATAGAATGGCCAAGGCAACGTCACAACACCAAGTTAAGTGTGGCAAAAGCGACGCTACAGAGAGGCCACTCAAATCAGCTTCTCAAGAATAAAGATGAAGGCTAGAAGAGACAGTCTAAATTGGTGTAGAACTGAAATCATTCGACGGCTTACGGTAGCAAGACGATGCCGATAAAGTGGCAAAAGTGAAGCGACCAAACAGCGCCAGAGTTCAAACGACAATTGTGGCAGTCTATGTAAAGTGAAAGAGACAGCAGTCGCTGTGGTGGTGGCGATATTCTCGACAATCTCGATAAAAGTGTTTTAATGCCAACTATTTTTTTTTTTAATTTTTCTGTTCGTTTTTTCCTTTTTTTTAATTTTTTCTCTCCCATTTCAATACTCGCTTCTGGCTTCATTATAAAAAATATATTTTTGTTATTGTTTGCTTTTAATTTTCATTTTCATGAATGAATAAATGAACGAATGCTATATTCTTGTGAAGTAGCACCATGCAGGCCATGCCAGGTAAACAGCAAGCGGGCCACACCTTTAGACAACCCAGTCATTATTACAATTCTACTCTCACTCCATTTGTCATCTACATCCACGTACATATGTACATTCATATTTATGAAAAGGAATGAAGTTTGCTTGGCAGCGGCACTTAATTTTGGACACATTTCTATCTGTTTGCACAAACAATTTTTTGTAGTGCCTGTCGCAGCTTGTTGAAAGTAGGTTTCTTCTTTCTTTTTTTGGCAAGCTAACATAATTGTTATCTCGTTTTTTTTTTGCTGAATTTTAATTTTGCTTAAGTGTTTACCATAGTGGCATTGCAATGTCTTTTGTTTGTTTGTTTGTTGTCTATTGTTCTTTAGTTGGAATGTGGAATGAGACAATACTGCAAGTGAGTTAGATGAAAGCATAATATTATTCTGGTTTTTTAAATGATTTTTTTACTCACTCAAGAAGAAGTTGCAAAGCCTAATATCTTGACATTTTATGCGCTGACATTCTCTGCAAGCATATTGTTTAGGTCATTTGCATTTACCTGGTGTTCGATTCCCATACTGGCCATAGGCGTGTGCGTAGCGTGTATGCGCTTCATTCAGTGGGTCCCGAGTTCAAATCCTGGCCGAGGCAAGTAACATGAAAAATTATAGAAAAGTTTGCTCTAACTGCGGTCACTGCTCGGCAGGCATGTGGCAAGCTTCCGCAAGGAAAAAAAATCTCACGAAACTCATTTGCAAGATAAGTACGGCCAAACATAAGCTATGGTGTAAGCGCCAAATTACTATTTATTATTAACAAAGTGGCATTTTAAACAGGTGTCATCCCTCTCCAAGAAGAACCGCTTGACACCAGCATTTAAATATTTCACATAACTAGTGTATATTTGAATTTTCAAATAGGTGGTATCCCAAACATAAACATGTCTACTTTACGACATCTTCTCACACCTACCAAATATACATACATACATACATACATACAAAATTTCATAGAAATCGGTCGAGCCGTTTCGGTAGAGTTCGACCACAAACATCGTGATACTACCCGACTAAACTATTCTCTAAGCTTTAATTTTAGAACCAACTTATTTTATTTTACTAACTTTACTACTCAAATTTTTAATATGTGGCAACTCTGTTAAACCAATTAAACCATAAAAACTCTCCACATCTACAGGCAAGCAACTTTCCAATGTTGTGCTTGTTTCGAAATCGGTTGGGTCGGTAGAATCGCCAAACAAAAGACGATGAAATTTATTTTTGCGAAAAACTTTGGTTGTGATTTTGGATTGCGTTCATTTGATATCTTAATTGTTTGCCGTTACGTAGCGAAAATTTTATCAACCAAGAAATTTTCCATCAGTTTTACCACGCGATGGGGTCTAGCACTTTTTACCGATATTCTCTTTAAAGGCTTTGTGACTTCAAGAAAGCCCACAATAAGAAGTCTGAGAGGGTCCTCACTCCTGCTGATTTTTGAGAAAAGTTGTCTTCCGCACGGTCGAGATTCAGGGCAGCTTGAGTAAAGGTTAGTTGCGGTTTTTCTGCTGTAATTATAAAACCTAATGTTTTAAGACTTCCGCCTAAGTATTTCGGAAAAATACTAAGATATATGTGAGCTGAGTGGATTTGAAAATACGTCGAAACTTAAAGTGTTTTATAAATGAAAAATATTTTTAAATATTTTTTTTTTAAACCAATCTTCCAAAAAACAGCATCAAAAATGTCACCATTATGTGTTTGTTGAACAAAATTTTAGATATGTTTATGCCGAACTACAATTAAACGTGGCGTGCAGATACCACCAATAATCGCTGAGCATAAGCTCATCTCAAAAAACTTGGCGGTTTTTTTTTTCGATTTTTTGTAAGGCTTGGTGAAGTCGTTCTCATGGCTCATCGTTGGTATCGCCTAATTGTCTGGGAAGAAATTCAGACTCGAATAAAGGAAATGAGTTTTTAAGGGACATTCTAGCACCCGTTTTACGTTAACTCTTCTCGAAAACCACGATAATATGTTCTTAGTCGTCTCTTTTCTTATTACCAAGGAACTTTCTTAGGACGCTTTTGAACGACGGCCAAGATGCCTCTTCTGTGGAAGTCCAAGTCTTTGTCATTAATTAATTTGTATGGTCCCACAAAAACTTCTTCCTTGATTTTTGCCTAAGATATTTTTTTGGGAACAGCTTAATCAGATACTAAGATCCTGGTCCGTCTCGATGGAACGTCTTGACAAAATTCTTCATTAGACCCAGTTTGATATGCAATGGAGGGAGAAAAACTAATTTTTGACCGACCAATGGTGTGATGGAGACACTCTATTCCCTCGTTCATATTGCAGACGAAGAAGTGAATCTACCAAAACGCAAACTAGCCTTTAAACTTTGTTTTGAGCCGTCTATAAAGAGGAGCCACTAAACCAGAAAAACAGCAAACCGATCTTCTTCGCAACGTGGAATTGGCTTTGACACTAATGAGATATTTCAGGCTTATACAATTTAGAATTTATGCCGACTGTGTTTATCGGGCAGAAGTAATTATCATCAGTGTGATTTTGTGGTTCTCACCAAAGCGTAGGAGTTGCAAATGAAAAATATGTATTTTTGCCTTTCGACCATTGGTAAAGCTGGGTTCGACAAACGTTGTAAAACAATTTTGAGACCCATGGTTTCTCTGTACAACCTATGCTAGATGCAATGTAGATACGGAATTTACACGACTTTCTTGGCATTTTGAAACATTATTTAGTAATTTCGAAGCATAAAAATGCGCAGCGGTAACTCGCTAATAGCGATAGTCGATCGCCCACCTCTACTCGGTAAGAAAACGCAACACTGCCAACATATGAAAATATAAATATACGATCTGATGGCGGAAAATGGGCATCCTATTTGAATTCAGGACACAAAAAAAGTGAAGAAATAAAACGCTTATAATTTAATGTTATGGCCAAGCTTTAGCTTTATTATAAAGACAAGGGTTTATCATTATGTTTCAAGAATGATTTTACGCAAGTGATCACCGCAGCTGGATTAAGTAAATTCCAGCTGAGAGGCCCAATTTAAATCGCACGATATTGGAGGCCAATAAATTTATTGTTTGTTGAAACCAAACGTCGACCACATCATCATCTTTCAATTCAAGCACGAAAAAGTCATTAATCGTTGACTGTACTATTATGGTCGGCTTGATTTTTGAAGAAATATGGACCAATGATTAAACAGTGACTTTTGAGAATGTAACGGCATCTCAACAAGGGCTTGTGGATTACCAACACTCCAAATGCGGCAGTTTTGTTTATTAACATACCCATTTAACCAAAAGTGAGCTTCGTCACTAAGCAAAAGTTACTTGTGAAAATCGTGATCGGTGACCATTTCGTTTTGGGCCCGTTCACCGATCGTGCGACAAGAGTGACGGTTGGTCGCCTTCAACTTGTGCAAGACACGAGTTGGATTTTCTAAGCCAGCAAACCAAGATTTTTCCGCAAAATCTTCTATAAAGTGGTTGGGCACATCTCGAATTGTTTCGCGCGATGGCGAATGGAGTCATTCGGGTCCTCTTCGATACTCAGATCCACAGCAGCACTGTAGCGTCTTCGGTGCGCACTGTACGGCATCTCTAAAGATGCATATTTTCCACTAGGTAACATGGTGTGAAATCGGTCTATGATTGCTCGAATTTTCGGTTTTGCCGAATATTGGACGCAGCGCGCCATGTGTCGCGCGAACCAAACCATTATTTTTGTAATAAATTTGCACGGTTTGCAAACATTGTTCCGGAGTAAGTCTGTTCATTATGAAATGGCAAACCAAAGTGAGTATAAAACAAGTAACAGCTGTCAAAAATACCAACTCGCAAAAAAGTGTTGCCTCATTGAAAACCATAGGTCTAAAAGAAACGCTTCTGTATTTTTGTGTCAAAAAAATTACCGAGATTTGTAAACCTGTATTATACAGATGTTGTGGAGAAGATAATCATTTTGTTGTTGTTTTTTCCACTATGGTATACAATTCTGTATTTGAGGATGAATCTTCGTTATTCGTAGTAAAATTTGGTTTGAAGACAAATCGGTTGCGGTGCTATACCACTAATGATGATTTCGTTCTGTGTAACTTATTATCATGATTTATATATAAAGAATAAATACAAATTTAATACCAAATTTTATATCGCTAGGTTACTAAGCCTTAATAAATTTTTATATTAGTTAATCAGAGCAATTTATATGACACATAGCTATTTTACGTATGTATATCTATTACTCACTTCATTTGCATAAACACACATACATACCCACACAAAATTTATCTTCCTATATGCTTTTATTATAATATGAATGCTTGAACTCTTGAACTTTGGTAATTACTTATTCAAAAAATTTTGTTCAACTCAATGGAGTAGCAAATATGTACTTATATTTAGCTACATAAATCCCCATACACGTAAGCGAACGCCCTTTCAAATCATTTCGAAATCCACCTGATCTTTAAGCACCGACACAAATACAAATTTATGTTAACGCCATAATCCTATTAGAATTGCTGGTCACTTCCTTTGCTGCTGCTGTTGCTGCTGCTACTGCTGTGGCTATTACTGCTGTTAATTTTTTGTTTTTTGTTTTTGTTTTTGTGCCATTTCTAATTTTACATTCACACTTTAAATCCGTAGCTACACGTAAATCGCTTTGTGTTTAATTCTTATTTCTTGCATTGCTTTTGGAGACCTTCGTCGTCGTCGTCGTCGTAGCGCGTATTTGTACAGCTTGTATTTTATTTTATTTGTTGATATTCTACGCTTCACATTTTTTATTTGTTTGTTCACATAAATTTAACATTTTATGATATCGTAGCAGCAAAGCAGCTATGTAGCTATGTAAGTACACACAACAAACATTTCAATAACCAACAATACTAATTCATTTTTTGTTTATTTGTTTGTTGAATTTTATGCTTGCCCGCTGATTGTCCCCTTCCCCGCCAACAATGCTGTGTCGCTGTGTGTGAAACGACGCAAATAGCCGCAATTCACTGGTTTCAAATTGCAGGTGGCTTAACTTCTTCTTCTTCTGCTTCTTCATCTACCTGCTAGGCTCTATTCATTCTTGCAACATTTTGGTGAGAGTGAGGCCACATTGTTTGCGTGCGTCTTAAATTACACTACGAGTATCCTACCTACCTAAGAATTATGTGAAATTGTTGTTTGTTGCTATTGTGGTTGTTACTGTTACTTTGGCCACTCACCCATCAGTATCTACCGCCGAACGTAACCGACCAGATACAATAAGAATGAAAAGCTGAAAAAAGATGAATGAATAAGTAAGGTAAAATAAATCTGTTATATCAGCGCCAGCCGAGTGTTTTTTCTTTTTTTTGTTTTTTGTGGCTAGGCTCTGCATTCACCAGCTTACGGTTTTAGTCTTTGTTCACGCTATTTTGTTTATTTTTTATTTACGAGTTTTTTTTTTATTTTATTTTTATTTTTATTTTGATTGTCTTTTAGCGTCAACACCACACACTGCGGCTAATCATTGGCGGGAACATCGGATATAATCAATGCCTGGCTATTAAATGTCAATGGACTTCTGGTTCAGCACACAACTAAGCCTCTAGGCGGTGGTTTTTTTGTTTTTATCCTGCTATATGTGGATGTATATGTATGTATGTCCATATGTGTCAGTTTACATTTATGCAACCGGTGTGTTAATGGAGAATGCCTGAAATCGTATACCACGTCTATTAATCCGATTTAATCAGTGCAGTTCGGAAAATGGAAAATAGTCAATGAAAAAAGATATAAAAAAAAATGTATGGGTATGCTCAGCACTTACGAGAAGCTTATTTATATGTACTACACGTAGTTATGTACAATACATCTGCACGTGTGTATCGATTAGTCTGCTTCAAAATAAATACATTTTCTTTTATGGGAGAACAAGCCATACGTTTTCAAATTACCAAAAAAAAAACATACATAGTATTTTTTATGCTATTTCAGCGAAGTCCTAAGGGTCGCTATCGAGCATAAAGATCTGGAATTTCAGACAAAAAGTATTAATGTAGAAATTAGGATTTTTCAAAAAAACTCTACTGGTTTTAAAAATAATAACACTGTGGTAGTTGAAAATTTCGGCAAAAACTTTGGCAGTAATTTCTTTTTGTTTTTCGGGTTTCTCACTTTTTTGGTTTGTGCCGCATTTCCGTTAGCCCTCGTCAAATTCGGTTTGACATCAAAGGGAAAGGGAAGGGACTGGGGATGGGAAATCCAAACTTGGCCATACTAATGGCGAGGTGTTCATGCAAACCATAACATAATTAGGTAAAACATCTACGCGAGGTAACAACGAAAAAGAAATCCTAGATTACTCCAACAAACGACATACATAAAAATATAAAATTCACCATGGAAACGAAGGAAGAATAAACAATCTGAATGTGACAATAAAGATAGACAAGATCCAAGGAAAGGTTATTAATGTAATTTATAGGAAACCAACGGCCACATACACGATAATACACAACACATCGACTCATTCACAGAAACAAAAAAAAAATCGCACTAAGGCAACTAGTAGGTAGACTAGAACGACCAGCTCTGACCCAGGAGGGATACAAGAAAGAATTGTACAAAATTTATAAAATATGTAGTTGAAAATAACGGATATAAAAAGCGTCTGGTGGATAAAATCAGAAATAAATCAGTGTATAAAAAAATTTGAATAACAACCAAGGCGAATTCATACAAGGTGATAGCATCCCATGAGCTAAATGCTTGTTCTTCCCTCCAAATTTTCTGGGTTGTTTTGTTGACACAATCAAAATACGTGAGCACACTGAGCGAATTAAATTTTTGACATTACACTCGCAAGATTACATTAACAAAATACATGAACAATACTGGGCGAATTCAGATTTTGACATTTCACACGCAAAATTACACAAACAAAATACACAGCGCGTTCGCCTTGTTTATCTTGCTATCACCTTTGAATAATAACTTTTGAAAATTTAATAAATTCCCATAACAATTTAAAAATAAATAAATATCACAAAATAACCAACGAACTTTATGAAGCAAATAACAGTACGAGAATAACGAATATTTTTTATCGAAAGAATAGAAATAAAGTTAGATTTGTAAAGCATATGACATAAGGAGTGGATCGATATATTCGAGTTTTGTTTTGAACGAATTCTTGCTAATAATTTTTTGATTCGAAAAAATCAAGATATCGGCTGTAAATAATTCAAATTCGTGACAGTATTTAAGCCTTCCTATATATAGCATTTTCTTTTTAAATTAAACCTTTTTCAAACTAAACGAAACTATTGTCAAATTAAACGAAACTATTTTCAAAACAAAAAAAACTATTTTCAGAATAACCGAACTTTATTTCAAAATAA
This sequence comes from Anomoia purmunda, assembly GCA_951828415.1. NCBI lineage: Eukaryota > Metazoa > Arthropoda > Insecta > Diptera > Tephritidae > Anomoia > Anomoia purmunda. Next base: position 92,911,284 of record OX639994.1, read on the forward strand.
ATGAAACTTTATTCAACTTAAATGCAAATTTATTCAAAATAAATGCAACTTTATTCTAATAAAATTAAACCATTTCCAAATTAAATTAAACCATTGTTATATATTTAATGAACCATTTGGTTATGACGTATTTTGGAACGAATTTTCGCCATCCCTTGTCAAATTTGGTTTTAAGACGTTGTGCCATCTGTCGGAAGCAACAACAGCAAAAGATCAGAATATCATTTGGTTATGCTTTTTCTTTGAACCATTTGTAATTCCTCACTGTGCATTCGCTGTCATTGGTATTGTGTTTTTGCTTTGAATTATTGTTTAATCAGTTGGAAATGGTTTAATTTAAGTTGAATAAAGTTTAATTTCTTTGGAATAAAGTTTCATTTCTTTTGAAAAGAGTTTTACTTATTTTCCAAATAGTTTCGCTTAATTTGAAAATAGTTTTATTTATTTTGAAAAAGGGTTCGTTTAGTTTGAAAATAGTTTCATTTAGTTTTAAAAAGGTTAAGTTTAAAATGAAAATGCTATATATAAATTTACATACCAACTTTAAGATTTTTAAATGCTTTATTTAACTTGAGTAGTTCTGATTACGGTTAACTATACGTTGTGTTTAGTAAAAAATTGTTTTTTTTATAAACAACTTTGAATATTTTCCATTAAATTAGTTAACAAAAAATTTAAAACAACCCATATAAAATTAAAAGTATATTATATATTTATTTCGAATTACACCTTAATTTTAAATAACCATTAAAATTTTGCACTTTTTATATTAAAATTGAATGCATCAGAAAACTATGGGCCCGAAAAGTTTTTAAAAACTCTGTGACAATGGTTTTAAAACTTGATGATAATTTTTATGAAATCTTCTAAATTTTTGTAAATTTTATACGAGGGTTTGAATTTTATTTTATATCGTTTGTGTTTAATAATGAATCATACTTTTATAAAATATTATTAAAAATACTAACAGTATTACATTGAATTTCAGTGCTAAAGATATGCCGAATACTGTCAGTACTTTTGATGACTTTTTACGTTGTGGTTTAGATAATGTTTTACTTTCTGGTTCTGGTTATGATTACAGAAAAAACTTCGTAGCACTTTTTTTTATATTTTTTTGTAATATGCTTTGCGCTATTTTCTAAAAGTAAGATAATAGATTTTTATTTAAAAAAAATACCTTCTTTGAAAAATCTTTACAAATATGTGACAACAAGTTTTCTAAAATTCATTTATTTAACGATAATATTAATTTTTGAGCTCAAGGCCAGTATAAGGAAAAGTATATTGGGAAAAAGACAACAACAGTCAGGAGTGGTTGAAAAAATATAGCTATTTCGGAGGTCCCACAACATCTCCTCATCAGACTTCTTTCATATCTCCACCGGCACTCGAACCCACAATCTACGACTTATTACTACTATTATTTTTCATAAATTGAACTACTAGCGCTACTACCCTTTTACTACTACTATTTTTACAAATTTCTACTACTATTTTAACAAATGTAAATACTTACTACTACTAGATACTATTTTTACAAATTTCTACTACTATTTTAACAAATGTAAAATATTTATTACTAGTACTAGTTTTGCTAATTTCTTGTACTATTTTTAGAGATGCTACTAAGTACTACTCTCATATTGAACTTTCTATTTTTTTGAAATTAGTACAGAAGTTTTACTTCCGGCTCGCGCACTTAGGCGCATGGGTGTCTGTTTTTGATTATCTACATATGTATGATATATTATTTATTCTCTTCCCAGAGTGTCGGTTTTGCCGAGGCGTGGTTGTCGAGGGCTTCAGTGACGCAGGTAGGACAGGTCAGCAACGGCGTCGGATTGAAGAATTTTCCTCTGCACCCTTGAGTCCAAGTCTGGTTGGTTTTGAATCTTTCCCGCAAAAGTTTATCAAATAAATCTTTCGTAACAAGAACTTTCACATTCCAACGCGAGTGAGCTCGGAGTCTCTTGGCCTGTTCACTGGACCCCAAGGAGTTAAATTTATAAATCTGGTACCACAGAGCAAACTCTCACCCGATAAATCTAGCATAAAGATTCACTCTATCACGTCGACTACTGAGAGCACTGGTACTGTGATTCCTTGTTAATATCGGGCAGATATTTAAAACGATCAAAGATATCCTCAGCAGAGCTCGTCTTTCTGAATTAGTACCTTGAGTAGTGCTTTGATTGATAAAAATGAGACCAAACAAAAAAAAAACAATATTTAAATGATTAAAGCAAGGAAGTATTATCGCTCTTCTCCTCCCACAGGAAGCAGAACCACATGATGCAATTTTAAGTGAGTAATTACATTTTAAAGAAGTAATTAATTTTTCATTCACTCATCAACCTGTCCTTGACATCATTAACCAACTTATCATTTTCATAGTCAGAGTTAGCGGTCAGTAAGCCACCTTTAGTGGCCTAAAAGCCAAAAAAAAAAAATATCAACAGCAAACTCAAAAAAAAAATCCCAACAACAGAGCACTGAACCCGCACCTTTGCTAGGCTTAAAAAGGGCAAATTTTATCATCTCATTCAGCGGTAGACAATTCCCCAAAAAAGACAATTAATCAAGGCCACAAATGGCCGGCAAATAAGCGGCCGACCCATGCCATGACACCGCGCACCGTGTCGCCTCCACAGCAATTGCGCTTAACTCAGCAACATTTACGACACAATCGTACATCACAAGGCGAGCAATTAAGCAATTTAGATGCTTTGAATAATTAGAAAATCGTCAGCAGCCGGCGGATGGTGCAAGCGGTGCTGAGTAGGTGGGCGGACAAGATGGGCGGCAGTGGCGGCAGTGGCTTAATACGAGTATCTACTAAAGAGAAGCAAATTATCTGGCTGACGGCCACGAAGACTCCAAAAGCGTCGGTTATATGGAAGACGGCAAAAGAAAACGGCACTTAGCCGCGCGCTACGTTCTTGGGTAATCAGCTGCAAACGAGCATAAAATCAACAGCAATGCAACAATTGGTAGGTATGAAGGTAAAGAAGACATGCAACAGCGATGTCGCAAATGCCGGCTGCTTAAGTGGCTTAAATAATTAAGATAAAATAGATTAATTTTAAATCTACTCATTAGATCTAAGCCAGGGCATAATACGAAGTAGGGAAATTTTGCGAAACAAAAAAAAAAAAAAAATACTGCAATACATAAGTTGGCGTTTTCTAAAGATTTTCGGGAACAATTGCGAGCGGCTTTATCTGCATATGTATTGGTGTACGTATAGTACCGTTAAGGAACTGAGAGCGCCAAATGTATGAAATTGTGAAATTTATTTTAGGAATAGCTTAACCCTGCTGTTAGGTTAAGACCATTTGGTCCAATTTTTTTTTAGTTTTCTTTGTAACTTTGGAACGGTGATATATACTGTCTAAATTTTTCAGCTCAGGTGGTCTTTTTATAAAACAATATTATGTGCGAAAATTTAATTCTCTGACTTAAAACTGGACTAAGATAAATTGAAAATTACGAATCTTAGGTTAAGGGACCATTTGGTCCATAGTATATTTTCTTTGATTTTCTTTACATTAATTTTCCAAAAATCAGTATTTATTAGTTTGTTCGATATTTTTTGGCACTACATGATGAGCAAAAAAATGTTTTTCGGTTGGTTTTGCAAATAAACGCACTGCAAATGGAGCATTTTACATCAGACTTAGACTTGCAGCAACTACAAATTCCTCGCTTTCGAGCTCCTGAACTAGAAGCATTTTTAGAGCAGGCCACTGGTGCTGGGTTTTACCAGAGTTGAGTAAATAATAAAATAATAATATTTAGCAAGTATTGAACCAAACTAAATATAAAGACTAAAATTAAATTATTATTTTGTATGAAAACTGCAGTATGGACCAAATGGTCCTCTAACCTAAGATTCGTAAGTTTTTTTTAACCTAACAGCAGGGTTAAAGCAAGACAATTTATGTGCAATAATTTGTGAATTAAACCGTGTTCACATTACAATGTAAATTACTTATTTTCATCCAAATTACTACGCATAAATTAAATGCGTTTAAATGTGTCATTCCTAGTTTATTTGGACAGCTCTAAAGTACAGGTACAGTTCTTTGGTGAAATGTAAAATTGTGAGCGATCGTGTACATTTAAATATAATTTCATTTCGAATTTTATCATGATATCTAATTTTTTAAATTTACAATCACGTGTGAAAGCTTCTAGAGGCAGTAAAAATCAAGGAGAAATTGGGAGCAATTCTAATATTTCAAATGTATCGTTCATTTTTCGATTATTCGATTTGGTTTTGGTTTGATTCTTGATTTATTTCATCTTAATTTATTGACAGAGTTTATGCGGCGAAATTACTTAATTTCATCGTACTTCTCTATTTTAATTGAGATCAACTTACGTTATGGGTAGATATGGGAGTAGCCTTTTATTTAGGTTAAAAAAAAGTAAATTTATATATTGTTGTAACTAGGAAACCCCGGCCGACCTTGTTCAGCCTATATTTACTTATAATAATTATTAATTGCCTTTTGTGTTTTTAATTATATTTTCTTTTTAAAAAAATGTGGCACCCCTCTTCAAAATATACCTATAAATTGTCTCCTAGCTAAGCAAATGGTTTGACACCCCACCCTATTTCATATAACTTGTATATAATTTGATTGATTTCGACTTTTCAATCAGTTGCCAACCTTCAATATGCTATATCCGTGCTCCTCAGTGAATCGAACATTTGGCACTCATGCTGTCATATTTTATATAACTTGTTTATAATTTAAAAATAATTCGACTTTTAAAACAGGTGGCTACCCTCATAAAATAAGCTATGAATCTTCTTGCCGAAACGAACCATATTTTAATATTTTCTATAACTTTTGTATAATGAAATTTAATTTGACTTTTCAATTGAGTGGCAACCCTCTTGAAAATAGAGACCGCTTTATACTCATATTTTAATATTGTATATTTAAACTGAATATTTTCATAAAATTTTACGCTTCAAATAGGTTGTATCCCTCTGCAAAATATATACATATATAAACCCTCTTCTCTACGAGGCGAATGTACTGAAATCAATATTTTAATATTTTATATAACTTGGATGTAATTTAAGTAAATTCGACTTTTCAAACAGGTGACAACCCTGTCCAAAGCATAAAATATAAAAAAAGAATGGTTCGGCCATTTCCGATGAGTTCGACCACAAACACTGTGACACGTTATTTTTATATTTTAAATATAGTTGAATAATTATCTGAGTAGTTTTGAAAAAAATGTATTGAAAGCTAATCCTTTAAATTTTCTTAGCGCGCTTTTCAAATAAAATCTATGTACTATTAATGCAGAATTTTACAGCGAAAAAAAACCAAAAGTGGTCGAAAACTAAGCAACAAAAATTTATACCAAACAAAACAACAATTTTGTCGCACTATATTTAACACTTCTTTCATGTTTGAATCAATATTTCAGTTTAATTTAAAGTTTTGTTGTATATGCTGTTTTTTAAAACAACAACAAATATAAGCTCTTGTAAATAATATGGAAAAATTTTGTTTCAATAATTGTTTGAAAATATCATTTCGATAGGTAGTGATTTGGAGAGTTTCGTGCTTTAGTTTTGTCGGACACTGTATGTGGTATATGTAGGTGCACATGTACATATGTATGTATGTATGTAATTCGCCACGCTACACACACTTCGCATTCAATTCACTAAGGTCAGTTATACGAATTTACAGACCGTGACCAAGACGGCTGGCTGGTTGCGCTGAATCAGTAAACGCCCTAAGCAAATAGATAAAATACAACAACAACAACAAAACAACAAAGAAAATGAAATGATTAGAAGTAATTGGTATATGAGGAATATAAAAAAAAAACAAAAACAAAGCAACATAAGTAAAGAATATAAAACAAACTACAATAATCACATAAGCAATTAAAAGAGCATTACCAGTATAAAAAATTATTTGTACATATGTATGTATGTAAGTTAATAACAGTATTACAAATATGTTATGAATACCAATTTTTTTTTTGTGTTTTTAGGGAAAAAGAAAAAGTGAAAGTTTTGTGCAAATTACTGGAAAATTTACAAAAACTACAAATGGCATTGAGCGGAATACGAAACGTACATATTTGAATAAAGCAAAATTTTGAATTTCTCAGTTGAGAGATTTTCATACGCTACTAAATTTGCTGATGTTTTCAGATTGAACCGGTAGATAAAAGAAAATCGTTTTATCTGAGAAAAATTTCATGGTTTTTAGCTGCTGAAGAGCAGTGAAAGTAGCGTTAAAAATTTCGTGAGGTGTTTGGTTTAATAAATAATAGAGAAGTTGTTGCTATTTTATGTACACGTGATATGAAAGGAAACAAAATTTTACTTTAACAGTTTTATTTAAATACTGAAGGCGCAAAAAAAGTTTTGGGTGTAGAAGTTTTTTTAAGCACCCGGTATCTATCTTTATTATTTGATGGTCGATGTTTTAAATCGTTATGTCGCTGAAAGGGTCCCGCTCATTAATATCTCTGAAACTAAGTGTTAATTTATTGATCCGTTTATAGCACTAGTAAATCTAGAATTAGAAAGCAAAGCTTTTAGAAAAAAGAGATAAATACAGATTTTCGTAAAAGAATGAAATCATCATTTTTTTCAAGTGATTTTTTTTTTGTAGATAAAAAATTAAGGGAAAACAAAAGAGAAACAAAAAAAATTTACTAATTTATTGTTAAGAACAAATACGAATAATAATTTTTTCGCGATACCAACACCCCTTGACCTCGAGCCGGCAAAACACAAAATGAAAAAATACGAATTGACGAAGAGAATCAAAAACGTCCAATGTAAATATTGCAATAATCTAGCTTGTTCATGGACGTAAAATTTAGTGGTCGAATACATAATCTGGCGTATTGAAAGTTCTTCTAGATTAATACAAATATTAGACGTGTGAAATTATGGCTATTTTAAATGAGCCATCATCAGATGAAGAGAGGAACGTGCTATATTGAATTCAAAAAATGTCAACATCATATACATACATTCCATCACCTCAAGTGCAGGGCATGACTGTTGAGTAAGATCTGAATGATGGCCAACTTAACTTAAATGACAACACGGATGACTACCTAAAGGAGAACGCAGGCACTGTCGAGCTACAGTACTCAGTAGAAGCAGAGAATATTCTAGATGCAGACAACGAACTAATTGGAACTGAAAATTCAACAACATGCAATGCATGTGACAGATTTGAGAAGAAATCAGATTTTGCTCTTCGCACATGGCGAAAATTCAGAGATTTTAAATACTACAGAACGCCAATAAATGTGGAAGCTCTCAAAAATGGCACACATTTTTTGGGAAAATGGTAAGTAATTGATTCACTAATTGTTTATTTTCGTACATTGATATAAAAGATTTTTCATACATATGTACATATGTATATAAGTAGTTCAGTTTTCGAATTACACATGTAAAGGAAATTTTTTAGACGTGTGGTTTTAATGAGGCAATACTTTTGTCGGAGTTAGTCTTTTTGACAGGTGTTACTTGATTTATACTCAGTTTTGTTTGCCAGTTCATAATAAACAGACTTTTCTCGGTTCGCGCGACACACCGCACGCTGCGTCCAATATTCGGTCGAAGTAATAGTCGATAATTCGAGCAACCATGAATCGGTTTCCCACCACGTTTACTCTAGCGGATAATATGCATCCTGAGTGATGTCGTACAGTGCGCACCGATGACGCTACTCCTGCTGTGGAGCAGGGTATCGAAGAAGACCGAAATGAGTCCAACAACTGGAGGTGTGCCCCTCCACTTCATGGAAGATTTTGCGCAAGGATCTTGGTTTGCGGTATTACAAAATCCAATTCGCGTAAGAATTGAAGCCGAAGGACCATCAATCTCGTCGGACGTTCGGTAAATGGGCCCAAAACTAGACGGTGGCCATCTATACCGATTTTCACAAGAAAATTTTGTTCAGCGATGAAGCTAAGCTTTGGCTGAATGGGTAGGTTAATAAACAAAATTGTCTCAATTGTGTTGATAATCCACATGTCCCTGTTGAGAAGCCGCTACAACCAAAAAAAAAGTCACTGTTTGGCGTGCTCTATGGGCGGAGGGAATCATTGGTCCATATTTCTTCAAAACGTCAAGCCGGCCATAATGTTATAGTCAATGGGAATACTATAGGGTCACGACTAATGACTTTTTCGTTCCTGAATTGGAGGATGTTGATGTGGACGACCTTTGGTTCCAACGAGACCTCGCCACATGCCATACAGCCAACAAAACAATAAATTTATTGAAGGAAACTTTTGGTGGGCGCCTTATCTCGCGCCTTGTGGCTGGGGCGTGACCTCCAAAATCGTATGAAGATAAGCTTGAGGCGATTGACGATGTGAAAGATAATATTCGGCGCATTTTTGCTGACATGTGGTCCCAATTTCTACAAAAAGTGGTCGAAAATTGGGCCTCCAGGCTGGAATTTATTTACAACCCCCATAGGCGGATACCATCACACCTTTGAATCTGGATAAGAATAATTTCAGCAATTTGACGTGAATCAGCATGAAAAAGTTTGAGGGAACTATATACATGAAAAAGAAGGCGCGAAGGAAGCAAAAAGAAAGCGTGAAGGAAGCTATTGTCCTTCTAGGATTGAGCATGGAATCGTATCTGAAATTGACAAATCATGCCAAAAGACATTTAAAACTTACTACTGTAACTGGAATAAAGTGTTAGACAAATTGAAATTAACTATACGTTAGCTGGATTTAAATGAAATAGAGTTTGTAGATTTTTTTTTAAGTCTTGGCCGAGCCTATCCCATTTAAGTAATTCTTCAATGACTTTATTTCTACCATTTATAGTTACATATTTCAATCTATTTTCAGACCAAACCCGATTTTGATATAATAAATTCATCAAACCATTAACATATCCTAAAAGGGAGGTATTTAAAGTTAAAATTCATCTGTATAATAAAAAACATATTCGCAATGATTTTGTGAGTAGCAATTAAAAAATTAAAGTAAGTATCTAAGTAGTACAGTAACTGGTAATATTCCAGGGCAGGCAGCTTGACGTATACGAAGCTCAAATCGATTACATTAAATTTGTAGAACTTCTAAAACTCAAATGTATACAAAATTGCAAAATGAATGTAACCAAACTCTCTCTTATTTTACGTGTTTTTTGTTTACAGTTGGAATTTAATTGTAAAAGTACACTTTATAAAAGTAATTACTTCTTAGCAAATAACAACAAAACGCACTGAAAATTTTTAAAACAAACAAAATGAAAATGCTTCTATTATATTTTGTCAAATGTAAAAGGCTTTTAAAAATATTTTCAGTCATATAAAATAGATTCTTAAATAATAAAACAAACCGAAAGTGTACGTCTTAGAAACACATATACACACCTTTACATACACATGATACAACTAATGGCAAAATAAATATATTTAAAATAATTGCATATATGTTAACTTTCCTTTACCTAAGAATTTGTGACTAAAAATGTAATGTTATAAAAATATTATTATTGGTTTTCAATTTTGTTTTGGTGGTAAAATGATTTCGAATTTAAAGAATATATATAGTCAAGAAGAAAAATTCTTAACACTAGAATAAACATTCATGAAACATGAATTGTTTCAAATCTGAAAAGCTCTTACAATAAGAGCTCTATTCTCAAAAGCAGACAGAAAAATTTAAAATTATCATTCTAAAATTAAGAACATAATATTGAGTTTAGTATTTTCGAGCTTAACAGACTTCCCGTTTCGATTAAATTTTGCTTGTATTTTCCCTGTGTGTACTAAGTTTTTGTTTGTGCGCCAACAACCTAAACTTTTTTATTTTTATTTAACCGCTATAACCGCTTAAGCGATTTTGGCCGAACTTCTTCTAAATTCGTGGTGGGCGTCTTGTTGAGGGACCTACAGTTTTACGCCGACTCGGTACGGCGAATGTTTTTTTTGATAAGTTTTTTTCATAGCAGAAATACACTCGAGGGGTTGCCATTGCCTGCCGAGGGGCGACCGCTACTAGAAAAACTTTTTCAATAATTTTTGATATTAATTGGGCCGGCCAGGGACCCTCCGAATGAAGCGCACACACGCTCACTTGCGGCTAGGGCGGCCGCCTGAGGTGCACGTAAAACTTGACTTATTTGATTTCATATAGGTACTGTTTTAGATTGTTTTCTCTTTGAGACCGAATGCTGTCAAGTTCTGCGAATCGCTGGATATCTTTTACTAGATAGATGAACACCCAAATTGCATTTAAATTTTATTTTTAATTTTTAAATGAAAACTCTTATAGCAAGCTACTGGTTTTTGACCGTTATTTATTTTGTAAACTGCAGTTAAATTGGTATCTATTCGTAATCCTTCTCAAAAGAATATTGCCCTTGGAGTTATTTCTTCGTACAGCTAAAGCGATACAAGAATTACTTCGTAACGTAAATGAAACCAGCATAAAAATGTTATCCAAATTTTTAAAAATACTTTATATCTTCTACGAAATTTGATATTTTACTTACACATAAACTATTGTATTACTAGTAAATTCAACTATGAATAAGACTAACAGGGACTAGCCGAAGGCCTTAGCTGCCAGTGCTAGAAATTTCAATTAAAATTTGTAATTACTTACTTTTTTAAATAAATAATAATAATAATATTAATAAAATTTTTAATACAATTACACTTTTGAATTAACTTTCTACTGCGAAGCTAATATTATTTTGTAATCTTGTTGTTTTGTGTATGGGCGCATCAACTTTGTGAAGTATTGATTTTATTTTTACAAATTATTATTTTATACATTACTACTAAGCATTGCTGCCTTGTTGCACGGCCATACCAATACCATCGTTTCCAAACGTATCTGCAAAAGTTTTCAAGTTTTTGCAAAGGCGCTGCATCCCAACGGTGAAATAGCTACAGCGGCTGCCTTTTGCACTTAATGTGATTTTAATTTAATTTACTTGTGTCGACTTTCCATTAATTGCCATAGCATCGCATAGCAAACTTTATTCATTTAATGTTGTGCGGCGCTGTTAACAATCTAAGGCATATCAATTAGCTGGGGCAACAACAACAACGCGCATAAATAAATAAATAAATATTATGCCATCAAAGTGTTGGAATCTTGCGCAAAAATAAATACATGGCTATATTTTAGTTAGGTATTTAATGTACTTTCTTGCTAGAGAAGAATCAGCAACCATGCAGAGCAGTTTTACTTCAGATATCGCGCCATCGTTACGCTTTCTGCATTTTGTCTTAAGTTGTTGCGGTTTTGTTATTCAACAACTTGTTAACGGTAGTACAGTAGCTACTTCTGCAAGGCGAAAGAGATATTTTTGAAAAAAAATAAAAAATAAAAATCTCTCAATGTACAGGCAGACGTAAAGTTTTTGCAAAGCAGCGAACTTCCTTTCAGCTGATCGTAATTACATAGATTCTCATACGAGCAACACTAACTTTCTTTTGGATTTCGCGTTGACAAGTGATTTTCTGCGATGCAGCGAATGATTGCTGACTGAAAGCACTTCACTTCCGGCATTGAACATTGAATTTTAACGGTAAAGCCAAAGAAGGACTTAATTATAGACAAGGAATTTAATAATTGACAAATTCGTAGCAAGTTCAATTATGAAGTACACATTTAGTTATTATAAATCACAATGACGGCATAAGTAAATATTATATTATATAATGGGTGCTTTCTTAGAGGTATTGAGTTTCCAAAAGCGGTAGCTGTCAAAGTAACAGTACCTACATGTGTTTGACGTTTATTTCCTGTGTTCTATGGCAACTAACCATGGTGCAATGAAATAAGGTGATGCCACTTACATAACCTAACTTTTTCTGAATGCCAACGGCGGCCATGCATTTGACGGTAGGAAAAAAGTGAGAAAATTAGTATTGTTTTTATTACTTTTTGTGCACTATTTCCGGTGCTCTGAAGATCTATTAAAATATTTTGGCTTTTTTCGGTAATGTCTTCTGCACAAAAAAAAAGTTGTTTTACATTTTGCGGCATTAGGGAATCTTTTACGTAGTTAAGCATTTCTTGTACATGGTTTTGACCGCAATAAATGTATGCTCTATTCGTTTTTATAGAAATTTTTTCCAGAAACAAGAACTCCTTCACAAAAGCACAACTAGGCTCTATTAATCCCTCTGTCGAAAATTCATCAACCCACGTTAACCCATTAACGACGTATGTTACATACATGTAACGCGAGCATACCGTTTGAATTTAGACAAATAAAAAACAAAATTGAATTACACTTAAGTTTTTAGACATGAAAATGTCTTTGAGAGGAGTGCTTTAATCGTTTTGTGGCATTGGTAGATCAGTTTATCAAAACAAGTGGAATAAAGCAGTCGCGTTTACTTTCGTGTGTTCAGTGAAGCTCAAAAAAACACCAAATGGCAAACAGAAGGAGGTAAGTATTCGTTTTTTTGAACTTGCGTAATTACAACTGTTAAGTTTTTTATATAGTGATGTTTTGTTAAATTCAGGCAATATTTTATGCTAAAAAGTTTTCGATTTTCTTGCCTTAAATTTGAATAGCCAGGCATTAACTGAAGGCGTTACATATATGTAACATCAGTCTTAACACCGAAGAGTAGCGTATCACCGTTTGTATTACGTTGTGTTTGTTTTTATTCAAATTTTATTAGAGAATTGATGTCTGTACAAGATGCGATGCAATTTCTAGAAGTAGTCCACGTTCCCTTGCTAACCTGCAACCAACGCCATCCGCCTCTGAAGAGTCTGCGCCAAAAACACCGGAAAAAGAGGTAGTATTTATTGACATAACACCACAAAAGCTGGAAGTACGAGGGCCGAAAAGAGCAAATATATCCAGACCAAGCATTCCCCGTGCGAATAAGAAAATGAAAACAAGTGATTTGGTGTGGCTTGATGCTGAAGAAGGAACAGGTGCTAGACTAGCATTTCCAGATACTGACTACACTGATTGCTGTAATTTACGACCATATCAACAATTTGAAAAATTTTACAGCGAAGATGTTTTAGAACTTATTTGTGAAGAAACAAACAAATACGCTGTCTTAAATGATGTACCAAATCCAAATGTGACCGTAACTGAAATGAAAGTCGTAATAGGAGTTATGTTGGTCACTGGTTATACGCCCCGACCGACCAAAAGAGATTACTGGTCAAACGATAAAGATTTATTTTGCGCTATGGTGTCAGATGCAATAAGACGTGATAGGTTTGAACTAATACTTCGCTACCTTCATTTTGCTGATGCTGGTTGTTATTCTTCTGACGACAAAATCTGGAAATTGCGACCACTTACAGATGCTCTGAAAAAAAAGTTTTTGAAAAATTTCAAGCCAGAACCCGATTTATCATACGACGAGTCTATGGTGGAATACTATGGACGTCATGGATGCAAACAATTTATTCGTGGAAAGCCATTACGTTTTGGATATAAGATGTGGTGTTAAAACACACCTCTTGGCTACCTCATAAATTTCGAAATGTATCAAGGGAACAATCCGCGCACAAACCCAGAATATCCACCAAAATATGGAAAAAATGCTTCGCCATTATTTTCGATGATTGATGATTTCGATGATGATACAAAGCAACTTCCTTTCGCTTTTTATTTTGATAATTTATTCACCTCAATTGGAATGTTGCTTGGATTGAAACAACGTGGTTACTATGGTACCGGAACTCATAGGGAAAATATGTTGCCAAAATTATGCCCATTACCTAACAAAAAAGATTTGAAAAAGAAAGAGCGTGGGTTTGTTGTAAATAAAAAAATTGAATGTGCTGACATTTATATTACTAAATGGGTCGATAATTCGGTAGTGACTATCGCTTCCACCATTTTTGGAAAAAATCCAATTAGCAAAGTGAGTAGGTATTCTAGAGTTGAGAAGAGAATAATTAATATACCTCATCCGTATGCAGTCTCTCGATACAATGCTAGTATGGGTGGAGTTGACAGAATGGACCAAAACGTAAATGCCTACCGCATCGGAGCCAGAGGAAAAAAATGGTGGTTCTCAATTTTCACCTGGCTTATCGATGTTTCTGTTCAAAATGCTTGGCTGTTACACCGCAAATCCGGCTCAGCGCTCTCTCAACTTCAATTCCGTCGAGCTATAGCAGAACATTATTGTTTGACTCTGGGTGTACCAAAGCCACCGAGTGGTTTTCGAAACCCAAAAACTCGAGAAGAATCTCAATGTTCTCGTTATGATTGTTACAACCACTTCATTTCGGTTATACCAAATAACAAACGGCGCAGATGCCAAGGGAGTGGCTGCACCTCCAGCGTAACAACTTGTTGCGAAAAATGTAATGTGGGCTTATGTGTTAAGTGTTTCAAAAATTATCATTTTTTTTCTTTATAAACATTATATTTTTTGCCTTTTTGTCTTACATGAAATACATATATGTTGTCATTACAAGTGAACTTGAAATTTCGTTTATTATTAACTTTATTTTTATCGACATAGGCGAACTTCGAACTTTTTTCAAATTCAAATTTTTGTATCGTTTTATGTAGTACTTTGTAATATGAAATATTTTCCCTTTCCTTTTTGTTATTATAATAAAAATGACATCACTATCTTAAGAAAACCTCACTTGATTACTCAATTTTATTTCATATACCATATCCGGCCTGTTGTTACATGTATGTAACAGGTGGCCCCACCCACATCGGCGTAAGTTTTTCTTTTTTTCACTTACACATGCCTTTCTATGCTCTATCCTAGCCTACTCTACAAATTTCAGATCTCTCCTTAGAAATTAAGGGTCTCGTCGTTAATGGGTTAATAAATTGTCTGGGGACTCCAAAGTGCGAAAATCGTTAAATCGCACTACTGGGACTCATTAATTTATTTTAAAGATATTCTATTGGTTAACTCAACTTGACGAAAATTTTAACGACCCTGCTATTCAGCAGCCATTTTTTTTTTTAATCGATTTTCGCATTCGCCGAATGAGCTGCTGTTGTTAGCTAGTCGATTATCGAAAACTAAACGACAACAAATTTGATGTTGTTAACTCAATTGAGAAAAGAAAAATTTGCGATTTCAACTTAAATAAAAGAAAAATATAAAATTTGGTGATTTGTTTGCTTGAAATTAAAAAAAGAACATTAAATAATATCCTTTGATAATTTGGCTATAATTTATCATGAGGTGACGAAGAAGTAAGCGCTCCAACTGTGGATCGAAGTTTGCTTCGGGATGTGGACAATCCCTTTCATTTGAATGCAACAGAAAGTGAAAGCTGCTAAAGAAATGTTTGCTTCAGCGTCGTCACCCTTTGTGTGAGGCACTATTGGGACCGTCGATTGTACTCATGCATCAATTTTTCCACCAAGGAAATATGAGGAGGCTTATGCCAACCACCACGTCTACCATTCAATTAATGTGCAAATGGTAATATCAAACTTTTGTCAAGGATCCAAGTGTAAAAACAGAAGTATAGTTTAGTTTTAATAATGAGGAGGCATGGTGAAACAATGAATCATAGATTGCATCCGTTACCCGATTAGCGCCGGCTTGCGGATGACTGACTGGCTCATGGTGCTCACTTACGGGTCGATGATAGCAACCAGTTACGAAGAATCTTAAAGCCGCTGGAAGCTATCAATATAAAAGATAAATGATTCTAATTAAAAAAATGTAAATATACAATGTACGTAAGTCCTAAATACGTTGGAGCACAACGCAAATTTTGAAAACTAAAACTATGGTACATTTGCAGGTATTTACTTGGAGTCGAGTTGATGACTATTCTTTCAAACCACTCAGAGGAGAGTCCGGAATTATGCTACAATGAAACATTGCAATATATAAAAAGAATTATAAACGTTTGTAGTTTGAAACAAACTAGTATTCTATTTCACTTTAATGAAATATAATAAAAACGCTCAAAGCTTGCATGTGTTTGTTTTTTCTCTATTCCTCCTTGAACTTTTCGCTTACTTTGACATTTAGGTTGACAGAGGTCCCACCCTTTACCACTTTGAATAAATACAACGAGGCAGCTGTTAAGTATCGTTAAGATTAAGTTAGTGAATCCCACAATCGTTAGTGCAATCGGCAAATACTGTCGTCAAAAATTGCGATTGTCGCGCCGTTTATAGTTAGTGAATCGCGCTACAGGTAAGTGAAGTTCGCGCATTATATACTCGACCGCGTTCTCGTGGAACTGGTTAATATCATTCTCTATGCTGCAATCAATCAGTCATCGACGGTGGAGGTATCAGATTCCACGAGATATTCGGAGAGGTATTCACAATGGCGAGGTACGAAAAGTTGAGATACTCTCTTGGCAAAATTGTTAAAAGTTATATGTCTGCTCCATTTTCCTTTCTATTTTGCTCAGAAATAAATGGAGTTGTGATGCCAAGTAAGGCTGGCATGCCGAAATTTTCGAAATTATAACAACCACCCCTTAAGTGACTGCAGCTTGTTTTTATTACACCATGACGAATAACAATTCAAAGGATAACACCGGCATTACTATTGCAAATCGTCGACACGGCTTACACAGGTCATTTGTTACAGCCAAATCCTCATCAGCGATGGCACAAATGTCTGGCCTAACACATTTGCAGTGACCGATCATTAAAAAGATTTAAAAAATTCTTTAAAATTACTTTAATGCCGGTATTCTGTAAGCAATCTCTAATCATTAATTGAGACTTTTCGGTGGTGAGATTGATTTTGAGACTATTCGGTATTCAGTAAGCCGTCTCAAGTCTCTAGTCTTAAAATGAAATCTAATTTGTCAGCTGGTTCTGGGCAGGTCACAAAATAAAGAAATTGAAATAGAACTCAATCTGTTCCTTAGTCGTTTACTATATTTTCCTTAAATCTATAAAAATTATTCCTAATTTTCAATAGATACGCATAATAAAAAAAAACCTATTTGTTTATTTTAATTTTTAAAAAGCAATTACGCTTTTGACAAACAATTGAAAAAAAAATATTCTGTGCTATCGATGAACTCATTTTCATTGAGGGTGATTGTGCATCTCTCTGCTTTTCACCACAGTCTTTGGTGGAATTTTCTGAGACCTTTGCTTATTTAATACCGACGTCGCTTCACGTCACAAAAAATACCTCTAATTGAAAGTATCAAATTTCGTGGCTTTAGATGATACTGGGTTACAGAATACAGGCATTAATTTAATAAAAGTAAGTGCCGGAATCTATTGTTTATCGTTCATAGATGGTCGCAGTGATCGTTTAGCATTATATTTGCGTACACATATTTAACTTTAAGTTTTATTTTCATTTAATTTTTCAATTTTAATTTTTAAATTTTTATTCGGGTTAAGGGAATAGAAAATTGATGTCTTCGAAACGGTAAGGTTTTATAAAATTTCTTATATTATAAATGTATTTTTCGCTCATAATTTTTAAATTTATACCCTGTGTAACAGTACACTTAAAAAATTATGTTAAACTTCATAATTGTTATAAAGATGGGCAGTAATAGGGGGATATTTTTGTACTTCCAGGCCAAACCATAGTAAACCATTATCTCTCAATGAAATCATTGAGGAGTTGGAGAAGTTAGATGGTGATATTTCATTTCCAAAAAGGATAACAATTTTTCTGGCGGACAACGCCAGTGTTGAAATTTCCGCTGAAGATTCTGGTGATTAGGAGATAGCAACATTGAACAATCTTCCTGGTTTGATAAAAAAGTACAAAATTTACTTGCCAAATATGTAAAATTTATTTCCGCCCAAAATCATATTTTGTAATATGCTATTCTCCTACTAAGTAATTAATTTTTTTTTATGAAACCAAAATACTCTCCAGGTTCCCTTGCATCCACAAAAAGTTACTGTCTGGTAGGGTTTGCATACCGAAGGCGTCATTGATGGTCCAGAAAAATATGTACATATGTAGCTCGTGAAATCAGTTAATTGCGATGATCATGTGGTGACCAAATCATATCAATATGTCGGGCTATTATTTGTTCACTTGAACCTTGTGATTTGACTACGTTAGACTACTTTTTATTGAGGTACTTCAAAAGTTACGGCTGACCAGTTGGTCGGCTACCCTGGAAAAAGGGACGTAAAATCTGTCCGACAGAATGGGCATCATAGACCATGTCTCGGTTCTCATATACCAGATTCGATTCTCAGTTAAGAATGGCACTTTTGTGAGCCAAATATATTTGTGACATAAAGTAGGTCCCGTGGCATTGTCGTGGCCATAGGCGGGTATTTATTTTAATGCTTTACCTACATGGTAGTGAAAACTTAATGAACGACTAGTCAAGTACTATTTTCTACCTCGGTCAGATGTCAACTAGTAGATTAGTGTAGAAGAGAGCAGGCCTCCATTTCTGGCAAGTACGAGATTACCCTAATATGAGTCAAGGGGCACTGGCGAGATGTAGTACTGCATTATTGTGCCCCACGTCGTGGGCACGGGTTGCACGCTTAGAGAGTTTTTACTTCAGAGCTAAACAGTGGTGGGACCTTAGAGATTCGTATACGATTACCCGGCAGTTTTAGGTGTCCTATGACCGGCCTAAAACCAGGGCTCTTTTAGGAATGAGCAAAGAAAATTGTACATACAAACTTACGGCAATCAACACAGGGCACTGGCTCTTGGGAGTGAACGCTGGAAGAATCGGCTTACTCTACAACAATTTCTGTCGTCACAGCAAGTAAACGGGTCACTTACTGTGCGAGTGCCCAGCTCTAGTTACGTTTAGCCTAAAAACACTCGGTAAGCCATTCCTGCTGAACATTTGCGAGTGCAACCGTCTCTCCCTGAGTATTTCATACTGAAATTCATTAAAGCCGCCGGATGGCTTTAGGCTGCACGAGTTGTGTTATCAAAAAAGCAAAAATTTCGCAATGTCTGTCACCAGGATGACAATCCACATAATCCAACCAGCCAACCTTCATTTGATCTTCGTATCTTGAGGAGTATTAGATTCCGTTCAGAGTTAAACAGTTAAACAACTGAGCATGTTCGGAAAATTCAAGTTTATTCTTGAAAAACCAACATATTATTTTGATTTTTTTCTTTTTCTTTTTTCTTGTAATCCGAAGAAGTTACATACATATGCACATACATAAATGTTAATCCTTCGTAATGAAATCACTTATGGCAATTAATTTTTCATACAGAGATAAGAAACCTCACCGAAAAGTAAACATCAAACCGACAAGCTCGCACATGTCGAGACTTGAGAATGAAGTCATACTCCATAAGATTTCATAATTGTCTCGCAGGCAAAGAAAAGCAACCGGTTTGTTTGCTGACTCAGCGGCAATGCCACCAACTGGCCTTCCATGAGCCGTTGAGACCGGCTGGTTGATTAGGTGATGACACGTTCGTCGCGACAATCAAGCGAGTAGTGTGTAGATATATACCGGTTTATTTATTTAAAAAGAATAACATTTTTCTACACCTCCCCATACGGTTAGTATATCGATCCACCCATCTGTGTGTACGGCATTCAAATTTGTGCGCGACTGGCGACATCCGTTCGGTAATTCATCAGCAACAGCTCATTCATTCCTCACACATTGTCACTACATGCATTCGGTTGTTGTAGTTTTATTAATTTTTGTATAGCTGAATGGCATATTTATTTATTTATTTAAACATACAAACACGCATAGCTTATATTTTAACTTCATATGTACACTATGTACAATATATCTGGAATTCAGCGCACAGCGCGCAATACTCAACTTGCCGCTCACACGTTGCAACAATGTTGTTAAAAATTTCATATTTATTTATTTACTTTTCATTTATTATGATTCATGAACAAAGTCTGTGAATGGATCGCTGAATGAACCGACAAATAACTAACTTTGTACGTGTTTGTATGCGCATAGTAAGGTGCAAAAGTTTTCGGCCTTCACATATTAGGTTTGACGGACAAGCCAAGAGCCTTAATGTAATTTACATAAACAGAGTTGTCACCTGTTGAAAATGTTATCTTCAATGAAATAAATAATTTAAATCACTGATTGTAATAGGGCGACTCGAGAGGTAAAGATAACATTTGACTTATAAGCCGCCGTAGCCGTGTGTATCGTGTGCGCTCTTCAATCGGTAGGACCCAGGTCGGGGAAACTACGATTTCTTGGGCGCCGCGATTTGACTTTTTTTTAGTTTTTTCGCGCCGCTGCCGAGTGCCGAATGCCGTGTCGCGCTTTGTATTCCTTGCAGCAGCAGGTCAGCGAACATTTTTTTCTAACTTTGACTCGCTGTATATCGGAAACAAACGAGATATCGAAATTTTTTATTCGTGAAAAAGTGTTTATTTCGTCGATCAGCTAAATTTTTTAAGATTTAAAATTTTTTCTATTGCAAAGAAAAAGGGAATATCTCATTATTTTCATTTTCACAACACACCGTTATGTGGGGGTGGTAATTGCCCGATTTCGCCAATTTTCAATATCATCCTACCTTTGATCGAGAAAAATGTGTGTACCTGATAGGTTTCGGGATACGCGATTCGGAAACCGTAGGATGGGGTGGGTTCGAGACTTAAAAATTTAATGTTGAGGTGGAGGTGGTCGGGACTTGATGTCACGAAATAGCCAACCAATGGTCTACGCTTATAGTTCATGCTCAACGGATTCACAATATGTATCGAAACGGCAGAGTCCTGACGTAGGCCATTAAACATCCATCCTGCTTAATTTGCCGACTTGGGTATTACCCTACCGGGGGAGTTGATGATATGTCATTGTACACCAGGCGTTGCCCACTGAGGCTACCAGAGCTGGGGCTACGCTAGTTTTTCCATGGCAGAAATGCACTCGGAGGTTTGCCATTGCCAGCCGACGGACGATGTTACTTCATGGATGTTTAAAGTTAAAAAAAAAAATACTTTCTCTCTAACGGGTTGTCGTCCAACTTTAACAGATGCGCATCCTAAGTCTCAGCTGATTTGGAGACGTTCGGAGACTGAATGGCAGAGTTGCATTGGCCCTGCGCAAATTCATTTAAGTTTGTGTGACCGCAATAACCTTTAATTCCATTGTTCGGTCCAGCAACTTTTGGACCTCGCTACGTATGTATGGAGAGACGAACGGTAGAAGTGGTTGGTTGACTGAATGAACTGCGTAAATGAGTGACTGAAAACATATTATTTGCCGGCTGGGCGCAATTTGCTTTGATTGTTGTGGATATCAGCAACAGAAACAGCGACAGCAGCAGCACCAGCGGTAGCAACAGTTGTTGTGGTTGCTTGAAATGCAAAGTTGCACTTTGCTTGCACACGTATCAACATACATACATACATACAAACATAATATACGGATAAGCTTTTCAAAATACACAGATATTTATATGTTTACCTACAGTGGCGGATTTAAAAAAAAAGGCCCATAGGGGCCCAGTTTTATGTGTCGCAGAAATCTAACTTTTTTTAACCCTACTTGATATCTATTCACTTTTAACTCTCATCCACATTCTTCAATTAACTACAACTTCGAAGCATTCTAGTCACACGGAGTGTAAATGTTAAAATGAAACCACATATTTTGCTGTGAAAAAAAATTTTCTTCCCGAAATGGGTCAAATTTGACCCGAAGATCTTATGAAAGCTAACTATTTTCAAAGAGCTCATAACACGTTTAACACTATCTAAACCGATGGGCAGAGGCAAAAACAATCTGTATAGACTGCAGCATTCAGAAAAACTGTCAGTAATTTTGTATTTTTAGAAAAGTAGATGTCAATGAAGCTAGTCGGTTCAATTTGAAGATCTGTAGTAAATAATTCTGAGTATTTTTACATTAATAAGCTAACACTGGTTTGTAAATTGTCTGCTTCTTGAATCCTTTGATTTTCAGGCATCCCACACGTTCTTGCAATTCGTTACTCATTTAATATAAAATTTCATACTAACGGATCAATGTCTTTCACGCGTTTCCAAACGCTGATCGGCAGTTTGTAATTTTACATTTTCTAGAAGGTGACTTACCTAACCTCACTTTTTTGGTAACCGTATTTCGGCAACTTATATAAATGTATTAAAAAAGGAAAAATTATCGGCCCTTTTTGACTCTTTTTGTAATACTATTTTCAAGATGTATGTATTCCAGAAACTATTTTTATTAAACCTTCGAAAAAATAATAAAAAAAACATCCTTAATTAAGTTTCCCAATCTTGTAAAGATTTCAATTATTCACTAATTGAAACCAGATTTTTATAAAATTTTACAAAACCAATAACTTATAAGAATATAAATTATAAATAAAGCAAGTATTAAAAAGAATTTTGTTGAATAAAATCAAAAATGTCGCTGAACAGACATTCACTATCAATTCAATTCTAACGGGTGTTTTTTTAGGGGTATAGAACTTCGAATTGAAATAAAACACAAGAAAATCGTTTTAAGGTCCATCAATTTGGCTTTATTGGAAGGATAATTTTATGCCATTAATGTTTAAATATGATTTCGGGCATGTGGCCACCGCGGCTGGCTCGAATAAAGCCAATTCTACAGGTCCAATTTTCAACCACTTTTTCGAGCATATGGGGCCGTATGTCGGCAATAACGCCACGAATGTTGGCTTCCAATTCCCCTAACGTTTCTGGTTTGTTGGCGTAGACGAGCGACTTCACATATCCCCAAAGAAAATAATCCAATGGTGTCAAATCACACGATCTTGGTGGCCAATTTACAGGTCCATTCCGCGAAATTATGCGCTCATCGAATGTTTCCTTCAATAAATCGATTGTGACGTGCGCTGTGTGGCATGTAGCGCCGTCTTGTTGGAACCACAACTCATCCACATTCATGCCATCCAATTCGGGAACAAAATAGTCGGTTATCATGGCTCTATACCGGTCTCCATTAACGGTAACTGCCTCTCCAGCATTATTGCGGAAGAAGTATGGCCCAATGAATCCACCAGCCCATAGAGCACACCAAACAGTCAGTTTTTGTGGATGTAATGGCGTTTCAAGGGTCTCATGTGGATTCTCTACACTCCAAATGCGGCAATTTTGCTTGTTGACGTAGCCATTCAACCAAAAATGAGCCTCATTACTGAAAAAAATTTTGCGATGAAAATCAGCATCGAGGTCAATCTCATTTTCGGCCCATACACCAAAATCACGACGCATTGCATGGTCTCGCGGCTTTAATTCTTGCACAAGCTGGATCTTGTAAGGTCGCAAGCCAAGATCTTTGCGCAAAATCTTCCATAAAGTTGATGGACAAAGCTCCAATTGCTGTGCACGGTGGCGAATCGATTCATTCGGGTCCTCTTCAACACTTTGCTCTACAGCGGCAATTGTTTCTTCGGTGCGCACTGTTCGACGTCTCTGCGATGCGTATTATCACATAGAGTAAACGTAGTGCGAAAACGATCCATGGTTAACCGAATTAATTGCTCTGATGGACGATTATGTCGACCATAAAATTGACGGAGCTCGCGGTAAACTTCGCGAACTGAACCATTATTTTCGAAATAAATTTGCACGATTTGCAAGCGTTGTTCTTTTGTCAACCTGTTCATGATGAAATGGCAAACCAAACTGAACATAAATGACATTAGAGTTGCCAGATTTGACCACAAAATGCCAGTTTTATCTCTATTCGAAAACCAAACCTGTAAAAAAAACACCCGATACAATATGTGTATACTATTATTTCTTAAGTTTTTTTGTAAATCGCAATCATATCGCAGCTTCCCGCTCTACTAAATTAGTTGTTTTTACCCCTATTTGTCTTGCGAGTCGCCATATACAGCCCTCAATATAACTTGCATTAATTTCAAATTAGTTTTAAATAACACAAATATTTTATTTATTAGACTCTGTGTATTTAACTATAGATATACATTAAGGAAAATTCATTTAAGATGAAGTTGAATGAACAGCAGAACGATTTGGTCTCACGGCTGGAAATGTCAAATTACATGTATTTGGTTTTTGGTTTTACGAGTTTGAGAGCTGAAGCCATGAAAGCAAAAGCAAACTACATATAAACTTTGACAGATCAAGCCGTAGATGCAAAAACAAAATACATGTGAGAGGACGCCCCTGAAGAGATGGAAATGTTTCAATGTTCATAAAAATAAAGAGTTTTGAACGCACTTGAGTCATGCAAATTACAAACATAAAGCATCAGACGGAAGAATAATAAACGAACAGACTCAGATTAGCTCTGACGAAATAGTTGACCCTTTAAGATTTGTTTACCAAAACCAAAATAAGAGTTTAGCTACTATTTACCACAGACATCATTCTTTCAAATATGGCAGAAACCACCGGCTCATAACAACAGCTTTTAAATACACGCCAGTAGACGTGAAGAAATAAATAACACTGAAACTGGTACACCGTCGAAACCGGGTTGCCTCCAAATCAAATTTGACAAGGGATGAGGAAAAAAAAGCTCCAGCATACATCAACTTTTCATCCGCTGGGAACAAAACGGAAGAGCAAAAATAAATAAATAAATAAACTCTTATAACCTAGTAGTTTAAAGTTTCTCGGACCCCTCAAACCGGACAACCTTCCAATTGTGCATAAGAAGATTCGAATATCATAGCAGAGGATCTCCTCGATCTCCCCTGGTGCGGAGGGCTTCGCAGGGAGCCAGACAGGAGCTCGTGGACGCAAAGGCTTTCTCAAATAAGACAAAACATGCACATTTTCTGCCTTGCGAAGCTTTGTCAGGGGAGATGGTTACCCTGAAAATAAGCTGATAACATAAATCGAAGGTATTATGAAATGCATGTCCTAGACATGGATAGATACTTCTTACTAATGATAAGCAAAATCATGCAATTTTAAGGGTTGGTGCAACATTGAACAAATGTTACATCGTGGAAGGGCAACATTTTTAGGTAGAAATCACGAAATCACGACAGTTTAGCTGCCCGGTCGTAGTCAGGGCGGTGAAACATACCAATTGTATTGCTCAGTTTGATCCCGGCTAATGTTAAATTTTTTTCACTACAACTGTCTTTAATATCCAAGAAAAATAGGCTGTTAAGTGAATGCGAGACTTAGCAGCAAGCGGCAATATATTTCCAAAAGTTAATGGAAAAACTTTCACTGAATACTTAAAACTAGAATTTGCAATCAAAGTAGATTATGAAAACCTTAACAATAACGGGGTTAACATATTACGGAAATATTTTAAAAGACGGAATGCAACGAAGAGTGTAAGAATTCGAGATCTCGTTGAACTCGTAGAGGGCACGAGGTAATGGAGCGTGCCTTGCATAATTAATCTTGGCTTTATCTGGACAAAAAACATTGAAATTACGTAGTGCCCTAAGTGGTTACAAGAAATTTAATATTTTGCAACAAAGGTGCACAGTCGATGATCTCATTAATTACACTAAAAACGAAGGAAAGCGAAAGAATAGTTCTTCACATTCCACGGCGTTGGAGACTAATACGAAGTATACGTTTGAATTTTCTTTTGTGCAGGTTCAAGCCCTGGGGCCCTTCCGCAGGTGGGGCCCAGTCAGCAATGTCTCATTTGCTGACCGCTAAATCCGCCACTGTTTAAATGTTTCACATATAAGTACATACATATGTATGTATGTGTATATACGTGTGTTCTTCTCTGTGTACGTTAGTGCATTGTGTGCCACCGACAAACGACCGGAAATCGATGCAATCTAAATTATTTACTTGCTGCCTCTACTATCGCTAGCGGCCAGAACGGCAACAGCAACAAATATGGCATGCAAATGTATACATACTTACAAATATAATATATAAGTATGTATATGCACATTACAATACTACATACATACATACAATAAGTATATGCTATAAAGTATAGGATGTGGCTATGGGCTTGACAAAATCAAGGAGTGGTTTGAAGCAGATTGTGCCATGGCCGCCACGCAAATAAAATTCACTTCAAATGACATACATTTGTGTGTGTGTGTGTGTGTGTGTGTGTATTTTTGTCATATTACTCGCATTGTATGCTTACCTCAATTTCCAAGGTAAATGCCCGATAGAGCGCCTTGCAGCTCCATCAAAATCGCAATCACAACGGCCTTCATCTAAGTCAGTTACTAATTGCGTTCAATTCAAATTAACCCATTCAGTTTTGTAAGCGCAAATTCGCTCAAGCTCAACGTCAAGGTATTGCAATGCGACTGCCAGTGCTGAATATGAGATACTACTAAAAACAATACAATAATAATAAATTCATACATACATTTCTAGTAAATATGTTTTTGGGGCATGAGAACTTAGCGTAGTATAATAGAAGCAAACTTTGTCAACAAGATACAAGATAAAAGTGTCATTAATATTTGTCAACACAACAACTGGCATTGCAATAAGAGCGTCTCTGCGTGAGTGTGCGCTGAAAAGTTTCTACGCATTTAAATCCACCTTAATTGTCGGTTATGTTTATTTACCTATCATCAAATTCCAAAACGTGCTACTTCAACTCAACCGTATTGACTACAAATTATACTTTTGACTACTAATTGCATGGCATTTAAAGCAGAGAACATGTTGTTAATAACCTGCGGTAAAACTTTTCTAGTTCCCAACCAGCTTCCTACGAGTTTTCTTTGCAACATAAGTAGTACTTCATTTTGATTATTTTTTAATGTCAGCTACTCATGTTTTTAACATGGCAATGTCCAACGACAAACTGCATATTTTCCTAGAGTACTTTTGAATTTGACTTTAGAATAGTCCATGATACATGAACTTGATTTAAATATACAGTAAGATACACCAAGCGCTTCTCATGGAGGAACTTCTGTCAGAAGATATGTAGAAAGTACTTCATAGGCTGGCAGACCACGTAAGATATTATCAAAAAGTTCCAGCAACCGCAGCTATCTCGTAAGGGAAGATGGTGAGCAGTGAAGAAATGCTTGAGCTTCTAACAGAAACGCACTTACCGGATTACCTCTGAAGAGAAATAACAAGCAATCGACTCGAAGGCAATAACGACCTTGCAACGGATATTATTACCGATGAAAATATAAAACGCGCTACTAGCAGTTTCGAACCATATACGTCTCCGGGACCAGACGGATCTGACTTACAGCATATAGCACAAATGATTGCACCCATACTCATACATGTCTTTGATGCATCGTTACGTACATTAATAAGATACCCCGTAAATGGGAGGAAGTGGAATAGTTTTCATTGCTAAAGGAGGGAAAACCACATATACCAGACCAAAGGATTTAAGACCGATTAGTCTGACATCGTTCCTGCTCAAATCCCTCGAGCGACTGTTAGACTGGCATATTAGGCATAAAATTTGTGGCAAACTTTCGGCTGCCCAACATGCCTCGAATAAAGCTCTCCACTACTTAGTGAGCACAACTGAAAGATCACAATTCTAAAAAGAATACACTCTCACTGCTTTCCTTGACACTGAGGGTGCTGTCAATAACATATCCCTCGCGGCGATAACACTGCGTAACAAAAATTTAAAAAAAACCTGCGGTCATGATTTTGCTAATAGTTTTTATTAACATTAGTACCAGGCTTACGAACTGTGTTTTTACTTTTTTTGGTTGGCTCTAGTTCTTGAGATAAACGAAACATAGAAATTAATGAAAAAAAATTATGTGACCCAGTTCCAGCCGAGAAAAATTCATTCTTCCACCACTTCACATCAAGCTTGGGCTAATGAAACAGTTCATCGAAGCCCTTGATAAGACAGGTGACTGTTTCGAATATGTGGGCAAAAAATTTCCACTCCTTAGTATGGAAAAATTAAAAGCAGGAGTCTTCGATGGTCCTCAAATTCGTACCCTTCTAAAAGACACTGAATTCTTAAACCATATGTCGCTAATTGAATCTGAAGCCTGGCTACGCTTTGTTAATATAGTAAAAAAATTTTTGGGAAATCATAAATCACCGGACTATACAAAACTAGTTGCTGATATGCTTCTCAATTTTCGCAAACTAGGAGCTAAAATGAGCATTAAATTATATAATTTACATAGTCATTTGGACAAATTCCCGGATAACCTAGGCGATTACAGTGAGGAACAAGGTGAACGGTTCCACCAGGACATAAAAATAATGGAAGAAAGATACCAAGGTCGATGGGACGACCACATGATGGCAGACTACTGCTGGAACTTAATACGGGATTGTCCTGAGCAACGACATCATAGGAGATCCTACAGAAAAAGTTTTTGTAATTCTTTTAAAAGTAATTAATGAAAAGAATATATATTTTTTTTGTTTTTGTATTATTTTTATACAGGCGCGCAATAAAAATATAATTTAAATCCATATTGGTATTTTTAATTAGGTTTTTTCGTGAAATATTTAAAAGTCTTTATCTAAAAACCTAGATCCAATTCGACAAAACTGATATTATTTTCGTAATCAGCGCCCCCAAATTACCCTACATCGACTTAAAAATCTCCGACCGCAAAATTTTGTTTCGCAGTGTAATCTAATACCAAGTTTATCAAACGAATGCTTATCAGTCTGGAAATAAGCGCAGG
The DNA here is from genome assembly GCA_951828415.1 of Anomoia purmunda. NCBI lineage: Eukaryota > Metazoa > Arthropoda > Insecta > Diptera > Tephritidae > Anomoia > Anomoia purmunda. Next base: position 92,939,789 of record OX639994.1, read on the forward strand.
TTATGATGAATCAAACATAAAAAGGTTTCCGGTTAGAGGTCTCAAATCTCAACGTTTCCATGGACCATAGCAATTGACAGCATCCTCAAAGAACTCGAAGGTGTTGGAGTTACAATAATTGCATACTCCGACGATAGAGTAATAACAATTTCAGGCAAATAACCATCAACTGCCTGATCTACTGATCTACTATCAAAGGTCTGTCTCAGCAAACTCTCTCTGCGGTGCGACAGGCGAGGACTGGGAGCAAATTCTGTAAAGGCGGTCCTGGTGCTCTTCACTAGGAAACGTAAGACACCGGATCTTGAACATCTAACTCTAAGGGGGATACCCTCGTAGTAAAGATAGAGGCCAAATGACTAGACCTCATATTGGACAGGAAACTAAATTGGGGCACAATGTGGCAGATACAGCGCGTTAAGCAATAGTGGCTCTAGGTCAATTGGAAAAAGATAGCATAGTGGTATGGTGGAATGCCCTTGAGAAAGGGGTAAACATAAAAAGATGTGCCATTATAGGGGAGACGACAAAAATGCCGCAAGAGCGGGTCTCGGCTCGACTTAGATAGCTGCGATCTCTAACATAAAATTATTCCCATTGTTGCTGATTTGTTTATTGCGTTTTTAAAGTTTAGACGGTGGGATAGCAAAACAGGTATATCTAAATTAAATTCAATTTTCATTCTGAAGATTATCTACATATTTGTCTATATCTTTCTTGGTTTTCGACTTCGTTAGACTGTACAAAAGTGTTTATCAAAAATGCATTCTCGAACCTAATATATTTATTCTGATTTTTAGTGCATTTGCATATTGTACATATATATATAGATATATGACTATATTTTAAAGTTTTTATAAGTGCTCATCTCGGTATTTTAACTGGTCCCATCGTACGGTACAACTAGGCTATGGGAAATGAGAATATAGTACTATGGGCGTTATATCCGACTTATCAACTCCATTCAAAATTTCAGCAAACTTTTCCATATATAATAAATATATATACATACATATGTGTACATTTACGAAAATTTTTGCGTATGTATAAAAACTTTTTCTCCCATCTAGATTCTAACACATACAGAATGTAATAGTTACGAAAACATATTGCATATATGGCTATCAAGGTTTTATCGCATGACATGAGTAGTGGCAGACGATACTACAAATTTATGTATGCATGTATGTATATATTCAATCTATAACAATGCCGAGGATATGTTTGACATTTGCTAGTGACAAGAGGTCAAACTACCCGCAACAAATGGATGCAACTTTCGGTGGAGTAGGAACGAATACAAGACAGCTGGTTGGTTGGTGATATACAACTTTTTCGGTCACATTTTGAAATCAAAACATGTGAACAATTATGTATGCGTTCATTAAACCCGCTCGTAAACAAGAAGTTCTTGACTTCAACATAAAGAAATAGTAGATAAGTGAGTGTGTCTATGTATTTTGGAAATACTCGCATAGAGTTTAATTTACACACTTGAAATAAAGCAGGTCATTTAATATTAGGATATCTTAATTGAAGATCATCTACTTCTCTTCTGCATTACATCAGAAGGTCCGTTTCTTTGTACCCGGCTTGCAAAAGAACGCTCCATTCCGGTAAAATTTTCTTTAGTTGCAAGAGTAACTCTGCTAGCATCTTTCATAAAAAATACGCAATTTGATTAGTGCTATTTATGAACGGCAAAAAGTTGTGAAGGCAAATTTTTGTACTAATATTTAGTTTAATATTTAACATTACGATATAAATAAAAACGGATTTGGTGTTTACTTCAAATTTCCCGTGTATTTCCTTCGGGCTGATGCACAATAGCGCAGTTTTTTCCACTTCCTAACACTACATCTCAGGTCTGATAACATTTTACGAGTTGGCTTAACTCGCATATTTTTCCGAGGAAGGTTAGTTTTGAAGCTACTTTTTGCCGTCGAATGTAAGTCGCCGCACTTAATACAATGAACCAGAGACCGTAGCTGTTATACGAGTAAGCGATATTGAAAAATTATTATTTAATTCCTATGTGTTGATTTTTATCTTGTTCCTCAAATTTAAGAATTATTTCAAAACTTTTATATTTACTACAATATAATTCTAATTTTCTGAGTGTTATTTGATTTTCTAGTGAACAATAAAACTCACCTAAATTGTTATTTTGTAAGTTTTACTTGTCTTCTTATTTGCCATAACCTATCAGAGAAATTCTATATGACCGCAAGGATTCAACATTTGTTTTGTTTTGTTACACTGTGAACTCTGCACACAATTAATATGCAGAATAGGGTTGCATATTTTCTAAAATTACAGAAATCGAGTAAAAATCGCACCAACTACCACGATATTTCAGAAGCTATAATAATTTACTCAAATTGTACTATATAAAGGATTGGGCAGGAAAATGAATTACGAAGGATTAAAAAGGAAAACTCGCTTGCGCCTAATTGGTGCAAGTAAAATGTCTGTGCTGATTCTACAGAGAGTCAAATATGGAAGTAATAGTGGTATAAGTATCATTAGTGAAAATAGTAATTGCAATTGGTAGTGGGATTAGTAAAACTGGTAGTAGTAACTAGTTGTAGCATTAATAAAAACAGTAATAGTAATTAAAAGTAGATTTGGAAAAATTGTAGTAGAACTTAGTCAACTTGCTGTTGCTATTAGAAGTAGCATAAGAAAAATTGCGATGATAGTAACGAAACAACCCTGAAATCGCCCTCAAATGATGGTTCATATATATAGTACATATATGTAGTATGTTACTACCTCAGTTGCGTTTTTTCATAGAAGCGTCATATTGTGACTTTTGGCGTGATATCGACTCGACCTACGCTATGCGACATCGACACTGCTTGTGTTACGTGATGTAAAAATCTACTCTCATTTCACTAGGAGGTTTTTTTTTTAGATACACTTTGCTCAGTTTGGAGACAAAACATCCTCTAAACGCAGTAAGTGCAATCTGGGCGGAAAACGACGCACACTTCTGATATGAGAAAACGCAAAGTATTCGATATTTCGAGCTTAATTAGAGATAGAAGTAGAAATATGTAATAATTGCTCTTAGACTACTTTACTTTTTTGAATTCCGCAATATATAATTTTTTTTTTTACATTTTTCCAGAATAAGTCGACACACTTCAACTACTGTGGCTTTTGTCAAGCACGAATGTATCCGTTTAACCGCAGCTGCCATAAAGATTCACGAGACAAGAAAAATGCCGACATTTAATTTTTCAGACATGTTTGACACTTCGCGCAACCAAAGATGATGTCGAAATGAGTCTACATACACACATACATATATACTACATATGTACATATGTAATTGAGCAATTAATATGGTTTCAAAAAGGGAAAATGTCTGAATAAATTATCAGTATCTGTTGTGTAAGATTGACCAATTCGCAACTGCAATTAATGTTAGCCCGTTTCCAGTATTAATTGCCACAATATTTACGGAAATAACCTGTAGTCAAAATTGAATCTAGTCAACAAATATTATAGTTCAAGAACTGGTACAGGGTTGTTCCATAAGGACGCTACAAAAGTAGACCGATAGCGACAGCAAACGACGATATTTTTCCCGCTCTTTTGACATTTCTCTTCACTAAGGTTTGCCATTTCATCATGGAAAGATATACGATCTAACAACGAGTCGAAATTATTAAAATTTATTATCGAAATTCGGAGTCAATGGCCTCAACTTTAAGAGCGCTACGTCCAATTTATGGTCGTCGTCATTTCTGGCTGAATGGCCGTACTTCTTCCGTGATGATCAAGACCAGCACGCTACTGTGAATGGGAATCGCTACCGCTCAATGGTAACTGAATATTTTTGGCCCGAATTGGATGATATGGACTTGGACAATATGTGGTTTCAACAGGACGGCGTAACAACACCACTACACAGCGAATGTCACAATCACAATCGATTTATTAAAAACCCAACTTGGTGAGCGTGTTATCTCACGAAATGGTCCAGTCAATTGGCCGATTTGACGCTGTTAGCCTATTTCCTGTGAGGCTACGTCAAGTCAATGGTCTACTCCCATAAGCCAGCGACGATTGATGAACTTCGTACGAATATCGAACGTGAATTTGCAGCAGTATCGGCCGATTTATGCTTGAAAACCGTCGAAAATTGGGTTCAACGTCTGGACTTCTGCAAGCGTGCCCGTGGTGCTCTTGGAAAAGAAGTCGAGTTCCATACATAATGGCATCGAATGTACTTTCACAGAAATAAAGAGTTTAATTCATATCCCAAAACGCTTATTTTTTATTTAAAAAAACTTTTGTGCGTTCCTATTGCAAGACCCGATAGTTGTACTATAGAATAAATTAGTAGAAACGGAATTTAAAACTAAAAAATTCAACTACAGGGTATATATATATATGCATCAATGTTTTATGCATGTATTCTTTTACTTAGGGCGTCTTTTCCTTATTTGCATTGTTGTGATTCTATGGACATTTTCTGCATAGCTCGGTTGAATTTATTTGCGTGGTAGTTACATTATTTTGGCGGATGTTATTTTTATATTTAATTTAAATACAAATACGTATGTACATATGTTGTACAAGGTGGCGCAAAAGTAAACTTCCGATGTTTTTGGCTGGAATTTAAAAAAAAAATGAAAAACTTTGATTCTTCTTGTGGATTATTTTTATTTGGTCTTTTAGTTTTTTTTACATCAAGTCGAGAATATGATGTCATGTAAATGGCCGCCGCCACAGTTGATTGTCATTTGAGCTCTTTTTATGGCATTTTCCATCACTTTGGCCAAAACTTCTGGCGATAGGTCCTCACATTCTTGACGGATATTCTTTTTAAGAGCTGCAAGAGTCTGAGGCTTGTTGACATAAACCCGCGACTTCAAAAAGCCCCAAAAAAAGAAGTCTGGAGCGGTCAAATCAGGCGATCTTGCTGGCCAGTGCAAATCGCCAAAACGGGAGATTAGGCGCCCGGGAAATGCATCCTTCAGCATATCGGTTGTGGCACGTGCAGTGTGTGCCGTTGCATCGTCCTGTTGGAACCACATGTTTTCCAATCCCAATTCATCAAGTTGCGGCAAAAAGAACTCGTTGATCATTGCTCTGTAGCGCTCACCATTCACAGTAACCGTTTGGCCCGCGACGTCTTCGAAGAAAAAAGGTCCGATGACTCCTCCAGCGAAAACAGCACACCATACAGTGACTTTGAGCGGGTGTAATGGCTCTTCGTGGGTTACACGCGGATTTTTAGTGCCCCAGAAGCGTAAATTTTGCTTATTTACGTACCCGCTAAGATGGAAATGGGCCTCATCACTTATGATTACTTTTGATGAAAAATCATCTTCCTCTTGGTGGTGATTAAGGATGGCTTGAACGTATGTTAGACGCGATTGGCGGTCGCTCACAGCTGATGCACCGTCTGGACTTAGTACGGAAACATCTTCAAATCTTGTACCAAAATTCGCTGTAAAGACCGTCGAATGATACCCATTTGCGTGGCACGTCGTCTGGTCGATGTCGACAGCGCTTCCATGACATCCTCGGCTACAGCAGCAATATTCTCTGCAGAACGGCTACTCCGGGGTCTGCCACGCCTGGCAGCATCTCGTGTTGTGCCAGTCTCTTCGAGGCGAGCGGCTAAACGTCGCAGTGTTTCACCAGTAGGCGTTGGACGGCCAGGAAATCTGCGACGAAATTCACGTTGTGCCAAAGTCACCGACCGATTATTGATCAAATAAATAGTCAGCAATATTTCACGTTCTGGAGCAGTGTAGCGTAACATTGTTTATTAACGTGTATTTAGCATGTGTTTACTACACAAATGTCAAAACAGAACTGACATTAGGGGCCAATCGCAAAATTTATAGCATTTTCTGATAGGAGGATTACTTTTGCGCCACCTTGTATATTTGTAAATGGGGATTTTTTTTTACCCGACCCGAGCATTGACATTTTAGCTAATTGTCTTTGTGGCTTAGGGCAAATGACAGCAACCACAAAACCCAAAAACCAATTTAACCACAGCAACATGCAGAGCGGCGAACTTCATTGAGTTAGTTAAATAAATAACAACACCGTCGATATGCCAAAAATGCTGCGAGAACAAAAACAAAAAATAGCAACAAACGGGAGAGCAGTTGCTGAGTACATAAAGCTATGATTACCTAGCACGATTCCTGTTGCTGAAACATTCCGTTACTCAGGCTATAGTTTAGAGTTTATGGAAGCGGACGTTAAACAGTTTAGAAATTAATTCAACTCAATTGGTGGTCCGATGTCAAATCAATGGTCTGTGGCACAATTGAAATACTTCTTATGACTAAAAGAGTCTCTAGATGGTCAATCATTTTGATCAAAAGCTATAGTCAGTCGATTGATTCAAGTGTGAGCGACCATCTGACAACCCTTCTGTGCTTGAGCTAAATGATCACAATGATTGATGGAAATTCCGAATGACTCAAACGATTGACGAGTGCGTTGAATCGTCTACGCCTACTTTAATTAATTACGGCGTCAGTCGTTGAGTGGCTGAGCAAATAGTAGTGTAATGTAATTTCTGAGAGTATTGAGCGCGAGTTTATCGGCTCGCTGATAGGGTTATATAGCGATTGCCTTGAGCTGTTGAAAGTAAAAACCAAAAGCTGATGTTTTTAAAAAGTGCCGTACTCTTTAGAACTTCAAAGACTTTGAAATTGAACCTCACAGCTACAGAGTGAAATAGAAAAGTATTTCAAATAAATTCAAGCCGAGGTTACAAGACTTCGAGGTAAAGAAAATTGAGTCTAAAATATCAACGGACTCCTGAAACCTTCTCTAGGCTATTACAAGCACCTCCCTTTGCCAAAATATCAAATCAAGGCCGAACATTTCTACACTTTAAATCCTACAAGCACCATTACAAAATTAAAGCTTTCGTGGTTTCTGCTAATGCAGTTCCTTTAGTGAAAAAATTTCCTATTTTATAAGAATTAAATAATATTCGTTATCAATTTGAACAACCCCATACACTATAGAATTTTCGTGTCGAAAAGACAACTGAGATTAAGTTTTCGGCAAAAATTCAGCGAATTCTTGAAATGTGCGTCAATCAATTAATTCTACCTTTTGCTCAAAATTATTGATCATTTAGGGCGCGTTTAATGTTGTGAATGAGGTAGCTAAGTTCGAACGGGTGTATGTATTTGGTGTGTTGTGATGTGGTGAGTAGAGCAGGCGTTGCTTAAAAGGTTACTGCATTTAACTGGATAATTTCGGTTACTTATCGCCGCACTTTTCCTTTCATTGTACGAATCCACTAAGTATACGCGCACTATGATTCCTCAATGGTCATGGTAGATATAATTTCTATTCATTCATCTTTTCGGACTTTTTGATAAAACATTCAAATTTATTGAATGAAAGATTCAAATCAAAACTATTTATGTTATTTTACTCAAAAAACTATTCTAAGTAGTTAATCTATTGCCATATTTTATTAATAATAGAATACAACGAAATCTAAATTTTCATGCACATACGAGTCCAAAATTTGCATTCTTATTAATATAAAATTACTTAATACTATTTACAATAAAAATTGATAATCCCTTTTTAGAAATTTACTACGGCAGTACTGCTACATTAGTTTGTCAAGAAACTGGGGCATTTTTGGGAAACCGACATCCGGAACATTTTATTGAAGTGCAACAAAATGAGGAGGATAACCCAGTTGAAGCTTGATTTTTTAGATTAATTAATAGTTATTGTATAAGATATGTACAGTATTTTTCAAAAATAATATATGAGATAAATGCTATGGGGAAATTAAAAGAAAAGCAATTCGCGCATGTAAGCACTGAAAGCCGTGACTCAGCTAACTGACAACATGGTGGTTTCTTACAATAGATATGTAAAGTGTGTTCCAGGTAATTTTTCTATTTTTTTTATTTTTTTCAAATTTTTTTTTCACTCTTTAATAAAAAGGCGGTTCAGCCATAATAACAGTTCCGAATTATACAGAAGCCTTGTCAGAGTAAAAATACTCAATAAACCTTTAAAAAGTATTCATAGATAAAGAGTTTTATTTGATATTCTGGGCTTTTTTCTTGTAACTAATTCAAAACAACCTAGAAAACATGTTTTTTGTCTGTATCTCGAAAACCCTTCTTTGGAAATTAATAAAATTCATTTTCATGTTTAGCGGCCCAAAGTTAGTCTAAAAAGTACATTTTTAATGAGGTATCACCCATTAATGAAATATTTGTAAACTAATGTAAATGATAGCCTATATCTAGATTCGATATTGGTGACAGAAGCAAAAATATATTTATCTATTACATTTTTACTTGATGTGAAATATTTGAGAAATAAGAATTACGTGAGCTGAACCTCCTTGAAAACGGCATCAAAAATCGTATTGTGTGATTCCGTCGAAATATTTTTGAAATATAGTTATGCAAACATATAAAGCTTAAACAATTTTATTATTCAAGGCGATTTTTTAAAACCATTTTTATTTATGTATAAAAAAACTCCCGTTTTGGACGTATTTTCATATCGGCCAATCTCAAGTAAATCGAAATATTTTTCCCAAACATTTTGGCAGAAGACTTGAAATGTAACACCTTTTAAATTCCGGATGGAATACGCTGCAAGTTGTTTTTTCATGTGACTGCCTAATCTACATACATACACAAATAAATATAAAAAATAACAATAATATTTATAGAAATATGAGTTAACTAGATAACACGTCACCCGCTTCTTTATTTATGAATTAAATTATTGGGTTAGGAGAAATAAAATTTAAATATATCTAAGCACACTCGAGTGGATAAAACCATTCGGAAGTAAAATATTAGAATACATTTTGTGGTATTTACCGATTCTATGAATAATCCTAAAACGTAGTTCCCAAGAAATTATATGCCAGAGCCGGATCTCGAGTTTGCACATTTTACCCCTGCTGTTAGGTTAAGACCATTTGGTCCAATTTTTTTTTGTTTTCTTTGTAACTTTGGAACGGTGATATATACTGTCTAAATTTTTCAGCTCAGGTGGTCTTTTTATAAAACAATATTATGTGCGAAAATTTAATTCTCTGACTTAAAACTGGACTAAGATAAATTGAAAATTACGAATCTTAGGTTAAGGGACCATTTGGTCCATAGTATATTTTCTTTGATTTTCTTTACATTAATTTTCCAAAAATAAGTATTTATTAGTTTGTTCGATATTTTTTGGCACTACATGATGAGCAAAAAAATGTTTTTCGGTTGGTTTTGCAAATAAACGCACTGCAAATGGAGCATTTTACATCAGACTTAGACTTGCAGCAACTACAAATTCCTCGCTTTCGAGCTCCTGAACTAGAAGCATTTTTAGAGCAGGCCACTGGTGCTGGGTTTTACCAGAGTTGAGTAAATAATAAAATAATAATATTTAGCAAGTATTGAACCAAACTAAATATAAAGACTAAGATTAAATTGTTATTTTGTATGAAAACTGCAGTATGGACCAAATGGTCCTCTAACCTAAGATTCGTAAGTTTTTTTTAACCTAACAGCAGGGTTAAAATGCAAATTGAAATTAAATTTTTTAATACTTCTTTAAATTTTTTTTTTATAATTAAAACACTTCTACAACTATAATAAATGTTTATTGTTTATTTATATACCATAGTGCACTAGCACTTAGGTTATTATGGCTCTGTTTACATAACAGTTGGTTGAAAGAGCCTAAAGTAACGGAAATAGATACGAGTATGAACATATTTATATGAAAATGTTTAAAATAAAATGCGAATAGTATCCGACGTTCCGTGTTCGGGATAACTCGACCAAATACCAAGATATCTCAACGAAACTTTTACCTTTCATAAATATAAAAAATCGCCTTAATTTTAACCGGTGTACACTAAATGTTTATTAACCTCTGGTGTATTCATTGAAACTATATCAATTTATTTCGTAAAATTACAAGTTAAATTAGAGTTTCTAATGCTAATCCTACTTATATTATAAATGTGAAAGTTTGTGTTTTTTTGACGGCTGGACGGAATGGTACAAAATTAGCACAGAAATAGCCTACCCCCTACACTACAACATAGGCTATATTATATGAAGAATTGCCAGTTGTTAAATAAGTTATAGTCAATTAAATAAATAAATCAAATCACTTTTAGCTACATAACGACTGGATAGATCTGGATAAGTTTAAATCGATTTTTTATATCTAGTTGCCACCTGTTTAAAAGGCTACATTCAATTAAAACAATGAATGAAATAAAATATTGAAATATGGGTATCAAACGAAAGAGGCTCAATGAAGCGTAATTTCTCAAATACTTTTACAGAAGGTTGCCACCTGTTTATATGCAAAATAAGTTAAACAAAAAACTAAACGCCATTTTTCAATATGAGTGCCAAGACAAAAGTGTTAATAATACTTAAGTTAAAAAAATACTCTTGGGAAGGGTTGCCACCTGTTTTAAAATTTGATTGAAATTTTTACAAGCTAAATAAAATCCATTTAATATTGTTTGCAAGTCTCAATGAAGCTTCATTTCCGAAATAATTTTAAATAAGGTTGCCACCTGCTTATGTGCAAATTAAGTTGAATTAAAGAAAAACGACATCATGACAGTGTCAAGCTACAAATTTTAAAGAAGCACAATTTCAAAAATAACTTTCGGAGAGGGTTGCCACCTATTTAAAAAAAATCTTAAAATTATAATAAATTAAATCAAACATTGAGATATGAACCTCAAACAAAAACGTTTTAAGTTAATTTTCAAGATAAATTTTGGGCAGGGTTGCCACCTGCTTAAAAAGGTAAATTAAATTAAATTTTTAAGTTAACGGAAGCATCACGAAATGAGATTCAAAGAATGTAGGCTCAAAAAAACTTAATTATGAAAAATATATTTAAGGAGTGTTGCCACATGAATTGAATGCTATTTGTAAAAGTGAATTCCAAAATTAAGGAGAATAAGTTCATTTCAAATTTCAAGTTCTTAGCGCTTTTAGTGCAAGAGTTATAATGCAAAACTTTATATCTGGCCAATCAGTTGTTTTGGAGCTACACGCTGTAGAAATCCGATCATGATGAGATTCTTTATAGACTTTTCTATGCCAGGACAGGAGTGCCATGATACTTGTCTTAAGCTGCTTTGGAGTAGGAGATATAAAGGTCGATTCTGACACCTGATCCATACGTTATAGAAATAAATCTGCCCAACAAATTGCAGTCGAATATCCCTAAAACGGAGGGACTAGTTTGGGTTTAAACAGAGAGACGGGCATGACTAAAATGAATCAGCTCGTAGTCATTATCATTTTGGTATTCTTGGGTGTGGATATATCTCTTCTTCTTCTTATAGTTATGAACATATGTTGGATCAAAGTTATAACACCATTTCATTTTCATGAACTATAGAAGATAATTTGGTCAAATTTATTAGGCTGGAACTTGTGACAAATTTCTAAAAATTGCGCACAACAAGTACTATGTAAAGTTTGGTTTCAACTAAACTTACACTGTTCTTTAAGTACTTGCTTGCCTTTTGATTTTTTTGCTGTTCCTTTTTCGTAACTTTTTTCGCACTTTATAATCCCAAGAATATTTATAATCAAAGCGCATAGGTAGCCGCATAATTCATATTTGTAACTAAGCTAGACATAAAGACGTCCAAAAGTATCAGTAATTGCGACTAATACCGTGTATCCCCCGCTGGCAGCACTCTCTAAGTACGCAAAATATTCCTGACATCTAAGCCGTCTTAAAACTAAACGAATAAAAACAAAGCCTGACTAGAATTTCGGCAGGACCAAGCAGCTGGAATCAAAGCAATAGATGAGTGGCGTGACGAAGGCAAAAATAAATTATTATCAAAATTAACGGCAATGAAGATATTGCACCCTACATACATACATATTAAATATATGTAACTATATAACATTTGGTGTAATCACCCGCTGTGCGTTCTATTGCCCCTTTTGCCGTCATGCTAAGAAGAAGAAAACGTTGCGTGGGCTCACTAGCAATGGCGTTGCGGCTGTGAGGCGCCAAGTTGTGCTTAGTCAGGATTAAAAGAGTGTTTCCTGTGGTATTACAAGTTTGTAACGAAAACAAACAAACAAAAAAACGCAAGAAAAAAAACCATCGTTGCTCAATTTTTATGCATACAGCAAAGTGGCCTTCACTAAATGATAACGGTAAATACCGAAGATTTAATGCGCAAATATAATTTAACATAAAAATGAAGGATATTTGGTTTTATGTACTTTTACACCAACGTGCCGCCGCTTCAACATCCGGCCACTTGCTTTCACCTCATTCAGCCTTGATTTCAACAATCCGTTGTATTTGCTTTTTATTCGTTCGCTTCTCATGCGGGCCTGCATGCTGAATTTATCGCTTTACTTTGTGCTGATATTTTATTCGAAAGTATTTACCATTTGTTAAGATATCTACGCAGACCAGAGCTATGTATCTGCTGCTGCGTATTTCACTGAAATGGTTGGTCGGGAGGGGGGTCGGGGGTATAAGCACCTGCTTGGCAAACATAATGAGCATCTGGAAGTAGAAGTTTACTGGAGTTAAATGGTCTACCTAGGTAGGTATTTAGCTAGTCATACTTGCGTGCTTGCGGTTCGGTGGTAGCCGCCGACAGTGATTGCATTATCCTTTCTATTAGCATGGCAAAATTTATCTGTATTTGTGTGTCCATAAATTTTTAGCACTAATTAATTGTGAGTGCGTGTGGTCGTGGCATGAAAATAATAAATACAATTTTGTTTACTAGAATGGTCGTACAAATTTTTTTTTCTTTGCCTATAAATTAAATTTCACTTTTGCTTATTCATTATTGTAGGTAATTACCGGTCCTATCTAATGAAGTAGAATATTGAAGCAATGGAATTAAGTGCATGATGTGTGATTATGAAACTCTAAGATATGCTCTACGATATTCTCCAGACCACCGAATTTTATTTGGCCCTCGATACGTGATAAACTCTAGCTCGATATTTGGTCGAACTTCACCTACAATTTGTGGTGTGCGTTTTGATGTTGTACTGAGTTTGCTTAGAAGTTTTTTGCATGGTTAAAATACACTTGAAGGTTTGCCATTGCCTGCCGATGGGCGACCGCTATTAGAAAAAAATGTTTCTATAATTTTCGATGTGACTTCCCACGGACAGGATTCGAAGCGGTCGCGTTGCTTGGTCGATTTAATTTTTCCTAACCACAAAATTACCGTCTTGTTTAAAGACTCTGGAGGTGCATCCAGATAAATAAACATTAACTTCTATTAGACAAGGTACCTGATAATTGAAATTTGCTGAAATTAATTTTTCTTTTTTGAATTACTTTAGTATATATTATATTCCGCCGCCGTACGTTTTACCGAAAAATCTGTGCCAAAAAGTCACATTTTAAAACTTTATTTCACTTTCATAAAAATTTAAGCCTAAATTGTGACCGAAAAGCTCTAGATGTTTTCAAAAAAGTAAATGATATGTAAATGTAATGTAATGTAAATGATAAACTAAATTGAGTTCGGTCCCACTTAAATATATTAATATACTATAATTTATGTTATCTAAAACCCGATGCAAAAAAACATGCAATTCTTCAAAGAGATAGAGAGTTAAATATCGAAGTAGTAGTAAAAGTAGTAGTAGTAATAATAGTTAGTAAAACTCAGTGCTTTTCGTATATTCTCTTCATTTATTTTAGATACACTTGTGGCTCCCTACCTACTATACGCCTTACTACCGAAAATAGTAGTAATTATTAGCACCAGCAATATAAAAATAGAAAAAATAGTAATAGAAATTAAATAATATTAGTAAATTAGAAGTAATTAGCAATAGCCGAATATAAAAAATAGTAATAGAAATAAAATAAAATAAAGAAACTAGTAGAAGCATTGGTAAAAATAGGAGTAGCAATAAGTAAAAATCATAATAGTTATTAGCACTAGCAATACTAAAAATAGTAGTAGAAATTTGTAAAAAAAACTAGTAGTAATTTGTAGTACTATTAGGAAAAGTAATAGTAGAAACTAGTAACAAAAAGGAAAATGAATAGGCCTATTTGGTAGTCCCTCAAATCAAAATTTGTAGAAGAAAAGAAGTTTCAAGTGGCATCACTGATAGGTACTTTAAAAATGGCGATGTCACGTACTTTTAAAAATTATTGTTACAGAAAATTTCAACAAATTATAACCAAATTAATGAGTTTTTGGATATTTGAAAATTATCTTTATAACAAAAGTGGCCGTGGATTCTGTTTAAGAGTTTTTAGTTTTCAAAGCTACAGTTGATTTGTTCAAATTTACTCAAAAAAACAAAGAAAACCAGGGGCACTATATTTTGACGAGTTTTGGCTATCCCTCTTTTTCTTAACATCACCTTATATGAATTCGCCTTGATTCTAAGTACGCAATTTAAAATCCCATTGAATACTAGTATAATAAAGTTCAAGGGTCAAGTAGCTAAACATTTCATTTGATTTTTGATAAGTATTTTCCCTGAGGATTTGTGTCACATTGCTTGTAATACCAACTAGTAGTATTAGTACAAATAGAATTAGAAATAACTGAAATAAATGAAAACAGGAGTAGTAGTAACTAGTAGTAGCAGTTTTGAAAATAGTACCAAAAAGAAGCAAAAATAGTAGTTGCAATTAGAAGCAGTAACAGCAGTAGTCATAATGATAGTTGTTGTAATTAGTAGTTGTACTAGTAGTATAATTTTTTACACGATGTTGACACGACGCGCGTTACACGATGTAAATTACTCTCATGCCACTACAGAAGTTTTACTTCAAACAAAAAAAAAATTTTTTTGTATATACGCTGGGTACTCAAAAATATCTATATGTATGTACTCAGTGTGGATATTCAAAAGTACATATTTTACTTAAAAATCTGGCTTCGCGTTGAACTAAGTTGAATACATACACCTTTGTGAAGTTTCCCACATAAGCAACGCTAACGCCAGAGCGAAGCTGAAAGTTCGCCAACTCTCATCTATTCGCGCGCAATGAGGACCAGCTGATTGCCATATTTCTTTTATAACTCATACTCCCTTAGAATCATACGCTACCCTTAAATTGATTACAGAAAAATATGAGGTAAATTTAAAATTGAACTGAGATAAATATATTCCCTGTTTTATAGTTTTTTAATTTTTCCCAACAAACAGTGGAGTGTTGGGGCATCGCTTTCGCGTATTTTGCATTTCTGACAAAGTGAGAAAAGTCGCATAAAACAAAAGATTTTTATGAGTTGTCCACATTAGATTTCCAATGGAGAGATCCATGTACTCTCTTGGAATGCGCGAAGAAAAAATTGGTTCAACCAAATCCGGAAATGACTGTGCAGCCAAAATTTCTGAAGAAGATCACCAGACTCTAAACGAATATTGGGGCCTAAGTAAAATAAGAAAAAGAGATTGTTTGGCTTCGTGTCTTCGAATGAAAGATGCAAAAAAAGATGAAGAGACAAAAGTTATAAACGTTGTTCCACTTATGATAATTCCATTAATTTTCGGAGAAAAAATTTTAAAATTTGTCAACAACTTATTTTGAAAATCGTTGAATTTGCCGCAACAAATATTTAGAACGGCAGCAAATAATCTTTTATCAATGATACCGGAACGATCCGGCCAAGGACTCTCGCTTCGCCCCATTAACCCTGCTGTTAGGTTAAGACCATTTGGTCCAATTTTTTTTTGTTTTCTTTGTAACTTTGGAACGGTGATATATACTGTCTAAATTTGTCAGCTCAGGTGGTCTTTTTATAAAACAATATTATGTGCGAAAATTTAATTCTCTGACTTAAAACTGGACTAAGATAAATTGAAAGTTACGAATCTTAGGTTAAGGGACCATTTGGTCCATATTATATTTTCTTTGATTTTCTTTACATTAATTTTCCAAAAATAAGTATTTATTAGTTTGTTCGATATTTTTTGGCACTACATGATGAGCAAAAAAATGTTTTTCGGTTGGTTTTGCAAATAAACGCACTGCAAATGGAGCATTTTACATCAGACTTAGACTTGCAGCAACTACAAATTCCTCGCTTTCGAGCTCCTGAACTAGAAGCATTTTTAGAGCAGGCCACTGGTGCTGGGTTTTACCAGAGTTGAGTAAATAATAAAATAATAATATTTAGCAAGTATTGAACCAAACTAAATATAAAGACTAAAATTAAATTGTTATTTTGTATGAAAACTGCAGTATGGACCAAATGGTCCTCTAACCTAAAATTCGTAAGTTTTTTTTTAACCTAACAGCAGGGTTAACTTGTGCGGAAAGTTGTTGCAGCAAAAAAAAGCAACTTATGGCAGGTTTTATTTATTGTAATATTTAAATACACAGCGTGTATTTATTTCTATGAATTAATTTAGTAATCCTTTTCCTATGTTATCATTGAGTTCTCATAATTTTAATTACTTTTTTCACTAAATAAATCAACACATTTTTCTTGTAAACAATACTCTAACTAACTCTCATCAAAATTCTGAAAAAAATTATTTCTATATAGCGTACTTTTTGTATAGCACAAAACCGCTCAGGTTAAATCCCTCTTTATATTAGACGACCACTGTATATGTGTCCGCCATTTTGGCATTTTTTGTTGTTTTCAAACAAAAACCACACAAAGTGGTATTTGTTTTTTATAAAACGTATCAGGTAACAATCAGTGAAAACCCTTCATTTTATGTTTAGGAAATAATACCCCTGCGTTATTAAGAACGCGACGGGGATATTTATAAAAATATTATTATATTATTTTTATTATTCAAATATTCTTAATATATTTATAAATGTTTAACCGAATCATTATTTGATTCTTTACAGAGTATTTCCCCAAAAATGTAACAAAACAAATTTGGATAGTGTCGAGAATTTCGAATATTTTACGCTATCGGTATCGAAGCCTTCGAATATTCAGACTATTGATAGTTTTCCAACATCAATATCTTCCCAAAGAATTGTGCAATGTTTCAATATTATATAAAATATTTAGAAGGCAAAAACCCCACAAATTCTTCATTATCTTTTAGAGTTTCCAGAAATATTTTCAACAATGATTTTCATGTAGGCTTTTAATTGGCAAAAAAGTATAGGTGCAGTTACATAGAAACAAAAGAATTTAGATCTCATTTAGTTGCTACGCTTCAGAGTACGAAAGATTTTAAAAGGAACAAAAATAAGAGTATTCAAAATAGCTAGTTTTAATGTGTAAATTTACTTTCACTTTTATTGTAGAAAATACGCGTCTTTTATTTTAAGTATCATGATAATGGTACCAGGAACGGAATTTTTTTGGAAATATAAATATCTCCTTATATTAAATGTATGGAGAACAAGTTTCTATTGTGATTTATTTTATTAAAACTTCTTTTTTTTGTTGAAAGTATTAAAATAACTTATATTTTACCTGGTCTCACTGTGATCCCAAAAAAAAAGGTAAATTTGTATTTCGAAACCCTTCCAAATACTCTAAACGAGACAGATGACGAATATCGAGGTTGGAGCTCAATATCCACTTAATATACATATATAGCTGAATTTACAACAAACTGAATTTCACCCTTTTTCATGTTTTATACGTCGATTTTTTGAGTTTCATTTACTTTTTTTTATTTTTTCTACATGTCATGTGTACTACACCGAAAATAACTTAAGTTTTTGCAAAGCAAAATGAGATGATTTTTTTCGTGAAACTTAACTAACGTATGCACCAAATTTTTATCCAGCAGCCTGCCATGGTGATAGCCAAATTAATATGAGCGCCTAATTCCCTATTTTTGCCTATAAATTAAGCGAAATGAAGTTTAAAACTGGTCAATAACTTGTTTGGAAGCAGGCTTAAATTTTCACAGAATTATTCAAAACAGATTAGGAAAAAAAACATAAAGTTGTGTCTCCTGTAAAATTTTCTTTTTGACGCTTACGTTATTTTCGCGATTAAGGCTTGAAATGGAAGAAAATCTGCAAAAAAATATAAAAAATCAGCGGTATTTTCTAGTCAAATTTACACTATATTCTATTATAACGAATGCAATATAAAACTGCGTACTCGAAAAATATTAAGGCAGATTTTTTTTTTAAATGCTGAATTTTCCTAAAAATTTTAAAAATTTTAAGATTTTTATATTTACGGTTTACGTTGTAGATTTAATTATAAAAAATCAATGAGAAAGATTTATCAAAAAAAAATTGAATATTGCAAACAAATACCATATCATTTAAGCCGTAAGACGCTGTATGTGCCTATGAACTCATTGCCTTTACTTCCCTCCCAATCTTTAAAGTAGATTATTTTCGTTTTTCCATTTCTGTTGTAGCTGTTACGCTCCTAACTGGAGCATTAGATGACTACAACAAATGATAGGAAACCAAAAAAAAAAAAAACCAAAAAAAATTAGTATATAAAATGAAAGAAATTATTATGTTTCTAGGACATGTATGTACATATTTTCTAAGCTTTCCTAAATACAAATGACTCCATGTAATTGTGATTAGCGGCAAGTGCGGTAAATATCAAAGGCAAAGGAAAAACAGACAATATGCGGATCAAATTTTATATGGTTAGAGTTGTTAGTAGAATTTTGTATCAGGCTTCTCATGAGGAAAGACGTCGAGGCAAAAGCGTCCAAGGTGACTAAGCCTACAAACTCAATTGAGTATGTCGCAGAATTTTTACATTTTAAGAAGTGCCATTATTTGTAAAGGGGGCGTAGCTATTATAAGATTCCACGCATTTTCAATTTCATTTTATTATTTTCATTAAATAGAACGTACTCACGCTACGTCTTCACTAGATCTTTTGTACTGACTCTTATAAATAAAATTACTCTGAATGTTAGGCTTAAAGATAAGTTCTTTGAAGAGTGTCGTATACCAGAAATTTGAAAATGTTTAGCGATTGAGGTATATGATTTTAGCGATTGAGCCGCTTATGACAAGTGGGGAATTACACAATATATGCCATAGATTTTACTCTACCCACCCACAAAACTTTTTCCCACCTTACCCTGTCGGATAGGCAGTAAGAGTTCCTAGACTCTACCAGTTGAGGTTTAGAAGTCGTTAAGAGAACTTACGAGAGTGATATATGAATATCTTAGATAGGCTTTTATCCTATGTCTTACGTCAGTGAGTTCCAAACGGAGACTCCTCCCATCTTCTTATTAGTTCTGCTGTGGATATTCCACATAAAAGACCATCAGACCTTCCGCTGCCTTCAAACGCCTCATGCCCTGGTACACACCACCACGTTATGTACTTTGTTGAGGGTGGCCAACTTTTTCAGAGAGGTTTTGCAGTTATCCAGAAGCTCAAATCTCGTACACACTATCGTGATTTATGGCCCGTTCTTAGTTTATGAGTAAATTACGATGGAACTAAATAATTTTGCCTTGTAAAATCGATCAGTATTTTAACATAAATCAAGAACGAGATCACGAACAAAATAGTGTCGGCACTAAATTTTATCGAAAGATTTGTTCTCCCATAATCAACCTTGATGACAGGTTTTGAAATATAAGAAATCCAATCAACTGTTCCTTGATTTTTACGGCATTAAAGAAAAACAGGATATTATCGCAATCAAATTTAAATATATTAAAAATGTACACAATCTTTCACATTTTTTCCTTCGATCAAAGGACTAAGCAACCCTGTGGCTACAGAGCTGTCAATACAATCGTAAGTGTGGACGCACTTGGTTTATGCAAAATAATTTGGACATTTTCGTCCGTAATTTTCGATGTAGTTTGTCCGGCATATAAAATGTCATTTTATATGAATCCATGGCATTCAGATTAGGCTCATTATCCGACAAGGCAAGTATTTTGTCCAAACCATGGCTTGGACGATGGATGGGTAGGAGCCCTTTCCAAAGCATTCCTGGAACTTTGATTCATATATTCCTGCCCCAGCATTCACAACCTCCAGCTTCTATCCATCCGTGCATTAAATCTGGGATCCTTCACTGATACCGAATATTATCGCTCCATAGGTGTTTCTTTCAGAAATCATACTTTGAATAGCTTACTAAAATATATTAGCATTTCGTTATAGGATCACTAAGAAACGATTTAAGTATATCCATAATAATAATAATAATAATAGTTGGCCTTATATCACAAGCTCGATTTTTAGACGAACTTCTCCCACAATTTGTGGTGTGGGTCTTGATGTTGTTCCACAACTTGAGAGACTCACAGGTTTACGTCGTTCCTGAATGCCATATAATTTTGTGAGAAGTTTTTTCACGACAGAAATATATCACTTTACTGTTTGCTAATAAATCTTATAACAGACCCTTATCTATATTGTGTGTTAAGTGGCTTTAAACATCGCAATTTAAACAGCGTCTTCCCGTTATTCCACCTACTTAATTTTGCCGTTGAAAGTAGGTAAATAGTTTGAGAAGAGATTCCACCAATACGAGTGCACATCTACAAGCCACAATTTGAGTCAAAAGTATGCACTAAGTTATTCTGCCAGCTAGTAAGCGTACTTAACACAAAGCTCAAAAATAAAAATCTCAATGTAGTACGTTGGAGATAAACCTACACTTTCGCAAGCAGTAAGTACATTTAGCGATTCCAGGTAGTGTTTTACGAATGCACTTAGTAAATAAATATACGCGTGGAAGTGCATACATACAAATTTATGTACCCAGCAGGCCAACTAATGAGTTCTAAAAAAACGTAATCAATAGTCGTTTGCTTAACAGTTCAACTACTTCGTTTTTTATTTTCTTCCAATTAAGCTACTAGTGGCAAACAAAATTTAAGTATCGATTAACCGGCTTATGATTATTTATTAACGATTGTTTATTGAAAACCCTGCAAAAAGTGCCTGACCGAAATCCCGAAAATAAGTTATCGATTGTATGCACACACACTTCTGCAAACGACAAGAGAAATACAAAAGGCATTGAAAAACCTATATACTCGTACATATGTATGTACATATGTATGTACATATTCTTTTGCGCGTGCGTACATACTTCAAAGAAAATTTTAGTAGTAATAGGAAATATTCAAAAAGTGTATTAATTTATTTAAGTAAGTGAATTTCTTATTCTAATATAAGAAAATTAATAAAAAAAAATTTTCTAACTCGATGTGGTTGGAGAAGAAAAATTTTGAGTGCGGCAAAATATGAAAAATTCTAACAATTTACCAAGTCCGACTGCATAGACAGTGACCCCAGTGCTGGAGTAGAATACATGAAATTCCAACGAAACCCACGAATTGAAGCAGAACAACCTGCCGTTGCTGAGGAATTTGCTTCAAGCGAAGAAACTGCAGATTCCGATGAAAAATCAGGAGAACTCAGAAGCTTTCAGGAAGCTAGCGAAATTAAATTATGGGTATTTGTGGGGAACAATGTGTCGCAAGTAGTTTTAAATGATTTATTGAAGACTTTCAATAAAAAACGTGTTAACGGTTTGAAAATGAAGAAATCCAAGATTTTATACAACTGAAACTTTTAAATGTTTCACTAAAAGTGATATTTTAGCGTTAAGTGGCGAAGTTATATTTTTATACTTAGAACTTCAAAGATATGATAAACTTAGCGTTCTTTAAATTTATTAATATTCGGCTATAGAGAAAATAAGGTTTACTAACTTACATTTTTCTATATCTTATTAAAATCTGACTTTATTTATTAATTTATGGGAGCTAAAGTACCTACATATGTTGCTTATATTTGTTTGAAATGATGGCACACGTTTTTTAATACTTAAAATATTGTTGTTTTTAAATACAAATTTAAATTGCACATTTTTATTTGCTTTCATGTTTATTGGGGTATTTTATTGGTAGTTAACCAGATATTTCCTCATTAGGTTGACCACTAAATCCCCTCCCACATCCCCAACTAAAAGACTTGTATGAGCGAGTGAGCTTACTGCACGGCAATCGAGCAAACGTGTGTGCAAGAAAGAGATGCATAGCTGAGAAGTGGTCATTTGGTACCAGGCGTCCATACAAACCCAGCCGCTAGTATGAGTTAATTTATCCGCTAATATAACCGCTAGTTATAGGTTAGACTTCTTACAGGGATTAGTCGTAGGAAATTGCTCGATTGTTTTGATTAAAATCGAAAAAAAATATTAAAACCATTTTTTCCTTGTCAAATTGAAGAAATTTGCCTTCAATTTTAAATAAATAAACACCAAAGGTTTTAAAAGATATAAAATTATGTATAAATTCTTATTCCTTCACTTTTGACCAGGGACCTTACTTAATTCTTAGTTTAATTTTCTCTTTATAAAATTCATTTGGAAGAATTAGTAAAAAAAACTCGAATAAATTGACCTATTCCAAATCTGACCTTAATTTTAAGTTATTGCATTATAGTTATTTCGTGATTTTTAATTTTTTCGATCACATTTCATAGTTTTGTTATAATTGTAATTTATTCTAAGCGCTGACACATTTCTCGGCGTTTAATATGTTTAATATGATCGAAAAATTTTTAATCCAAGAAAAACGATTTTTTTGTGAAAAAATAAAAATTAAAAATTATCAGTCAAATATGATCAGAAAAGTTAAATGTAAAAATAATGACTATTTTTGGTATTTCAATCAACTCTAAGCATGCTGCTAAATTTTTTGAATAATTGTTTTATGTTTGATCTGAATGTTGTGGTACTACTTTACATTTTACCGAAATTATTTTAATGCACGTCTCTGCCCATATAGAATAACTAGTTTATTTACAGAAATTTCTGCATAAAAAAAAATCATGCACGAATAATTTTGAGAGCTGTGAAAAAAGGTCAATTGATTTTGAAAACTATTTACACAACTTCGGGAATCCTTCAAAAAATGTTGATTAAATTGCTTAAAAAAATTTCGATCAGCTGCGACAAAAAAGAGTTTGAGATATTTTGGTACGCAAAACTCACAAATATATCAGTCACATAAATCTAGCTTTATAACTGTTAATATTTTGAAGTTCTCACTACACTCGAAAATAGTTTGCGGTATTTCTGCTAGCAAAGATTGGGTACTCGCACAGAAAGTATTGGATTGTCTTCTTTGAGCCCGCACTTTTCCAGCTGCGATCCCATTGTAGGGTAAGCCCATATTTTCGGCATGTACTCCTATGCATAAATGTCATGCACAGGCTACCGGGAGTTTTTAGGTATTTTCTGCCCTGATTTTGGTTAAGTCGCAGAAGAGTCAGAACTGCCGAGTAACTCTATACGACTCTGTATGATTCCACCTCTGGTTAGCTTTGAAATTGTAAATTTTTGAAATTCGGCTTTTCATCTCCTTAAGCGAGTCACCCATTTATTGCAGAGGATCGTTTTGCTAGTTCATCAGCTGCCTTATTTCTGTAAATACCCTAGAGTCCACTTTACGGTAACCTCATATTGGTCAGAAATCTAAGCCAGCGCTCACCTACACTAATCCACTCATTTAGATCTAAACAGACCTACTGCAGCCTTAATTGGAAACGTTTGGGTGAAAAACGCTTTCATGACACGGCAGACGAAATAATAAACCTTAGGTTGTTTTGCTCAATCAAAATCACTGCGCCAATCCCACATTCAACCTTTGACGCGTCTGTAAAAACAGTGAAGCCTTTAAAGAATCGGACTCAGAGAAGGCGAGTCCAGCTCATGCGGCTTAAGAATTTCGAGCGGGATTTGTGGTTAACCCAAGCCTTCGACATGATGTAATCACAGCTAGCAGTGCACTTACGATGGAATTGTGCCGAACGGCCTTTACTTCCAGGTCGAAGTGGTATGCTTGTCCTTATTAAGTACCAGTTTTGGAACTAGAATATTTTTTTAACACATTTTGCTTTTCCCTGCTTGGTAGATGCCGATAGATTTATGTCACTGCCTCATTAATCTCAAGCCGCTGGTAGCTATTAACATTAGATTTTATGTTACAGATGCTATTGGTAGATTCTCACCATGAAACGAAAAAAAAACAGGAAATGATGCGAAATAAAATTGTCATTAAGTTTTACAATCTGTTATAAATTTACATTAGCCTATGTGACTTCTGATATAGAGATATGTGCATATGTAAATGAACAGATTTCGGATATGTAGATTCAAACATACATTAGTATGTATTTAATTCTACATATGTACATATGTAGTAGGTCTACAGTTTGTACATTGGGAGTTCAAGAAGAACTGAAAGCTGTCTATATATTGTTTTGGCGGGGCACACTATGTGGTATATAAAAATTCTAGTACGCTGATTTCAGAGATAGAGAACAAAAACCTGTCCAAGTCTTTTGTAGTTATTGGAAAAAATACTCCAAAATATGTAGCAAATAAAACTAAAATTCAAAAGTACCGTTATATAGCTTTTAACGTTGACAAGAAAACAAAAGGTCTAAAAATCGAAAAAAATTCATGACTTTGTCGCATTATTTTTAGATGTAACTATAGCTTCTGAACTAGAAAGAATTGAAAAAAGTTGTGCCGTTTTATTTCAGTCTGTGCTCTTAAAAAAAAATACAATTACAATACAAAACGTTTAGGGTGAATTCATTGTTCTTGTCCGGACAATATTTTGTTTACTCTCTTATTCTTCGTTGGAGAGCGTGCTGAGTTACGTCCGGGTCTTTTAATTTTTATCTCAAGTAGACAGCCGATAGTTATACATAGATTGTTCTAAATAACGGGACTCAGACAAAAAATTATCAAAAAAAATTGTTAACCTCTTTCTACTTTATTTGATTTTGGGTTCAACTCAAAATAGCCTTTAATTTTTTATTTTAATTCCAGAACTACGAAAAACACAAAAGAAATATTAGCGTAAAGAAACTGAATATGAAAACATCAATATTGCTGTTTCCCAATGTTATTCCCGCTCTGGTCCACTGAAAACCACTACTAGTTTAGTGTTTCGCCTCTTTGAGTGTTCCTCAAGTAAATATTTTGGGTCTACTGCGATTTAAAAGATGTTTTTTCAAATATTTTTTATTATAAATGACTCGATCGATGTGGTATATCTTCAAACGTACTTAGATAAATTATTTTCTTGATGCCAGAACTCTCGTCTTTCATTAAACGTAGAAAATGATTTTAAATTGCTTTTTTTTTAAAGTCAAACTCTTTTGAAATCATGCAACTCAATCTCCAATAAGGCGCTTCAATCTCTGGACGAAACTAAGGATCTGCGAGTAATTTTCGATATGCATTTTCTATTTAATAGTCATACAAATTTTATTTTAGCAAAGTCAGATACAATTCTCCGTTTTATACGAATAAATAGCTTACAGTTTTCGGTTCCTTACACCCTTAAACTGCTTTTTTTCCAGTTTTCTATCAATAGGACTGAAAATGTTCAAAAAGTTGTTCTTAAAATTTACCCTGCATATCCTTTTCCTTTCTATCATTCACTTGAATCAAGCAGACGATTCTCTCGCTTTCTTTCATTTTTAGCAGCATTAAAGGTAAGTTTTATTTGCTATTCCGGATTTGTTTGCCAATAACTTCAAAAGAACTTCGAGAACAGGGTTTGTGCCTAAATCTTGGTAACGCTTCGTTTAAAAAATATATGAAACTCATTTCATGTTTAGGGATCCAAAATTAGTATATGAAAAACTTTTTTAATGAAGTCCATTTTTGCAAGTAAAGTAGCTAGTAATTTCGAAAACAGATTTAAACCAGAAAAACAACTATGACCACTGAAGTCAAGGTACTCGAATATTAATTTTAACCCTTATTAAAAACAAAAAAAAAAGAGTCGCTATTCGAGCACTGTGTAATTTTCATTTGTCTGTAAATCGAAAATTGCCAATATACCCAGAAAGAGCCCTTAAATGAATAAGGCGATTAGAAAGGGTGGCTTACAAAAACTATTGGAAATATTATTGGCTTTCTATACATATATATATAAAGAAATGAACAATCGGTCAACTATGTTCATATATATATATGTTATTATAATTAAGTCTTTTGTAATTTTTTCGGATATCAAAGAAAGTGAATGTATGTAGCTATATCTCAAATAGTGTGCTAATTTTTTGTGTTCTGCCCATATATTAAAATTATATTTCAATTTATATATAGCTACGTCGCAGACCACACGGCTTTCGTTTTTTAATATTGCAAACTTGTGTAATTAAGTACGAATAAATTACAATACGTACTACCCGTTTCAAAGATTTAACAACCAAAATTGGGTGATATAATAAATTAGAAATATTTCGAGTAGAGACTTCTCGCAGTTAAAACACTGTCCAATCAGATTTTCCACCTTAGTGTCACACAGTCTGTTAAGATTAATATGACTTACTTTTTTAGTTTATGGTAAATTCCTGCTGCATTGATGTCTGGAGACATTCCCTTAGGGAATATCTTTTTGAACTTGACTTATCTCCAGATCCTTTAAAGGCATCACCACTAATTGGTCGTCGCTAGGCTCCACTTAGGACCTTACTGCAATGCAAATTTTTATCAAATAGATTTATTTCTACATACTAAATTGAGAACCTCTAATAAATTTCACAAAATCATGAATATCAATACGTTTTTCAATTTACTACACAGTGCTATATTAAGTACTTTTTCGGGATATGGACCTACTAAGGCTCTGATTTTTATTGTGTTAGAAATAATAAGTTCGTTGTAAAAAAAAACATCTGGGTTCTAATTCTTGGAACTTCATGTTTCCAATGTCCCGCTCAGAAATTTTAAGACGAATGATATTATTGAACTCCTTTAATCCAAAAATGTTTAGGGGTAATTTTGACCAACGTTTTCCAAAAGTGTTCTTAAAAAACTTACCAAGGTATGTCGACAATTATCACCGGTTCTGAATGAAGAAATTCAAAATTATATTCTACAATCTAAATTTCAAGTTCGGCCGAAACCTAACCTAAAAATCTAAATTTTTATTATTTTTAATAAACTATGGTACATATCTATATTTAACTCACATGCACTTTATAACCATTCATATGTTTGTAAAAATAACAATAGGAATGGTTTATTTCATTGCTTGAAATTCAATAATTTTATATTGTAATGC
The DNA here is from genome assembly GCA_951828415.1 of Anomoia purmunda. Taxonomy (NCBI): domain Eukaryota; kingdom Metazoa; phylum Arthropoda; class Insecta; order Diptera; family Tephritidae; genus Anomoia; species Anomoia purmunda. Next base: position 92,966,824 of record OX639994.1, read on the forward strand.
AAAAATAATAACCAATTGGCATTTCTACCTTCCAAAAAATTCGGTAAATCGGGGCAAAGCTCACCTGCTTTACTGAATAATTGCTCACTAGATGTACTCGATGGATTAGCAGGCAAATATTTCAATGCTACTTTTTAAAACAGAAAATATTGGCTTCAAAAATTATTCAGAAATGTAAAAAATTCTTGTACGCAGATGTTTTCTCAATGATTTGATTTCTTTCAGTATTATTACTGTAAATAATAGCGGCTGGCATATAAATCTGAAAGGTTTATTTGATTTTTCCCAAAAAGTGTTTCAAATGTTCGGCCAAAGTTCGACTTCTTTTTGGCCGAAGCAGAACTGAACATACATAGGCAAACGAACATGGCCGAAGCCGAAGCCGAAGCCGAGATATGAGATATACTTTATATTTGCCTGTTTAATATCGTTTCAAATAATCCTTTTATGGTATACGTAAAATTGATTCTAGTTGGTTGGTTGGTTTTTGAAAATCATTGTAAAAAATATATTTATCCATGAAAAGTCTAATACCTCCGACACAATTTTTTGGCTACCACTTCGGCCCCTACAATGAAATGTATAAAACTGATTATTTTTTTTCAAAATTCTTTGGCATGCAAACTTTTTTCATAGATGCGTTTGAAGCACGTAAATTATGTTGCTTGACTAAGTGAACCGAAACATTTCAACTAAGGAAGAGCCTTTGTAGGAACACCAAAAAAAATTTCGTATTTCATTTTCCTGATTGCCTTTACAGAGTTTGAAAAATATTGCAGCGGAAATGGGAAACACTTAGGATTTTAAAGTGTACCGTAAATAGATATGTAGCTGTAAAAAAAAGCACATGCACAGACGCACACACACACATACATGCACAAATATATTTTGTAGCGCAACAAAACTCTCAAAATTTCATCTACATTGACAAATTTCATGGCAAATTAACGTAATATGACAAACAGCTCGCTCCATTTAAAATAGCATGTACGTATGTAGTTACGCGTTTTCAAACAGAAATACCACATCAACCAAATATATTTGAGTTTTTAGCAAACAATTTTACCAATTTTTTTTTTATTCGATTGTTGAAACTTTTGATGTATTGTTTATTGTGAAATAATTAATTTTTGTACATTGGTCTTTTCAAGGGCTCAGCTTACCTCTATTTAGCTCCATTATAATATTTTTATACCCGATCGCACTGGTGGTGCCCTGGGTATTATAATTTTGTTAACTTAACGGTTGTTTGTATCAGCATAAAATAACTGACTTAGATATAGAGACATATATATACCAAAATTCTTATAATATAGAATTCGATTAAGCCGTGTCTGTCTGTCCGTCCGTCCGTCCGTCCGTCAGTCGGATTACTCGAGTAAATATTGGCTATCTTAACGAAACTTGGTATACACATTGCCCTGGACCCAAAGTACCTTTGGAAAAAATAAAACCCTGCGATATTTCAGTAACAATTGCAGCTAATTTGCTCAAATTTGACACATAGGATTGGGTTTATGAAAGCAATGTAAACTTAAACGCGTGTAATCTTTTTTTTGGAAAATGGGCGTAGCTCCACCAACTTTTTGTAGAAAACCCCTGAAACAACTACAAGTTAATAAGCAAAATTACGAAAATTGTTAAAATCGGACAAAAACCATGTCCACTTCTCATGTAACGGTAATTTTCAAAAATACCATACCAAAACTATATCAAATTTGGTAGACATATCACATTTAATAACGGTAAGTAAAATTCCAAAAATTGTATAAATCGGATCAAAAATACGCCCACCTCTCACATAACGGTAATTTTCAAAAATCCAAAAAAAATGCGGTATTTAATATAACATGTACGAATAGTTACAGGTTAAAGAGAATTTTAATATTTAGAATGAGGCTACACAGGAAAATACACGAAATAAAAATAAAAAAATTGGTAATAGGCATGGCACCACCCACTTTCGAACAACCAGGTACATATATGTATATAAAAAACTATGCCACCAAATTTGGTGCACACATTGGATTTCAAGTCAACAAGCGAAATTTCGAAAATTGTAAAAATTGTACAAAACCCATGTTCCACCTCTCAAAAACTCCGATATTTATTAACTATCGAAGGAAATCCTCTCAAATTTGGTAGACAAGATTTGAGAATGAAATACAAAGATTACTAAATGTTTTAAATTGCCATGGTATTGCCCACCTTAGAGTAAATTGGTATATCTCCGAAAGTTTATCAAAGTCTACTATATTACGTACACTTTGCATCACAATTTCGAAAGTTATAGAAATCAGGCTAAAGTCACACTCACTTCTCATATAACAGTTATTAACAAAAAATCAAAATATTCAATATTTTCATAAATCATGCCTCGAATTCTTTGAAACTTAATATTTTAATTGGGGAGAAAAATAATTAAACTCACACTGATTTCATTTGCTTTAATGCGCCAATTATGACATATTTATTTAGATATTAAACATTGCTTTTAAGTTTAAAATATACCTTACAAGCTGGTATCAAGGAAATATGTATATATCGAATATCAAATATCTTCGTCAAGTAGCTGGAAAGATATTGTGAATAGTAGTTCCGTCCTCAATGAGACTATGGTACCGCTTTTTTCCCCAACAAAAAATATATAGCCACATATATAGGATCTATATACCAAATTTTGTGCATCTGCACCAAATAGTTATGGATTTACAAGGAATTTGGCTATTTTATTGTATATTTTACCAAAATGATGCACAGTCTGATCTATAAGACATATTATGTGCATATTATTCATCTGCACCGAACAGTTGCGAATGTAAGATGAATTAAAATTTTCTCTTCCATAGGGGCGTGCCACCACCCACTTTTCAAACATATACTGTAAAACTTTTATAAAGATCGATTGTACTCATGAATAACTTTTAAATAAGAACATGAAATTCCAGGTTTTATTCTATTAAGCGTATTAACCCTGCTGTTAGGTTAAGACCATTTGGTCCAATTTTTTGTTTGTTTTCTTTGTAACTTTGGAACGGTGATATATACTGTCTAAATTTTTCAGCTCAGGTGGTCTTTTTATAAAAAAATATTATGTGCGAAAATTTAATTCTCTGACTTAAAACTGGACTAAGATAAATTGAAAATTACGAATCTTAGGTTAAGGGACCATTTGGTCCATAGTATATTTTCTTTGATTTTCTTTACATTAATTTTCCAAAAATAAGTATTTATTAGTTTGTTCGATATTTTTTGGCACTACATGATGAGCAAAAAAATGTTTTTCGGTTGGTTTTGCAAATAAACGCACTGCAAATGGAGCATTTTACATCAGACTTAGACTTGCAGCAACTACAAATTCCTCGCTTTCGAGCTCCTGAACTAGAAGCATTTTTAGAGCAGGCCACTGGTGCTGGGTTTTACCAGAGTTGAGTAAATAATAAAATAATAATATTTAGCAAGTATTGAACCAAACTAAATATAAAGACTAAGATTAAATTGTTATTTTGTATGAAAACTGCAGTATGGACCAAATGGTCCTCTAACCTAAGATTCGTAAGTTTTTTTTAACCTACCAGCAGGGTTAAGAATGGATAGCACTGAAACGCGGAATAGGAATAAACACGGTATTTCTATATAAGCAAAGCTTGAAATTGCTTCTCAAATTCGACTTTGCAGAATGAAAAAAATATATTCAGGGCGAAAATCTTTAGAAGCTATTCTATTTGATTACCATAATATATAACGGGTGTTTTTTTTTAGACTTTCGATAGGGATAGCTATCACTTGACAGCTGGTAAATGACATTTCGTTTTGACATTTCTCTTCAGTAAGCATTGACAAATCAACATGGAAAGAATGACGCCGCAACAACGTTTACAAATTGTGGTAATTTACTTTAAAAATCAGTGTTCTGTTCGCTCTTCGTGAATTTTATGGTCCACATAATCGAGCATCATAAGCATCAGAGCAGCTTATTCGTCGAACTGTTGACAAATTTCGAACAACATTTACTCTACTCTATGAAAACCCATTAAAAATCAACAACAAGACAAAGAACTGTACGTACAGAAGAAAATATTGGTGCTGTAAGTGATAGTGTTGGAGAAGATCCGAATTTGTCTATTCGCCGCCGTGCTCAACAAGTTGGACTTTGTCCATCCACAACATGGAAAATTCAAAATTGGACTGACCGCACCTGATTCACCAAAGCTAGTCGTGGCGGACATATGTCAGAAATCGTTTTTAAATATTAAATTTCAGGAAAATACATATCTTTCAAATAAAAAAAAATTTGGCATCATACTTCATTTTATGTATATGCGTTTTATTTCAATTTAAAATTCTATCAGTCCAAAAAAAACACCTTTTATGTGCTCGTGCTCTACTGGAATTCAGATTTCTCATTAGGAGATCTGTAGACAGAGCTACGCCATATTCTTAGTAATGACATTTCTAATCAGAAAGTCATAATTTTTGGGGATTGCTTAAAGTCTACTTTAGTTCTTCAAAATAAAGACTTTTAGATCCAGTGGTTTTATTGCCTACAATAATCACATTTTACTTGAAATGAAAACATGCGCCGGATATTTAATGTTCGGTTGCACCCGAACTTAGACGCTTCCTCACTTGTTGCTCTTCGGTTTTTCCGACAGGTTGGAAAGTTGATGTTTATTGGAACGATTTTCCGTCATCCCTTGTCAAATTAAGTTTAAATACAAATCGGTTTCGGCGTTGTGACATCTTCAGTGCCATTTTTTGCATTTTTGTACTTATTTATTCATTATTATATTTAAAAAAAAACTAAATACTATACTTCTAAAATACAAGTACATGTAATTATACTTTTCTTCTAAACTATAGGTACATAAAAAATTTGCTAATTCTATACTTAAAATTAATATAAGGGAATTTAGTCAAATACGGAAATGCAAATACTATCGTGGTCACTTTGAACCGTTACATAATCAATTACGTTAACTATATTACCATTGAAATTTGAAAACCCCCAGTTAATTTGCGCCCCATTATCCAGTTGTAATAGAACATTCTATAACTCTGCTTTCTGATTTCCGATAGAGAAAGCTGAGTTCCTGTGCATCAGCACATAAATATTTTTGTGTTTAACTAGAATAGCTTATAATAGCACAGTAGATATATATGAATTTGGAAAAGTGGGCGGTGCCACGCCAGATGGAAGAGAAAATTTCAATTCGAGTTGTATAACTACTCGGCGCAGATAAATGGTATTTGGGTATATACATAGAATATATCTTATAGATCAAACTGTGTATCATTTTGGAAAAATAGGCGGTGCCACGCCCTATATAACTCTATTACTATTACTCCTTGTAATTCCACAGCTGTACATTTTTTGGTAGATAGGTCCTCTATGTCAGGCTATATAATATTTGTTGGAGAAAAAAAGCGAACTCGTGCCCCATTTAAGACGAAGCTTCTATTCACCATGCAGACCAAGACGGAGCGTCGAACTGATTAATTTTTTATCAAATCGTAGCGAAGTTGTTTCAATTCAGATCCTTTCGAAAAAAGAAATTGATACAAAAAAAAGTTACGAATTCGCTAATTCAAATCAAGGTAGGTACTATCGGCTTTCCACATACAAATTTGCTTTCCGACAAATTCGAAAACTGTGGTTTATTGGGACGCTTTTCGTAGGCATACATAAATTAAAGTATACCACGCGTGGCACTGTCACCACAACTATTTGTATTTCTGTTGTCATGCTTGACACTCCACAATTTCGAGATGCTAGACGCAGGCGCATCTCTCCGTATCGTCGCTGTGCTAAATTGACGCATATCTTATTAGTGTGGATACAATAAAATACAAGCCGTTGCATATATGGAGTACTTACCTTCACGCACACCTAGTTACGCTTCAAAGATTCAAGCCACGAATTCCGCCACATGCAATTGCAATAATTTAAATTTGCTCCTACACAAATATATAAAGGGTGTTTGTTTTAGGCAATACTTTTTTTTGGAGTTGATCTTTTTGACAGCTGTTATTTGATTTATACTCAGTTTGGTTTGCCGTTTGCAAGAATTAAAGTCTAACGTATATCAAGCTCGTCGCATGTTCGACCCAAAAGGAGATGGCCACCGATTTCGGTTTTCACAAGAAAATTTTATTCAGCGATGAAGCTCATTTTCAGTTGAATTGCTTTGCTAATACACAAAATGTTGGATGTTGATGTGAACGACCTTTGGTTCCAACAAGACGGCGCTATATGTCATAGAGCCAACGAAACAATAACTTTATTGAAGGAAACTTTTGCGGAGCGCATTATCGCGCGTCGTGGGCCTGTAACGTGACCCCGAAGATCGTGCGATTTAACAGCGCTCGTCTACGCAGATAAGCCCGAGACAATTGACGCATTGGAAGAAAATACTTGGCGCGTTATTGCTGACATTCGGTCCCAATTACTACAAAAAAAGTGGTCGAAAATTGGACCTCTCGACTGGAATTTAATCGAGCCAGCCACGGCGGTCATTTGCCCAATACCATCTTGAACACATAATGGCAAACCTTTATCTTTATAATAAAGCTAAATACTTGGCCATAACATTAAATTATATGCGTTTTATTTCTTTTCAAAAACCACATGTCTCAAAAAAAAACACCCTTTACCACGATAACTCTGATTCGCACAGTGAATGCCAACTAATTGGACGCAGACAAATGTTTTGCATTCCCGCCACCCATCCAACTGTATATTTTGATGACGGTTATTGTAGTTGCAGTAGTTGCGGTGCACAATAATTTTCCGTATTGCTTACAGATTTAACGGTGACAGCGCGCCGATGAGGACGACTTTCAACGCTTTCATCAGCTCACTTGCGTCGTCATGCAATTTCACTGCACGCAAGCAGTAAGATGAGCTGCCAATCTAACAGACGGGCAGGCGAGCCGGTGGCGAGCAGATGTGCAGAAGGGAAGAGCATCCAACCAAGGCGAATGCAAAGTAAACAAACCCAATGCAATGTAACAGCAAAAACAACAGCCAGCTAGCCAGCCAACTAGCCGGTCAATCCACCTTGTCGTCACTCTCAGTTGGCCAACTCATTCAACGCTCTGTTCGTTCGTTCAACTGTCACTTCGCTTCCAAACACTAATTAGTGTGTGGCTAATTTAATTATTTCTGTCGCAAATGTCAGTAAGTAAAACTGTAAAGGTGTTAACTAGTTGGGTATTTCCTGTGAAGGTGGTTTTCTTACTTTGAGATTCAACGCTTTAGTTCCGCTGCTACTCGCTTCGACTATGTTTGTATTTTGTAAATATAGTACATATTTATTATTTTGGTATTTATTTGACCGAACAACGATTCGGAATTGCTAAGCGTTGCTTGGTATTTTGTGGGTGGTTGTGTAATTTTATGCTTTGCTGCATGCCACAAATGTTTATTTTAATTGTAATTGTAATTGTAATTGCAATCGTAGTTGTGTAGTTCACGCGCGCACACACACACTTGCAAATTTGCTTGGCTGAAATTTCAGTAAAATTGTTGTTACCCATACATACAAAACATTAATGTAACTATTCGCATCCCTACCTGTTTCTAATTTCATTATTATTTGTTGAAATGGAAAGTTTCGTAATACTAGTTAGATATTATATAACTTCCGGTTTGTGTTTGTTCCAATTTGTTTAAATTCGTACATCTACAACTCAACATACTGAGTGTACTTTACTTTTATCGTATGCATCGATGATTGCGTTATCTGTTTGTTGGCAATAAACTCGTTTTTAATTGGCTAATTTTAGGAAGGGTTGCCCGAAAGTTTCTCTTTAATTTGTTTCAATAAGGTGACTTCATTTTTTATTGGTTGCTAAAGTGGAGGGGTATAAGAAAATGCAGTACAAACGAGATTCAGGCATAGCACATTAATGGTTTTGGGGCAGGTGTCATAACTTAAAATTGGTGATTATCAAAACTTGATGACAGGATTTTCGGTTCCTCAATAAAATGCGCTATAACTGCTGCACACATCTGTGAGAGCTATATAATTATATAAATGTCTTGCTTAACCCTGCTGTTAGGTTAAAAAAAACTTACGAATCTTAGGTTAGAGGACCATTTGGTCCATACTGCAGTTTTCATACAAAATAACAATTTAATCTTAGTCTTTATATTTAGTTTGGTTCAATACTTGCTAAATATTATTATTTTATTATTTACTCAACTCTGGTAAAACCCAGCACCAGTGGCCTGCTCTAAAAATGCTTCTAGTTCAGGAGCTCGAAAGCGAGGAATTTGTAGTTGCTGCAAGTCTAAGTCTGATGTAAAATGCTCCATTTGCAGTGCGTTTATTTGCAAAACCAACCGAAAAACATTTTTTTGCTCATCATGTAGTGCCAAAAAATATCGAACAAACTAATAAATACTTATTTTTGGAAAATTAATGTAAAGAAAATCAAAGAAAATATACTATGGACCAAATGGTCCCTTAACCTAAGATTCGTAATTTTCAATTTATCTTAGTCCAGTTTTAAGTCAGAGAATTAAATTTTCGCACATAATATTGTTTTATAAAAAGACCACCTGAGCTGAAAAATTTAGACAGTATATATCACCGTTCCAAAGTTACAAAGAAAACAAACAAAAAATTGGACCAAATGGTCTTAACCTAACAGCAGGGTTAACCTAACGGTGGTAAATTTTACCACTTCAAATTTTAGTTCGATATTTTAGTAAAATAAATAGGGTGGTCCGTGATTATTTTTTTCTTTGAAAGCAAGCTACTATGTTTTCAAATTAAAACAAATACAACATTCGCAAAAGCTGCCTTTATTTTCACAAGTTTTATATTTTTCACAACTCCGAAAATGTCACATAATAAAAATTGTGTAAAATAAAAATTAATCTCAAAATTTAAGCCTTTCATCCCTGCGTTTTTTTCTAAATTTGGTGGGGGTTTTATCACTTCGACGACGAATATTGTAAAAAGACTAAGTATAAAATGTTTGGCATACATGAAAATTCGTATATTATTACCCGTATTCTGGGGTTTATAATCCCAATAGAATTTTAAAGCGGGACGTATATATCGCTATAATGCCCAACGAACCAAATGATTAAGTAATTGTTAGTTTTAAAAATAATAAATTATTGATAAAACGTAATAATAAATTTCACTATTTATTAATTTACTTTGTTACAAATTTAATTCATTTGAAGAAAAACGTTTTAAAGCATTGTAACTTACAGAACAGACGTATTTACTTCCAGTTTTCTTACGCATCGATGACGTGAAGTCTGTTCAATAGGAAGATGATCGCCAATATTTCCGTTTCCGTTCCGTTCGTGATCGATTTGCTGATCTTCCACGGCATTGACGTGTAGTGAACTTTTTGTGTTTTATCGCTTCACTTGGCGTCGTTTCGCCGTTGTATAATATATATAATATGATATATAATATAATCCAGAAATTAATAACAGCTTCCATAAAAGTTAGAACCAAGTAAGACTTCTTTTGAATCTATCCATCATTTTATTTGAAATTGACTTTCTGAAACGTTCAGATGTCCACTAAAGACAGGAGATGTTTTTACGCGTTCGAATATATCCACCATTAGCAGGAAATGGTATGCTCTTGATATTTGGAAATATTTTTCGAAAAATGTCGAACTCGGAAGTGCCATGAGTGGGCATTTTATACTTTGGTTAAAAAATGGTGTTGTCTTTAAACTTTGTCCAACTACATTGACTACCTAATTGATTCATTGCTAGACTCCGATTAATAGAAGTCATCGACCATATCATCGCTTTCGTCATTTCAAATAATAATTTCGTGTTCGTCCAATTTCTTTCTTTCGGACATTTAAAGGTATAAACAAATATTGGGATATTATTAACACAAATTGAAGGGCCAACATTTTTACGCCGACTCTGAAAGGATCATAGCAGAAATACACTCAGATCTTTGCCATAGTCCGCCAAGGGACGATCGCTTTTACAAAAATATTTTGATATAATATTTGATTTACTTTCCGCCGCCGAGACACGAACTCGAGGCACACCGAAAGCAGCGCGCACATGCTACACACTCGGCTACGGCTACGGTGGTGTCATAAAACAAGCCGTGAACTAAAGTTTTCTCAACAAATCATTTTCTTCTAACTATTAATGGAGGAGTGATAAAATTAATTCTATGATAACTAAACAGTAAATGCAATTGACGTGGTAGTAAAATATTTTCGCAGAAAAATTTTATGCAATTTGAGGTGCTCAACCATCAACAATTCTCAGCTTGGGATACACTCTGCAGAGCAATAATGCAACTAATTAGTAATGAGAACGTAATAGGAAGATACTGAGAGAAATGTGCTTTACTAGTGACTTGGAGGAATTTAGTACAATAGTTTCGGAGCTAAACCTATTCAATTTAAATTGTGTTACGGCCGCCTATTTCTGAAAACTTTTATTATCCGCATTCATTACCCTCAACCCAATACGACGTACAAAATTTGAGCAAATTTCCATTTACTGTTTTTGATACATCCGGCTTTTTTGATTTTTCGAATGACCGTTAATTGAGAAGTGAACGTGATTTTTGTAAGATTTCTATAATTTTCAAATCTTTGATGTATACCAAATTTGCTAAGGTTTGATAGAGCAGTCTCAGTTATATATCCATTTTCTTTAAAGTGGGAAGTGACACACCAATTTTTAAAAATTTTTAACCCACACCTTTCATTCTCCAACCCGATCCGATAGGTCAAATTTAAGTAAATTGCCGTTTATAGTCGCCGAAATATAGCATTTTTTTTATTTTTTTTTAAATAACCGATGTAAGAGAGGTGAGAGTCTGCCTTACAATTTTCGAAATTTTGTTTACTGAACTGAAATTTAATATGTAACCAAATTTGGTAGTTATTAGTTTTAACGTTGCGGTGTCATGCTGATTTCCAAAAATGTTTTGATTCCGCGTCTTTTTTTGTCCAGCGGCATCTAGTGTTTTTAATTTGAGGAATATTTTTTTTTATAGTTTCTTAAATATTGCGTTTGTTTTTGTAGGTTAGGGTTATATGAAAGGTGGGTGTGGTTTTTGTCCGCATCCTTTAATTTTCGAAATTAAGCCGTTAGTCTATTAAAGCTATAATACCCTGGGTACAGAATTTTGTAGTTGCATTTGAAATAACTGGGTGATTTCACAAGGTGTCATAATGTGACGTAAGTTATAAAAATGCAAAGTTGCTTAATTATAATAATTTGTTTCAATGCAAACCGAAAGCATAATTTTTGATATCTAAAATTTATGACACACAAGGTGCCATTGTGAATCACCTAAATACAAATTTCAAATATAAAATATCTCTGCCTATACCATTGAGAACAAATTTTTACACTTATGCGTTGCACTTAAAATTACAACTATGGTGTAACTGAAAATGATCTAATGAAAAAATGTACATCTTCTTTACTCTGGCTGCCGGAAACGAGTTTTTATTGCATGAGTGTTTTATGCTAAAAGCGCTAAGATTCCTATAAAAGCTGCAACATAAATTCCATATGACAGTACAAAGTAACTTCATCAAATAATAATTTTCACAAAACTATTCACCACACACTCGCATACACACACACACAATCTACAATGAGCCAATGCAAAAGTGGCAATGAAAAGTTAAAAGCATCAACTACCAACTATAAATGTGCTCATTCACGCCAGTTGTCGAGGCATAAAAACAGTGTTCGCACATTAAAAAAACCAAAAACAAAAAAAAAAACACAGAAAAAATAACAAAGTACAAAAGCAGCAAAATGTCGAGAGGCAATAATACTTCTGCTCTACCCGTAAAGCATGAACAAATTAAGTTAGTGGCTTCATCGCCCCGGCATCCCAAGTACCAACTACTTGTCGGCTATTCGAAAGTGGATGTGGCCAGCCACAAATGCAAAACTCTATATGTATGTATGTACGTATGTATGTAGGAGTGCAGTTACACACACGACGCATGCAAATATCAACAAAGTGCTAACAGTCAGATTGAAAGACTTGAAGCGCCTCCACGCAGTAGCACAACTTATCTACTATACTCCACTTCGTTCCACTATTACCCAAAAAATATTTTCTACTTCTATTGCCTGCTGCTTGCAATGGTACTCAAGTTAGAGCGCGCGCTGTTGCATACGATCGACCGATGGGTGTTGGAAAAGTTTTTTTTTTTACCACTCCACCCCCAATCCTACACCCGCGCATAGCGCTTGTTTGTGTGTGGCGCGTCAATTTGCCGCCTCTCAGTGGCCAAGCTCGTAAGCCGGAAGAGTGTGGCGCACTCGACATTTCCTGCAGCACAGCAGTGCAGTGCAGTTAGTTGTTGCAACACTTGCGGCATTGAAGGCAACAAAATCAAAAGGCGTTGTAGCAAAAACAAAACATAGCATGGCATGGATAGTGAACATATTGTTGCGCCCTAGGCGGCGGTTGCTGTTGCCATTAAAATAGTGTAAAGAAATGAAAACAGCGCGGACTTTTATTTGTTTTCTGTGGTGACTATTTTTTTTTTTTTTTGTTTTTTTTTTTTTTTTTGTATACATACCATTCCAAAAAGTACAGCGAAATTTGTTTAACATAGTTTTTTTTTTCTAACTGTTCTAACTATTTTTGTTGTGTTTTGTTTGGGAAATATCAAGTTGTAATAGCCCACAGCGATTTGCGAAACTTTTAGTTTTTTTTTAATCTTTTTAGCTCAACACCCACTAAGTAAAGTGAATAATTTTCTGCGGCGCTAAATTGGCGATAGAGTGCCAGTATGTTTATCTATAAATAAACTTAGGCCGCCGCCGTGCAGCGCGTGTGCGTGCGATCACCCCCAGCGGTGCGCGTTTAAATTTCGGCTGGGGTAAGTAACATAAAAAAAAAAAGAAATGATAGACACGTTTGTTTTTTCAGATACCACTTTTCCCTAATAGCGGTCGCCCTTCTGCAGGTAATGGCAAAGCGCCGAGTGCATTTCTGTCATTAAAAACCCTGCGCACTAAAATCAGTTGTCATTCGGTTGGCAGTCGGCGTAAAACTGTAGGCGCCTCAACTTGCATAGAAACAGCAATAAAAACGCACATCAAAAAGACGCAGGAGAAGACCGCGAAACGTAATTATTATTTGAAATTATTATAAGAGAAAATCTTGTAGATAAAAATGATGCCGTGTTCGTTGGTCATCGCATTACGTGAGAACAGCTGAACAGATTTGGCTAATTTTTTGCAATTACAATAACTGTGGTCCAAGTAGTGTTTGCAAAAAAATGCCGGTAGGTGGCGCTGCTGCAGTCGAGATACTTCTAAATGTCGTATTTATAAGTAGATTTGTTTCATATTCAGTACGTAGATTGGCAATGCAAGAAGAAAAAAGTACTTGCTAGAAATAAACACGCCAGATGGTGCTAGGGTAGAGATATTTCGAAAAATCTCATTTACACACCGAATTGGTTCAATTTCAGTACGTAAAATGGTTATGTAAATAAAAACGTTTCTCCAAAATATACACCCTACGCCGTGGTTTCAAAAATCGAGTTATGTACTGACTTAGGTCATATACCGTAAGTAGGTTGATTGTGCAAATAAAAAATGTTCGGTAGATGGGCTAAGTTAAAATTTTCTACATATAGTTTTTATAGATCAATTCTGTTCATATATCTAAAGGAAATTAATTATTGAATAACAAGTGTTTTGATTTAAAAAATTAACTCGAGAGATGGCGCAGTAGTCAAAATATTTCTAAAAATAGCATTTAAAGGACCATGTAGGTCGTAAAGGAATCTGGTTACTTTTCTTAAATTTTTTTTTTGTTGTTCTAATATTGTCGCTGATTAATTCTGTGCACTTGACAAATTCGCAATCTTTTTTATTTATAGAGATCTAATATTTTGGTATTCTACGTCCAAAAAAAAAACTATGTTCTTTATAAATTATCAAGATTCCAAATGCTTTTGACAAATAAAATAAATGCCTTACTACTTGTTCAAAATTGTGTAAAGTTCTACACACTGAAACTTTAAGTTTCATCAAGGTTTGTAGAGATTAACCAGAAGTGTTTTGCTTGAAAAAATTATGATAAGTCATAAAAATTTTTTAAATTTGTCAAGTGAAAACTGTTAAAGGCTTGATACATTTTTAATAACTTTATTCTTTCAATCGTAGGCCTACGGAAAAAAAACTTCAGAATTATGGTAAATATGTAAAAGATTATAAGCTTAATTTTATATATCTTTGCAATTATTAATATATTTAATGCAAATGTTTATGATTTCGTTATCTAGCATTGTCGTTATACATAACACATTTCCATTTCATGTTTTTTTTTCTAACACACAATAGTGGAACCCAATGAGATAATTTTCCAATCACAAATCTTCCAGTGTTTCATGTGTGGTGTTATTAGGCTTAATGCTAGTTTTTTTCCATCCGATCCTCGTTAAGACCGAAATATCAACGGTAATGGAAAATACAGCCATTGGGCAGTGATTTGCTTTAAGTTTACAACTCTAAATGGATATCATTTTGTCAACGGTGCCAACGTTTCCTTTAGTTTTGTTGTAATATTCGATTATTTCCAGCGATATTTAAGGTCTCACGTACAACCCCATGAGCAATCACATATCGTGTAAATCATAAAATATTACAACACTTTGCTCTCCCAGCAATGCACAAGCTACTAGTGTGTATGAAAAATGCATATAGTAAAATATCTTTAATTAGAGATGTTGTATTCTAAAATGTCTCATCTTTTGAAATAAACCCATCACCTCATCATTCCTCATCATTTGATGTTCCATCATGTAGCTTTCAGAAGGTTCATATTCAGCATCATTTTCACTAAATAATGCACTGTGCTCGTTGCTACTGTTTAGAAAATCTACAATTTATTCCCTTGCCTTTTCCGAGTTTAGCAATTGATTTGGAATGAAAAAAAAATCTATATAAAAAATTTTTGTTATGCCAATCCAAAGAAGTTGCTTTGCGCCAAAAATTGGCCAAACGAGGTAGGCAGTGTCCCAGGCATAATATGTCTGCGTAAACATCAACGTCAAAAGCTTGCTGGCGCTCTTACTGTAGGGGCGGAAAGGCCGAGTTTACACTCTCTTTTCTGTTGCCGGGTGGAAAGTCGGAGTTTCCGCTCCGGGATAAGTAATTTCGCCTTCTTCCACATCTGTTGCTTAGATCAAAAGTACCTCCAAAAGTCCTTCTAATTGAATTTGCTGGCTCTAGTACAGAGGTTCCGAGGTGGAGGGTAGTGTGGTGGTTATCGTAGCAGCATTTACATCTTCCCTCGGTGAATGTTGCATATAAATAAATCTTGTATATTTCAAATGTGATAAAAAGTTTTGTATTATGTTTTGTGTACTTTTACGATCTTCTTGTAAAGATGCGGAGAGAAAACCACTAGTGGTTTTTTAAGATAAATGATTTTATAGAACATTTTAATTCCCAATTTTTTTTTTCTTTAAGATTTATTGAATTGCGAGTCAAAACGACACTTTTAGGAGGGAGCTAATGTATTAAATTGTTTTTCGAAAATATTTTCAATGAAATTCTTTTCGTTCAGATATATATTTTAACCATTTTTTCCATTCCTTTGAAACCCAGTCAGGCTGAGAATGAACAATTTAGTAGGCCACGAATAAAATTCAAGTTAACTTTTGCAAAACCATCGAGTGTTTTATTATTGGATAACTGTACTTTCACAAAATATTAACAAAGTCCAGACTGACTTCCAGTTTAATTGTCATAAATTTTACGCGGAGTATAATTATAACCTACTTTTCCGTTATGTACAAATAAAGATAAATTCCGAAACCTTAGTACTTCTAATTACCAGATGACAGTTTTGCTAGTCGGAACGAAAGAGAGTCATTTAGCACTTTGGAAAATATTTCTACCTAGCTTCTTTACATAAATAAAAATTAAATTTACTATCACTCTGAATTCTGTCAACGAATTGAATTGCAGACTTTCTACAAATCTTAAAATCTGTTAATGGATGGTGAAATATTTAATAACGAAATATACGAACCCTAATAGTAAAAAATAAAATACATATATGTAATAATTGTTTTTCCCCATTTCTCGTCAACATTTCTGTCAACTGAGTAAGCATTCAAAATTTTAAATGCATTCCCAACACAAATGCAAAGTCAGATAATGAAACCAACAACTACTTTAAATCGTACACAGGCATACACACATACATACCCATTTCCACTCGAACTGCAACCAGACACTAATTCACAACCAAGTGAGTATTTTTTTGCCTCTAGTGTCCGATTTTTTTAATATTTTTTTTTTCACTGTCCTCAACTTTCCGCTTTTGCGTCCTTGTTCTTGGCGGCTAAGCGCCATTTAGCCTTAGCGCCTGACTATATGCAACGCTAAATATATGCGGTGACTAGAACAATGAAACAAAAAAAAAAAAAAATTAAAAAGTAAAAAAATTAACACGAAAACATTTTAAGCATCTTTAGCGCAAATTTCACACTTGTCGCCCTGCTCTTGGCTGTAATTTGCTTTTGTGCTGCCGTCGCTGTAGTTTTAACTGTTGGTTGGCATTAGTTCACTTTGGCCTTGTACTTGTAGTTAGTGTGTGTTTCGTCTGGCTTAATTCGTTTTTCCTGTTTTACATTTGTGTTGAAAGTTTTCATTTTTATCGCTAGCAGTTGATATGTCGTTTTGCATTTTTTTAAGCTGCGCAAATACTTTAATACAAATATAAATTTATGTAGTTCGTTTGAATTAAGAATTTAGTAAGCACTTGCTATGTGATTTTGAGTGGATGGGTTTTATAAAAATTGTGGCGGTAGAAAAACATTGAAGTTAGACAGTCCTTTTGAGGTTTCAGATGAAAAAGTTCGGATTTAATCGTTTTAGTTATTGCTAGTCGGAAGTTTTTGCATTTTTCATATCCGAATGCCCTAGGTATTAAATTTCGTTTGCCTAGCGGCTGTTTGTAACAAAATAATCAGAATGAAAACCAAAATCGAGTATACAATTTTGAAAAATGGACGTGGCTCCGTCCATATTAGTTAGCAAAAAAAAAAGCTATTTTCTCAAAAATAAATTATCAATCTCTACAAAGTTTAGCACACACTTGCTCAAAAAGCATGATTTCGAAAGTTGTGAAAAGGGAAACAAAAAACTACCGCTTCATTCAGATAACGCTACTTTAGACAAATCCAAAAATTTAAAGAACTATTAAAAAATAATTTTCACAAATTTGATTGAAATCGAATAACTCGAGTAAATCCTCAGCTATCTTGATGATGCTTGGCACTGAAAATGGGTGAAATCGATTAATAGCCACGCTCATATAACGGTTCTTTGCGTAAATGAAAAATGCGTGATTTCAGTAACTATAAAAGGTAATTAGCTTTTAAATAAGCATGATGGGCGTAGTACTGTCCGCTTTACAGCAACTGCCGCTTTAGAAAAATTAGTTATATCTCTGAACCTACTACGCCAAACTATATTCAATTTAGTACCCAATATGCGTTTTAAATTAAAAGGCACAATTTTGAAAAGTTTACTAGATTTTGGGCAAAAACCACGCCTTCCTCTCATATAATGGTAATTTACAAAAAATTAGAAAAATTTATATATTAAAAGTAATCTAGCAAATTCAAATTCAAATTTAATGCGAATAATTTGATTAGACAGGAAAATACACCAAATTCAAAATTCTATTAACGGTTTATTATTGCATACAGCACGTACTGTTTATTTGAAATAAAAACATGCACCAGGTATTTATATTTTTATTTACTTGTTTTTGGTTTAACTTTCTCACAAACTCTAAGGGAACATTTTCATTAACTTACTTACAAAAATAGAGGCAATCTACAAAAATAGACTTAGGTTATTGTGACTTGTTGCATGAACAAATCTAAAGTTTAGTTAGTTAAACTCAGTGCGCCCGATTTCATAGACTTATGTCGATTTTGGCTATAATGAAAAAGTAATTTTTTATTGTTGCACAAGAAGTAGGCTATTCCAAACAACTAGCGTCTATGAATTATCATCTCAGCTGTTATGTCATAAATATCATTAATAAATTAAACAAATTACTTATCATTACTTATCAATCAATACTTTCATATAAAAATTAAGTTTTTTTACTTCACTATTTTTAGCACCGCGTCGAACTACTCGTAATGACGGGACCTCCTGCCATGCTGTCGTCATCAAAACGTAAATAGCCCCTGAATGCTTCTACACACAATAAATTTTCATCTTCTAAATTTTCAAAGAGGATGGTGTAGAAGTTCAGGAAGTAAAGAAATAGAGACTTTGTCGACAAGTCCTGTCGTTCAGTCCGGTGGACGAGTGTCTCGCCACGATTCCTATCAAAAGGAGATTTTTTAACATCTCGCTGATTTGCGCCCACACCGCGATGGAAGAGGGGGACGATGACATCAAAGATCACCTCTACGAGTATTTAGAATGCACTTACGAGTTCTGCCCTGTCACGATATCAAAATTGCGCATGGTGATTAGGGTAGGTAAAGAAGTGATTTTTGGTCGCACTGTCGGAAAATTCTGTCTCCACGGTGAAACCTCCGCTAACGGACTGAGACTGATTGGCTCTCCCGAATATGGCAGTCTGTAGCACACGATTTTAGCACAATAAGATTGACCAAGCCACGTTGCTGTCTCCAGATCGAAAAACGCGAAAACAAATCAATAATATTGCGATAACTAAAAGGCATGTTTCCAGTACCGAGGACTGAACCTCGACTCAGATATTTATCTTGTCGCAGACAAAATGCGTATAAGTCTTTGAGCAGCAAAGAACGTGCACACAGAAAACGCGACATCGGAATGCTGCCATCGCTGATATCATAGGCTTCAACGGCCGCGCCGTTACTTCTGCCATTTCCTAGCTGGATAAGGAGTTAAGGGAATGAGTCTGGAGGTGAACAAGCGCACAACGATAGCCTTTCTGTCAGCGAATTCGCGTCTTGGCTCCCGTGTTATTCTTGACAATAACCATTTTTGCAAAGTAGTGGACTTTGTTCATCTTGAAACCAACATTAACATCAATAATAATATAAAGTGCATCTTTGGGTTGAGTAGGCGAACTACGCTCTACACGTTCCTCATCATGCTCGTGCTATTGCATGGCGCAGAATCATGGTCGCTATCAATGTCTTATGAGATGACCATTGGAATGATCGAGAGAAAGACTCTCCGAAAGATGTTTGGACATTTACGTCCTTGCGATAGCGAATCCGATGAGCTGTATGAGTTTTATAATTAAGATACAGCAGCTACACCGGCTAATTCATGTTTTACGTATGTGAAAAATGCTACAACCCTTAACCCTGCTGTTAGGTTAAAAAAAACTTACGAATCTTAGGTTAGAGGACCATTTGGTCCATACTGCAGTTTTCATACAAAATAACAATTTAATCTTAGTCTTTATATTTAGTTTGGTTCAATACTTGCTAAATATTATTATTTTATTATTTACTCAACTCTGGTAAAACCCAGCACCAGTGGCCTGCTCTAAAAATGCTTCTAGTTCAGGAGCTCGAAAGCGAGGAATTTGTAGTTGCTGCAAGTCTAAGTCTGATGTAAAATGCTCCATTTGCAGTGCGTTTATTTGCAAAACCAACCGAAAAACATTTTTTTGCTCATCATGTAGTGCCAAAAAATATCGAACAAACTAATAAATACTTATTTTTGGAAAATTAATGTAAAGAAAATCAAAGAAAATATACTATGGACCAAATGGTCCCTTAACCTAAGATTCGTAATTTTCAATTTATCTTAGTCCAGTTTTAAGTCTGAGAATTAAATTTTCGCACATAATATTGTCTTATAAAAAGACCACCTGAGCTGAAAAATTTAGACAGTATATATCACCGTTCCAAAGTTACAAATAAAACAAAAAAAAAATTGGACCAAATGGTCTTAACCTAACAGCAGGGTTAAAGTATTCGACGCGGTATTCGCTGGTTTAGATATTTCGAATTATTTTTAATCGAACAAAAACTAAATGTTATTTTCAGTCCCAAATTTATATTCATCCCTTTAATTTCATTTAATTCCCGACTGTGAATTGTTTCTTCACTATCACCAACTTTTTCTTTAAAATTACCATAACAGAAGCTTTCTACCTAAACAGAGCAATAAATATTATAACATATGACGGCACCTCGATAGACTTAAGTCTTGTGGTTTTCACATATTTATACATACACATATATACTCATAGATATATCCGAATAATGACAGATACTTACTTCAAATAGCCCGAGGAGCAGTGAAGCGAAACCACAAGCGCAAGTCAAGCGTTTGACATAAGACCAAAAACAATCTGGCATATGGACTGACAAACGTAAATAACAGCAGACAATGCATTACGATTCGCACGCAGTAACTGCATATGCACATATATACTGTGATAAAAATGCATATGTACCTATGTATAAAGGAATGACTGGAGAGCATGCGGAAAAATAAAAAAAAAAGCTGTCCATTAAGAAATGCATATGCATATCTGAATTTTTGTGTGATACCTTTGTGTTTGGTTGCTTTTGAGTTACTTTGTGAATATCACATAAAATCAACAAAATATCTAAAGTTAGGAAGCCTTGTTCTAGAATATCTATTCGTGTATTGAATGTTTGCTGATCTAAGAGGAACTTTGCTAGTGGCGTCCCTGTAGAAAAATCTTCATATATTAAAACACAATGTTTAGTTAAGTTTTTTTTTTAGTTTTTTTTGCCTTGTTGGAAAGTAGAACTTGTCCATCAAATGAAAGGACGGAAATACCCAATTTAAGTGTGACCCTCACTATATGAAGAACAAGAATCAAATCTTATTGTGAGAAAACTTAGTAAAATAATTAAAATGAATAAGCATGCTCTTATTAACATATTTAAAATATTCCAGCAAACAAAAACTATTATATTGTATCTTCTTCGAAGCCAGGGGCTTTTCTGCTATTAAAGCCAGATACCAAATATAATCGTTATTTTGACTTTTTCGCATTAAAAACCACTGGCATGAATTCATTCAAAACAAAACTCGAATCAACACATCTGACCTTATTTTTATTGAGAAGATTTTTTGTTTTAAATCATTACATATGCGTTATTTTGTTATTTATTTCTTCGATCAAAATTGATGGTTATTTTCAGATTAAATAAAATTGTTCGATTATATTCTATCAAAATAATTGTTTTTGATCATAAAGCATATTTTTGTCATCGGTGACAAATTTCTTGGTGTTTATTATAATGGAATAATTGTACATATCAGAATAAAAGAAATGGCAAAATAACGATCAAATATGAACGGACAAATTTAAATCCAAGAATATCGATTGTTTTTGATCGAAAGAATAAAAATCGCAAAATAATGATAAAACTTGATGAAAAAATTGGAAATAAAAAAAATTACGGTCAAACACGATTGAAAAAATTGAAATCCAAGAAAAGCTATTATTTTTGATCGAAATAATAAATAAATAATGGAACTTGATCGAAAAAATAAAAATTAAAAAATATCTATGAAACTTGAGCGAAAAAATCCGAATTCATGAATCACAATTACTTTTAATCAAAAAAATAAAAGCACAAAATAACGATTATAGTTGATAAAAAAAAAGATTTTTATATACAAATTTTAACCGTTACCGTCCTTGATTAAAATCTAAATTCTCTAGGTAAAAACTCGACACAAAACATTTGGTAGATTTTTTACAAATCCTTTTGAAACCTCTCAATTTAAAGCATTTTGAGCATTTGATTAGAAATATACCTTTAGTTCGTGTCGTAACCAATGCGGTAAAAAATCTAAAGAAACTGTTTGTTCAAAAAATTAAAAAAATTTCGCTTCAATAACACTGCGGTCAATATATTTTGTGGCCTTTTCCATAAAAGAGCAAAGAGAGTAATTTTTTTTTAATCAATTAAATCGTCAACGCCGTCGCGTCACTGTGGAGCGCTAGAAATTACAATAAAAAACCACCACACTTCGATTTCTTTGTAACCAATGTTAACGCCGAAATAATTTCTGCTCTGAAATTTTCACACATTTTCTATATTGGGAAAAAGTTATACTTTGGGTAAGACAATGGGTGTTTTGGCCACCGAGTGAACGCTCTCTCTACGCGGACAAACCGCCCGCTCTCGATTTTCCCAAACTTATACTTTTATTAGTCGGATGAGGTGGCCTTTGATGTGTATTGAAGAGATCATAAAGTTTATGATTTATACAGTTTCAAAAATTGCCTTCATCGGTAAACTAATTATGGATATGATTACATTCTAAATTTTTATATCATGACTTGTTCAACCCAGTCGCAGAATCTGAAGTTCTAAGTTCTAAGTATCGAAATTTGCGTTACAATATCAAGGCACACACCACAAATTGTAGGAGATGTACGGTCAAAATCGTTTAAGCGGTTATAGCGCCAATTAAGTAAGTAAGTAAGTATCGAATTTTAATCCAAAAAATAGGAGCCCGCAATTCATTCCTGTCGAAACATATTTGCATCATTTTAAGTCTAGCAGAATATAATTTTAATTATACTTTTCCTACAGGGCACTTGCTCATTCCTCGTTATATTTGTATGCTGAAAAGCAAAAGCGAACACAATTGAAATCTGTTGCAAAAAAAAATTCGATAAGTATTGAAAATCAAACTACCAAACAATCAAATGACAACAAGCGGACGAAACTATAAGTAAATATAATTTCCGACGATGTGCCCGCCAGAATTTCGTCAACTTCTTCAAACGTTTATCTAATCGACATTGGCAAGAAATCTTAAAGATTTCGTACTTTTTTGCTGACGAGTGAGACGGATATCAAACAGATGTCTGCAAATTATGCCAGCTGGGACAACACACAAATGGTCATAATTGCCAGATAAACGTAAATGACTAAAAAATCGGCTCAACCCGTCATCCGAATTATTTCGGTATACATTTTAGGCGTGCCTTATATTTTTCTTAGAGTTAACCGATCAAATTGATAAATTTGCTTGCACAGCAGAAGGTTAAAAAATTAATATTTTACCAATCAATTATTTGAAGTTTGTAATATTCTACCATAAATAAAGGAACATGAAATTTGTTTACCAGATTTTTTCCAAATAATCAAAAGCATGATGAGCGAACGGGGTTTTCCCGACGATGATGGAGTAATCATAGAATACATAGCCTTCAACTCTTTTAATAGAGCTTTAAAAGAGCGAAGCGACCACTACCACGATCTGAGAGACCACGGATTCCAAGCATTTCAATGTTTTACAAGAACCAGCAGAAATTATTTTCAATTGGGACTTAAAAAAATTCTTAATATTCAAATAAAATGTCGAAAAAAATGTTCATAGCCATGGTTCTTTGCTGTGAGTCAATGTCTGTGTTGCGATATTACAAATGTAGCATTTAGTGACTTATCTCTTTATTTATTAATTTAACTCTGAATGCTCTCCAAGTGGGACCCCGAATACCGGCCCAAATGTCTATTAAATTTTATATGAAAAATTATGTGAAAATCTATATTGAATTCCTCAATTTTTATTATACTAAATATTCTGGTCGCAAAGAGTCCAGAAAAAGTTCTTCGCCGTATGTTCCAGGACCATTAGTTTTTTGAAGTCATATTTTCCAATGCCCTTCACTCTAATAATTATTCTAATCCATGAGAACATATGAAGCATTAAAAACTATTTATAGTAAGTATACACCTCGGTTAAGTGAACGCAGATTACAAAGAAGTTGCATGACTCCCACTGTTTAGCCATGTTGCATGACTTCACCGCCAAAGGAAACGAAACGCTATGCAATTTCTTTGTAGTCTACATTCTTTGATTCTACGGTTAAACTTGGTACTCTGTTAACATTTCTCATGAAATGAGCTGTTAAAATTCCACATAAAATACTTTGCCGTAATACTCGCTTCAATATCTTTGGCAGGCTTCATATTTTCGAATGATGTTGCTGCTAAAATTTTACGGCTGAAAACATAGTACCAAGCTTAGATTTTACATTTGAAATATTTATACTTTGCAAATAAAACAAATTGCATTAGGCAAACCTTACTAATTCTGAACCAAAAATTCAGACCACCATTTAAAGTGTTTCTTGCCGATTATGAATGTCCATATGTATATCGATTATTTCACAATTATTGCTTATACTCGTACTCGTAATATGCTATCTCTCGTCAATCAAGCGTGTCTGTCATTGTCCGCTGGTTGTTGTGTTGCTACTCCCGACCACTTCTTTACAATGAAATGTAAATGAACTATATGAGGTGCATCGTACTTCATGCGTACTATCTTCAATATTTTCTTATATTCATTTTCTACATTTTTCCCATTCACTAAGTGTAGTTTCTTAAATGTTATTTTGTTTTTTTTTTTTAAATGTTGTTCGCGATTTCCGTTCTGCTGGCGTACCTTGCTTATAAAAAAAGTTAATTTATATATACAGACTTCACTTTTATAGGTATGTAGGTATATTATCTTCTTTTTTTTACCTTTTTAAACTTATTGTGAGTACATGAACAATTTACCTTAAGTTGGTGAGCAATATGTTCACCTACTCGGAACATTATGTAGATTTTTTTTTTAAATTGAACTGAACGCTTTTGGAACAGACTTAACGGTTGACTTCAGAAGACTAAACTATTATAACCGGGTATACAGACATTGGAGACAAACATCACTAAATACATATGTATGCACAGCTAATAAATCTCCAAGTAATTGAAAAGAAAATCTGGCATAAATAACACATAAAAAAATATAATTTTCGAAATATTTTTTGGGCAGTTTTAATAATAATACCTAAAGTGATTTACCAATATATTATTATAATGTTAATATTACATTTACCACTACCACGATTATCTATATATCTATATATGAATATACAAATATAAAAGCAAAAATCTGTCTAAAAAATGAGCAGCACCGAATTACCAGAAATTATGCAAAGTTATTTGTTTCAAACTCTGGAAGGGTTATAGGCGTGATATAGTTTGCTTGGGAGAGGGTTGTCAGCTGTTTGCGAAGTCTACTCTATCTAACTATAATATACCAAATATCTTACAAAAAGGCATGACCAAAAAACTAATGAAAAGATTTCAACCAAATTTAGGTAGTGTAATCCTTAATCCGGTAGGTGGCGCGTAAGTCACGCAATTTAGAAAGCGGTATTTATATTTCGGCTTTGGTAAAATTTAAATCGTACATTGAGAGTGTGGTAAGAGATACTTGAAAAGAAATTTATCCGCTAGATGGCGCCACAATCGAAATATTCATAAAATCTGTATTTATGATACGATTTTGACAAAAACGTATACGGCTTCCACCGTAGCCGGATGTGTAGCGGGACAATGTTTTTTAAGTTTCTCGCTTTAATAATACGCGTCAAATATGTATATGGAAAGTAGTAAGCTACGCAGATGTAATCGCTGTTATCAACTGGTAGATGACATTGTGGGAGAAGGGATGCATCATTTCAAGAAGTCACTTATTTTATTGCACTTGAAATACCCTGCAACAAAAATCTGTTGTCTGTCTGTTTCAGTTTCTGTTTATGTTAAAGGCAATATTTTACCAGGTGTCTTTGAAATATTTCAATATTTATTTATTCGGCTGACGGTTGGATAGACATACAAGGCTTAGGCGATTTCTCTCTTCATTCTGAACATTTGCTTTATATTTGGGTATATCTATTTCGGTTGCCTTAGGCTACTGGACTCAAAGAAAATTGGAGAAGGTTTCGATTTGTGAGTTAAGTAGAAATATTCCTTCACGCTTCATTTAAGTTTTAAAATGCAAGATTTTTTTTGTTTCTGATAAAATAGGCGAAGAAAACTTTTTGGGGACATAATGTGGAACATCGGCCAGACTCTTCGGGGAAAAAATGACCGAAATCTTTAAAATTTCTTTCCAATGACGATCTGCCTGGTATCTGAACAAGAAATCCTTGAACATTTTAAGCCAAGACAATGCCAGTTACAACAAGCAAATGGCTAACAAGAGCTAACAAAAAAGAACAAGATTTTAAATTATTCATTAAGAATAAGATAAAATAACTGAAAAAAAAAGAAAAATACATTTGCTTCTCGAAACCCGAAGCTCTCTTTTCATTTCAAAAAACACATTGTGTAATATGACTTCCATCTTATTATACTAAAATTAGATTGGAATCTATTACGTAGTTTTATAAAATATTCTATTCAGTTTGAAACCTATAACTTTTTGTCCTTTGTTATACATATAGCTTGACCGATTTTTATGAAATTCGGTAGGTAGGCATTGACACCTGCTTAAAAAGTCAACTTTAATTAAAATAAACAAAAGTTATATGAAACACTAAAATACCGGTATCAAGCGGTTTGCTCGGCTAACTTTTATGAGGATTGCCACCTATTTGAAAGTTTGAGTTCAATTATTATGCGCAAGTTATATAAAATATTTCCATTTGGGTGTCCAGCGGTTTATAATTAATTTTTATGAGGGTTGCCACCTGTTTAAAAAATTTAATTTAATTAAACTATACACTAATTTTATAAAACATTAAAATATGGGTTCGTCTCGGCGAGGACAAGCTTCACTAGAGTTACCACCTGTTTGAAAAGTCGCATTAAATTAAAATATTCACAAGCTATATAAAATATTAAACTATCGGTGTCAAACTGTTCGTTTCTCACAGGAGAAGTTTCATAGCTATTTAAATTTTGAAGAGAGTAGCCACCTGCTTGAAAAGTCAAATTTGATTATATTATACACAAGTTATATGGTGTAATAAAATATGGATGTCAAGGACTGCCACCTGTTTTAATTAAATTTAAATTTGATTCAATTAAGCATACAAATGTATATAATATATTGATAAGAATGCCAAAGGCTTCGTCTCAGCGAACTCACGGTTTAAACCAATATTTTTGAGAAGGTTGTCGCATATATATTATTAAAAAAATGGGCCGATTTGTGGCACTGGGGTCGGGATATCTCCAAAATATTTACTTACAGTTACATTTATTTCAAATTCATACATTATATTAGCCACATATGTAAATATAAATATTTTACTTCAAAAATTAACCGGTAGATGACCCTGAATACAAAATATCTCTACAACCCATATTCACAGTTCAATTTGAAACAATTTGAGAACATATGTTTTATAAAAATTTACAAAAAATATATCACAAGAAATTGCGAACGAATACTCATTTGTTCCACCCACTGTAAGTGTTTAATGTGTAGATAGGTATAATAAAGTTAACCCTTTCGTGGACAAACCGGTAAACGCCCCCGAATTTTTGAAAAACATAGGGACATTCCGTGTCGTTAAATATCGCAACAAATATGACAAAACAAAATTAATACTAATTTTTTATTTTCTATTTTTCTGCCCTTATTAATTTTAATTATTTCTAATATGTGCCCTACAGAAACGAAGTTACAGTTATTTTACATTAGTTTTTCTTTTAGGAGCGGAAATATTTTTTTTAATAAAGTTAATTAAAAAATAGAAATAAAACTATATCAAAATTAGTGAATAAATACAATGCTCGAGTTGCGTTTTGTGTTTTTATAAAACAAAAGGGAAGGACACAACAAACAAAGAGATCAAATGTTTCAACTTTTTCGATTCAGACTTTGTAGCAGATAAGGAACGAGAAACTTGCCAAAGTTCAGACGAGAAATCTGACACGGAAGATGGACCTCATTGGAACAATTCCCGAGTTGAAAGAGCTGAACATGGTGAAAATGAAATAGCACAGGGCGATATTGATTCAGATATGCGCGGAAACCCAAAATGATCTAATGAATCCTCAAATGATACCTCAGAAGACGATACTTGTGAAGCGGAGTTTGAAAACGTCAAAGAAATACCGCAATTTAATAGTGAACAAAATAATAGATGGCATAGGAGTACGTATTATTCTTTACCGCGGAACACCATCCGCTGCACAAAAAAGTTATATTTCACTTACTGGTTTTTGCCATTTGGAACTAACTATATTTTTAATTGGAAGATCAACTCAAATACTTATATCATTCATAGAATTTAGATGCATGTTAATCAGAGCCTTGATTAAATTGTCTTCCACGATTCGTTTTGGGAGGGATCTTGGAGATAATGTCGCTGATCGTTGTGGAAACAAATAAAAAATTTCATAGTCAGATCGTAACCTTTCTGAAA
Source organism: Anomoia purmunda (assembly GCA_951828415.1). Taxonomy (NCBI): domain Eukaryota; kingdom Metazoa; phylum Arthropoda; class Insecta; order Diptera; family Tephritidae; genus Anomoia; species Anomoia purmunda. The sequence goes on from OX639994.1 coordinate 92,995,026, forward strand.
CTGCTCATTATATTGAAAAATACCAGCAACAGCTAAAAACAGAAAAAGAAAGAAGTTTTTTTGGAAAGTACGATCAATGCAAAAAATTATATATTCGTAGGGAAATAAATGCAAAATTTGCCCAGACAAGATTGCCCTTTTTCCTGGAAAGTAATTCTACACATGGTGATCGCTAAATTATATTTAAAAAAATGTTACGGTTTAAGTTTTCGAGCTTAAGGCCGTGTTGAATAAAACAATTGTTTAGTTATTTTAATTTTTTTATTCGTCGATATTTCCATCTCAATTAGAAGCCATCTCCAGGAACTCTTGACTGTGTCTGAAGCTGGAGGTCAAATAATCATTTTCATTAAATACGTTATATTTTTCTCCGTCACATTTATATTCTATACATATCCCCCTTTGTCTTCATAGAAAATTTTTGACACAATTATGGTACGAAGTTTGGATAGGACAGGATGTCTTTATCCATATTAATAAAATATATATCTCAAGTTCAAAAACCAACTAAATGATTGATTTTAAGTATTTTGCTACAATTCTGAGGTGAATAACTTCATTGGATCCGAAGAAATGTCATTCCAAAAAAGTACTGTTCGCGAAAGGGTTCATTGCTTATTTGACACTAATTTAAATTAATTTCAGTAAGTTTTTTTTTGCCTTTTATTAATCACTTTATTTTTTTAATTTATTAAAACAAAATTGTTGGTCCCTTCACAACACATTACCCACCCAACGTAGCCGCTGTATTTTAATTCGCTGTGGTGGCAACGCTTATGCAGCTCATTGCCCCATCGTCTCGGTTCGTAAAGCTTTCAGAGAATCTTTCTCTCGAACACTCCAAAGGCTGTCTCATTCGATGTTGACAGCGTCGATGCTTCAGAGCCATACAAGAGCATGGGCATGATGATAGACTTATAGAGCGCGGTTTTCGTTCATCGGGAGAGGGCTTTACTGCACAGTTGCCTACTCAGCCCAAAGTAGAGGTTGTTGGCAAGAAAGATTTTACGTTGGATTTTAAAGCCTGACATTATTGATGGTGTTAAAGCTGGTTTCCAACAAAGTCCTCTACTTTTTCGAAATTGTTCTCAAAACTGGAAAAAGCAGAACTAAAGGCGCGGTTATTGAGGCAGATTCACACTATATATACGCTATATAAATATATATCCGCCTGAATGGGTTAATTCTGCAGCTTGAATTATCTTTTCCAACATAATGTTAAAAAAGTCGAAAGGAAGTTATCCTGTCTGCCACCTCGTTTGGTTTCAAACGGCTCGGAGAGGTCCTTCCCGATTCTGACGGAGCGGGTGATGTTGCTCAGCGTCATTTTACATAGCCTTGTTATTTTTGTTGAAATCCCAAATTAAAACATTGCGCAAATAGGTAGCTTTTTCTCGTGCTATCGAAAGCGAATTTGAAGTAGACAAAAAGATGGTGTGTGTGTCTATTTTTCTTTCTTGGTTATTTTCCAAGATTTGGCATGTTGTGAATATTTAGATTTGTCAGGTCTAAAGCCACACTGGTAACGTCCAATCAGTTCGTTCACGGTGAACTTCAGTCGTTCGCAAAAAAAAAGGTCGACAAAACATTGTATGCTATGTTAAGGTGACTGATGAAGCGGATCGCCCTTTTTATGAATTAAGCAGAGTGCACTTAAATTCCAGTCAGCAGGCATGCGTTCGTGCAACTACATTTTGCAAATCAGCATGAATAGCTCTGCTGCCAGTCCGTCAGCACCAGCTGTCTTATTTTGTTTTAGACGCGCTATTGACGTTCGAGTTTCATCCAGGTCGGTACCGGTACTCCGTTTCGTTGATTGGAGGTTCGGGTTCATCATCTTCGATGTTTTTTCGCGCCACTACCATTAAGCAGCGTGAGGAACTGCTACCTCCATTGTTTGAGTGTACTCTGGATGTCGATCATCAGATAGCGGTTTCCATTCTTACAGGAAATTGCCCTGGTGTTGAAACCTTCTGTAAGCCGCCGTACCTTTTGATAAAACTTTCGGGTGTATTTCCTATCGGCTAGGATCTCAAGCTTCTCGTACTCGCGAATCTCGGTCTCTGTCTTCTTTTTTCGGAAAATGCGCCTCGCTTCCTTCTTCAACTCCCGATATCTCTCCCGTAAAGTTCGCGTTGCGCCCGGTCGCGGCGTGACCCTATAGGCGACATCTTTCTCTTCCATGGCGCGGCGCGGCTTTGTTATCCCATAACTACCTAAATTTAATATTGTCTTCGGACGACATATGCTTTATATAGGAAGCTGTTGCAGTTATCGGTTTTTCAACAGTTGAATACTCGAATTTATGTTTTCTAAAATCACTACACTTGTGCAGATTTTCAGCTTAACTAATCCAGCGGTAATTAAAAATAAAAAAACTATCGAAAAATAGCCAACCCAACTTCAGCAAAACTTGCGCTACATAAAGACGCATGGGCTTTGCAAAAGTAAAAAAGTAGATGCTGGCGCTGCGCTTATTGCTGCCCGAAGGAGTAAGGCACATGTCGATGTCTGAAAGCGGTAATCCCACGCTATGGATTTACTACATGACTGAATGAATAATGTCGCTCCATTGCAAATGCAACACATTTTTGTGTAGGTTGTCCGATGTGCCACACAAAAGTCAGTTCATTGCGCGGCTTTGCTGCCATGTTGCCGCTGCCCACGCTGCTGCAGAGACTGCATGCGAAATTTTCACAAAAGTCGTGCTATGACTTTTATTGCTTTTCGCTATATTTTTTTTTTCTTTTGCTGTCATTCTTCCTGCTTCTAAGTAAGGTGAGCCTCACCAACAGCACAAGCACACAGCGCAGTACAACTGAAGTGTAGAAACATTTCGTGGCAATAAAATTGTGTGTGGGAAGTAATAATATGAAAATAGCATGAAAGAAATCTTGCACATCCCATGCACACACATGCAGTCGAAGGTATGCAGAGATATTGCATTTTTTTTTATAGTTACTTGCAAATAGACTGGGTGCATTTGTGCATATACGCTATTGTCAAAGTACTCGCATGCGCACAAAAGTAACAGAATGAAATTCGTATAAATAAATTTCATAAATTCTATGCGAAGGAAATGCAAAATGTGATGATATTTTTCATATCTGCCTCAAAAATATTGCTAGCGCAATACTCGTATGCTTTGTTTGACAAAAGTTTGTTTAACGCTCAAGCCTTATCAGGGCGACATTAATATTGAGAACATTAATAGGTTAATCAAATCGCGTTAATTACATATTATATATTTCAAATAAATATACAGAACAACAAATAAGCGTTGTGCTTTGAAATTTCGAACAAACAATAGTAAATGTACTTAAACTTTATTAGCTAAGCTTTTATAACTGCCAATGAAAAAAATTTTTGGCCGGAGTTGGGCGCACATTTTGGAAATTGCCTATTTATGTGGGGTTTTGAGTATCTACGCAAAATGAGTGTTCCTAATACAAAAGTTTTCAATAGGAAAAGCGATATTGTTGATATGGAAATATAATACAAAAGTGTCAAAAGTTTACTATAGGGCCTTATTACGTAAGTGTGTGCGTAAAAATCAAACATTGAAAGGCAGCTGAGGCGATTTGAATACAAATAAAACCTGTCAACTTTAGTTTGGAAGTTCAACACATTTATCTGTACTCGCATATGCCCTGCAGGAAGTGAAGGTAGCTTAAATCTAACTTTGATCTAACGGGTGTTTTTTTAGACTGATAGAACTTTCGATAGGGATAGCCATCACTTGACAGCTGGTAAAAGACATTTCGTTTTGACATTTCTGTTCAGTAAGCATTGACAAATCATCATGGAAAGAATGACGCCGCAACAAAGTTTATAAATTGTGGAAATTTACTTTAAAAATCTGTGTTCTGTTCGCCAAAGTTATAGAGCACTTCGTGATTTTTATGGTCCACATAATCGAGGAGAATCAGAGCAGCTTATTCGTCGAACTGTTGATAAATTTCGAACAACATTTACTCTAATCGATGAAAAACTAACAACAAGTCAAAGAACTCTATGTACTGAAGAAAATATTGTGCTGTAAGTGATAGTGTTGAAGAAGATCCGAATTTGTCTATTCGCCGCCGTCCTCAACAAGTTGGACTTTGTCCATTCACAACATGGAAATTCAAAATTGGACTGATCGCACCCGATTTACCAAAGCTAATCGTGGGGGACATATGCCAGAAATCGTTTTTAAATATGAAATTTCAGTAAAATATCTTTCAAATAAAAAATAATTTGGCATCATACTTCATTTTATATGTGTTTTATTTCAATTTAAAATTCTATCAGCCTAAAAAACACCATCTATTTACGGAAATACTAGTGCTAACTATTAATTGTATATTTTCTTTGAGAAAAGCTAACTATTTTTGTATGGCGCTGACCTAAAAAATGTCTACACTGATTATCTCTGCATTAGTTGAGAGCTAACTATTATCTAACTATGATTTGGCACAAATTGGCCTTAGGCAGCAACCTTTTTACTAAAGGTAAATTAACTATTTATTTACAATTTTTATCCGAAATAAAGCTAGTTTTCTATTACCACATCTACCTTCTTTTGTATAGCCTGTTTTAAAGTTAATTAAAAATCGAAACAAAGCATTTAATATAATAAAGCTACGTGACAGTATTTATTTATTCAAATGTATCATAAAAATTCCCTTTCCTGAAATTGGTATAGTAATTATTATTAATTTATAAAAACTTTCCGTAGAAGCAACACACGACTCCGGTACACTAACATCTATTGTTTTTGTAATTTGATGAACGAATGTCAGACTTTTGACAGCTGACGTTTTTGCATTCCTCTGCATGACTGGCCAATTAACTAATCATTTGTTTCTGGGTGTTTGATCAAAATGGGGTTTTATTTGAAATCACTATAAAATATTTAGTAAAAAGTCATATAATTTTAGCAATTGGTAATTTTTAATTGCAGTATAGATATACAGGGTGGCGCAAAAGTCGTCGTGCTAGTGGTGGCAAATGTCAGTACATTTATGAAATGTTTAAGGCAAAAATAAAAGGAATTGGTTTGAAGTAACCATGAAAAGCGTTTGTTATCGCATTTTGATGATATTCCCTGGCCTACAAGAATTCCAGATTTGACTTTTTAAATAAGTCAGAGTAAACAAAATTGAAGTCCAAAGAACATGGTCTGACAACTTTTGCGCCACCTTGTACATTAGGATATAAATTGGGATAGATCGTTATCACTTTTTGCGCTTCAATTAAATTTCTGCTACAAGATAGCCTTAGGATATCTATATGACTACAAACAATTTAAAAATTTTACATAAATCTATTCAGAAATTTGGTATGGTTTTTAAAAATGAGATAGGAATGCTTCTTCTCCTCAGGCCAAGGTTGAAGCTATCTATTCTGTTTTGGGAGAGGGCAAAAAAAGTGTTCACTAAATTTTGAGGACTTTCTGAAGAAAAACTTTTTTAGCGGCATGAGAGTGATTTTTTATATCGCGTAACGTATGTCGTGTCAATATCGCTGATCGAGGATTTTATAAAATGGAAGAAGTTCTTTAAAGTGACAGTCTATCACTACGACTACTACTGCTACCTCTACTATTTTGACTGAATTCTACTACTATTCTTACAAATGCTATTACTAAATACTATTACTATTTTTGCTAATGCTGCTACTAATTGCTATTGCTATTTTTACTAATTTCTACTACTATTTTTATTAAGGCTACTACCTACTTATTACTATTATTATTGTTATTAATTTCTACTACTATTTTTATTAATGCTACTTTCAATTTCTACCACATCTCCTAATTTCTGCCATTATTTTGACTAATGCTACTATTAAGTACAACTAACTACTATTACTGCTAAACAGTGCTAACAACTTTAACTATTACTTACCACTGACGACAACTCTGACTACTACTCTTATATTTAACCCTCTATCTCGTTGCACTTAGTGCACGCGTGCTTTTGTTTTGTATTTTGAAACTGTAAAGCGATTTCAGTAGACGCTCAAAATAAATTTTAAGGCGGGAAATGGGAAGCATGGGTATGTTTTAGAAATGTCGGTTTGAATTTTAGTTTGAATCTCGAAATTCAACTCTGCGACATAAATGTTTTTCGAAGTCCACAAACCGGCTATAATTGTTTCGTAGAACTTGCAGATAGATAAACTATTATTATCGAAAAAAGTCACCGCATTCCGAAGTACAAGTTATGATAAGCACTGTTTGCCTGCCAGGTGGTGCACTTCAAAATTCAATCAAAGAAATACTATTTTTTTTTTTTAAGATTTTGAACTCAATAACACCTATCGAGCAAATCCAGTAAGATAATATATAAACTCCAAGTATGATTCGGCCGGTAAATACAGTTTTTTAAAATATCTTAGCCACAGTGCCACCTATCGGCCTAAGTAAATTAGCAGAAAATTTGCTAAACGATGCAGCATTTCTGACGTGAACGCAACTCATTTTTATATAGCGGTGATTTCGTTTTTAGCTAAAAATGTTGCCCTTCCACGCTATGCCTTTGTTAAATATTGTACCCAAACCTGTAAAAATGCTTTTGCCTTTATCGTTCCGTCAAAACAGCATGTCAAATTAACTAATAAACATTAGTAATAAGTAGTTATCCTTGTCTAGCGCATGCATTTCATATAACACATTCGTTTTAAGCTGTCAGCTGATTTTCATGCCAACCATATCCACTGACAAAGCTTCAGAGGGCGGAAATTATAGAATCGAATACGAAAAAAGAAGAGGGTAGTGAAAATACGATATATTTTTGATAGAAATAAAACCACCATAAAATTATTACTACAGATATGGTAATTAAAGGTAAATCTATTATCGAGGCATCTGAAATAATTAATATATATATGTATATATATCTTCTTCTAAGCGAGACTCCATCCGGGCTAATTTGATGTCGTTGAAATAGTCACCATGGTTACAATTGACCAAGTTGGTTACAAATTCAAAACGTCGATATCCCGAATTATTGTTACCGTGACAAAAGTTACAAAAATAATTACCTGCCAGTAAGGAGGTATGTAACAAGCTAGTTGACATAATTATTTTGAAGTGTAAAAATCAAAGAATATTTATAGCAAATATTTGCTTTTGCTGATTTAAGTTCTTCTGGAACCGAAATTCGACATCCAGACAGTCTAGCAATATAAGAAACAAAAATTCGCCAATGTCGAATTTTTCTAAGTTATGCTTGCTGTTAAATTTTTCACTAGCACTACCAGCTCTTTAATTTTATTCACCTCATAGTTGTCAAAACTTTACTTTCCATAGCACGTTGCTATCGATTGGCACAGACTCTGTGTATAAATGTCTAAATAAATACAAATATTTTTACTTTTTTTATCGAACTTATTACTACATTTAACTTTCATCACAAGGTGAACTTTCCCTTGTTACAAAGTTATCAGAATGCCAGTTGCTAGTATTGGTTACAAAATTGCAACAAGATTTAAGGTGACAAATTATTATCGTTAGAATAGGATAGCATATCTGCTTGATTTGAACTAAATATGCAACTAAAAATGTTTTTTCGATGGTATGTAAATTTACAAAGCCGAGGTCAATTAAAATAACATTATTTTTTCATTGAATAGTCACATATCTAGTCATTACGTTGCTAATTAATTTAAACCGTTTTGGTACTCACTGTGTCAAGTCTGCCACCGTAATGCCTCTTTGATAGCCAAAACCTCATATCCTGTAATTTATATATACCATCCATATTATAATAGTGATTGTAAAACTAAGTCTGTGAGTTTGTATTTTAATGCCTGAATGTACATACATTAAATAAATGCAATGTAATATTGGCGAGCATGGCAATCAATGCCGGGGGTCAAACTTTGCTTCCTTGACAAGCAATAAAAAATAAACTTTCACAATACCCCGCCTTCGCAAATCCATCAGGCGGTTCTGATTGATGGTTTTTATAATTGGTTATAAGATGTGGGCAAATGGAAATGATTAATTATCCAATAGATTTTATCAAGGGGAAGGGGGCATGAAATGCGTTTTATGCCTTCGGTGAAATTTTTCATAATCATTCTCCAAGAATTATTTCAAAATTTTAATACGGTAAAATAACTTTAATTAGAATATTACGTAAAAATTAAATTTAGCTAGAATTTATTGAAACTAACGAACTGTATAAGAGTAAAAAAAAAGTGTTAGCTTGGAAGGATTAATTACCCTGGTCTAAGCAGCTGCGAGGGATGTTGTAGGTTCTTCGTCGACTACAGGGGCAAGCTATCTAAATGATAGCTGAATCGCAGTACCTCGAGTTATCGGGTGCTAACGAACCATTTAATTTTTCAGGCGTCAGTGGCTTTTGCCCGAATTAACGGCAAGGCGGGTATAAAAGCGCTATTTATCATTGCAAAAATGGTCAGCCAAAAATCAGGAGAGGACGTTCTGAATGTGCGAGACGAGGAGGATTGCACGAAGGTGAAAGTATTCCGCAGCAGAGAGGCTGAAAATGACAACGACGGGGAAACCGACACCGGAGATCCTTCAAGTGACATTGAAGACGTGCCAGTCCAAGCACCAATTTGCGACCACGGCCTGGACCAGTTGAAAAAAGTTGTGGCCTAGGAGGCCAGTCTCCGGCCAGAGAGAGATTCCGAAATATACTTTGAAGCATTCGCGTTGCACGTCGGACAATCTAAGAGTCTTGGTAGTAGAAAGAGACTACGACATTGCTAGAATCCATGCTTCTGCGCTATACAGAAGCACGAGCATGATCAGTGAGTTATAGAGCGTGGTTTTCGGCTGTCGAGACAGGGGCTTTACTGCTCATTTGCCTACCAGCACTTGTTCGCAAGAGAAATTCTACGTTAGATTTCCGGACTAACATTATTGCAGGTGTTAATAACGGTTCCAAGATAAACAAAGTGGCACACTTTCATAAAATGTGGTGCCTGACCGATTTAATTATGCAACTTGAATTATTTTTTTCATATAATGTTAAAGAAGTCACACGACAGCGAGCAAACCTGTTTGAAGCCTCCTTTGGTATGAAACGGGTCGGAGAGACCCTTACCAGCGTCATTTTACATAGCCGCATTAGTTATACAGAGATACCAAATTCAGACATCACGGCATATAGGCAGCTTCTTCTTGTGCTGTCGAAAGTTGATTTTAAGTCAACAAATTTATGAAGAGGTTGATACCGCGGTATTTGGCGCATATTGCATAATCAACTTTCTTGTAGATTGGGCGGAGTTCACTTAAATTCCAATTGGCGGGTGAAGACAGTTGAAGTCATTGTTGGGAGGAGATTGAGCGGGAAATGGTATTGCCAAAAAGGGACCACTTCTTGTACTAATTTTCGCCTAAAGAAATGTTCTGCAGGGAAATAGCTTTTCATACAATTTGATAAGCATATTTATAAATGTTTTTGCTATTCCTCACATGGTTTCCTTTTGTTCCAACGAAACTTTCCTATTTTTAATCGAAAAGGGATCAGTTGCATGACAAAAATAAAACACCAGAAACGTGTGCGTTTCACGCGCATATTGTAAGGAAATGTATAGTTTTTTATTAGGGTGGGGCGATGTTTGCTTTGAAAAGAAAATTTAGAAAGCAGCAAACTGTCCTTTTGCAACACATCCGCAAAGTTTAAATTTTATTATTATTTACAGTTATTCAAATTATTAAAATCGCCCACTCATTTCATATTTTCATTTACTTATATTTTTCGTGAGTTTTATAATATTAAATTGAATTGGATATCGAATATATTCGCGTTATTTTTCTCATTCAGTCATATAACTGTCACATAGTAAGTTTCACATAACCTGCAGTTTTTGACCGAGTTATTAATACGGTGGTCGCTGTTGCCGAGTGCACAGCGTTTGGCTGCTATTACTCGGAGTACCTTAGGTTCAAATCCCGACCGGTTTATGTAGCATACAAAAAAAATCATAAAAAAGCATTTTTCTGATAGCCGAAAATGGCAAACTTCCTATTCCATGAAACAGCTTTTTATAAAAATCCAACGCCTTTCGCAGTTGACGTAATGCTAGAGGACCCTTAACCCTGCTGTTAGGTTAAGACCATTTGGTCCAATTTTTTTTTTGTTTTCTTTGTAACTTTGGAACGGTGATATATATATTACCGTTATTGAACCAAACTAAATATAAAGACTAAGATTAAATTGTTATTTTGTATGAAAACTGCAGTATGGACCAAATGGTCCTCTAACCTAAGATTCGTAATTTTTTTTTTAACCTAACACCAGGGTTAAGCTACATAAGATCTTTAAAATTAATGGCGTTAAAGTTCTTGGAGTCAAATTTGATCCAAACCATCAATTGCTGATACAAAAACTAATTTTACTTACTAAAGTGTATTATAAAATCTTGCATATAACTTTTAGCTGCAATTACTTAAAACATTTAATATTTTATTATATTATGGAATAAGCATAAAATAATAGAAATATTTTTAGTTGTTATTAAAAATAAAATCGAATTCAAATCAAATTTACATCTAATTTTGGGATTTAGTTGTTGCATTTCCAAAAAGTGTGGGCGTTTTGATAAAAAGTTTTCATTCCCGCCTTAAAATAAAATAAAAGCATTATACGCTGATATGTTTATCATATGCAAAATACAATTTGAGGTCATTGATTTGTCTTTCTTTTGCAAGTAAAACAGGACAAAACTTTATACCTTTACATTTTAATATTTTTATTTTAGGCTTTTTTTCTTCGTGACTACTTATCTCTAAGCTATAATGCAAAGTGCTAAGAAAAACACCTTTTTTGCGGGATCCAAGACAAGAAGATAGTGCCCTCCGTAAAACAAAATAATGAAGAATGTGCTGGTCTTCCTTTAGTTGCTAATAACTCTGACGGCAGCTTGGGCTTAGTTTTGCGAATGCTTCTAACTAAAGCGTTGTTGTTGGATATTCTAAGCACAACTTCTAACAGAATCGCAAGTAAACCAAAATTCGATACCATATTTTGATGGTTTTGCCGGAATCTTCCTCTAAATGCTATCAGCTGTTCATCGATTGTTACATCTTGGGAAGGGGTACACAATTTGTGCAATACATATGTCAACCCACTAATTCCACAATTCACGATTCGGTGCAAGCTTGTCTACCATTAGTCATTCACCTCGAGTGTCTTATTACTCTGGAAATGACTTTGAACCTCAATGACATGATTGCTCTAAAAATAGGTATTCCTCTTTCGCGGTTCGATAGACTTTCGGTGCTTTCATTATTTGACCGATACACATTAGTAGTTGTATTTATTTAAAGTACTAAAGAATAACATCTTGGTCAAACTAAATGTCAAATTAGGCGAAAAACACAAAAAGAATTTAAAAAAAAAAAAAAACAAATGCGTGCTGCCGAAAATGAATATTAGCGCGTTTTTTATTATATTTGATTAAATTAAAATAAGATACCAGTTTTTTTTTTTCAAACCACAAATAATTATAATTGTTCCATTGTAGCAGAATTCCAAACTCTCCTCTGAGTGATTTGATAGAATAGTAATCAACTCGACTCCGAGGAATATCCGGAATCACCTGTAAATATAGCTTGGTATTCGTTTTTAAAATTCGCTCCATTAGGAATCGTGATTCAGCATATTTAATGTTTCTGAATAAGATTCGTCTACGACGTACGTCTGATAATCCATTCACTATGACCTCTATTTCACTGAATTTTATTTTTCTGGAAGGCATTTGGATCAACGTTCAAACTTACTAGTACATAGACGCGAGTTACACTTTTCGTGTTTACATTACTACGGTAGCAATATTAAGACAAATATGAAATAAATAATTCCTTAACATTTCTAGTTCACGTACAATCCAATAATTTGGGGATTCCTCGATATCAATGTATGAAAATAAATAGGAGAAAACAAGACAAGCAGAAAAATGAGATTATGCAAAACGTTCCGCTCAGAAATAACCAAAAAAATTATATGTATGTGGTTAACATGGGCCAAATTAGACCCGAAGATCGTTTGTGTAAACAAAGTTATAACTGAAAAAGTCGTAAATATATGAGCCTAGTATCATTAACATCTCGTTAGTTGCTAAAATAAATAAAAATCATAAAATATCAAAAATATTAACTATACAATTTTCCCGGGAAAAACGAGTTGCTTCCTGAAATGCTGTGAACGTCAAAATAATGTTTTTTATTATTGTTATGAAAATCTGTTTTAATAATCTCAAAATAGCGTACCAAATTCATGCTTCTAACCCTTTCACTAAAAAACAAAAAAAAAAAATATCGACCTTCCTAATATAAATACTCACCTATATTCATGTAGATATGAATATATTTACACACACATTCAATGGCTTATGCTTTTTAATTTCCTGAGCATGTGCTTGTGCAAACATATGTGAAAATGGATGAGATAGTAAAAGGTCATTAGTAGATTTTGTTATGATTTGTTTAAACACCTTTGACAGGGATGCAAAATCGCATATGTTTGTATGGATGTAGAGGTTAATCGAAAAGCAATGATTTGAGTAGAGTGCTGGTAAATTGAGCCTAGAAAAGTTATTCAAATGTTGTAATTCTTTGCAATTATAATTCCAAAATGAACAAAGAGATTGCCTTTAATCATTATGATGATAGGAACATACAAAGTGCTACGTCTGAGGATCCCAAAGCATTTAAAATATGCTATTATTATTAAATTTATCTTTTAGTTAAAAGTGTAGTGTAAAATTGTTTTGAGATATCTTGTAAATAATTGCAATTACATCTAATATATTCGAAGTGTAAAACAAAAACTAATATTTTTTATAATAGCAACAAGAAAATTTCAATGATCTGGTAGCGTGAATTTTCGTTCAGTGAGAGTTCCACCTCCAACCTTCGATCAAACTACGATCCATCCTCAAACATTAGACCGAGTCGATCGCTATATGGAAGAGGAAAGTTTGCAATTACTAGTTTGAAAAATTAAATATTTTTAAAGGTTTTTAGGATCAAACAAATTTTCGTCCTTAGCGTGCAGTAAAAACACCCAAAAACTGTTTTGTTGTTACCCGATTCAAAATGGTTGGATATATATCCTTGGAAAGGTAATTTTAAATATAATTATATTCTTCATTGGCTCTGTTAATTCTGGGATTAATAAAATCAATTAACTAAATTTCTACACTCCCTAAAACAATTTTAATTAAAAAAAAAATAAACGTTTTAGTTGACAATGCCTTTCTTTCTTTGGAAGCGTTACAATAAACTACTTATTCAAAATAATTTTCTCAATGATATACGCTTTTGAATCGAGTAATTAATAGAATAGTTATTAAAAAATTCGATGCTAGGCTAGTTTTTTCGCGATTCAATGTTGCGAAAATGTTCAACATGTGCCATCCTCTCCATTCCTCTCTAGAAAAATGTGGATGTCAAAATATCACTTAGGAACGATGAATAGTATACTATAGCCAGTGTGAAGTCGAAGCTTTGCAAAATCCTTGAATAAGCATAATTCGAGTTAAATTTATGTGCAACTAACTTTTACTGTGGCTTCGCTCGGATGACATGCGGTGTCACGTTTCAAATCGAATGTAATGAAAGCCAATAAAAAAATGTACCAAATGTATTTAATTTGAATTTTTTATTCTTTGCCGAATATGACAATTTAGTTCCTGAAACCTTTTTATCATTGACAACTAAATCAAGGCCAAGGCGATCACATACATAGATATATAGTGATGGCAAGGCGAATTCATAACGCACACACATACATTTTTCAATTTGTCACGATAAAAGAGAATAGAGGAATGAACGCCAATAGTTTGCGGTTTTAGGATGTCATCGGCAAAGGAAAAATACAAATAAAGAGGAAGAAGAAGATGTCAGCTACTTTCATAACTTCACCCTTATATGAATTGGCCTTGATCAAGGCAGTATTTCAATTTTTATTTCACTTTATTTCATTTTGTTTCATTAACTCAAACAGAAAAACTTTTTGTCAACTTTTTCACAGACTGCGTTCAAAAAAGCTTTTTAAATATATATGCTTATGTATGCGAGACATCCCGATTTCACTTACATTATTAATTAGTTTGTGTTTAGTTTTAAGAATTATTTAAAGCTTAGCGTTTCTAAACTTCTTTTGGTTCACATCTGCATTTATAACCCTGTCCGACAAAAAAGAAAAAAAGTGAATATACTTTTGAAGCGACCTAGTAGAGATTGTTCATCTGATTGAATAGTACATAAAACCACGTTCAAATTATTTCTAAAACCCCCAAAATCTTTTTTTAAGGTCAAAAAACCGTTTTTTTAGTTTTTTCGTGTTAAAAAACTCATTAAAAAAATGTTCCAATCGAATTGAAAATACTCAACGATTTTGGACAGGTGAATGTTTACACTTTCGAAATATATATAGTGTTTTTTAATTTGAAAAGACTATGACGTGTTTGTTACGCTAGAATTTGAATTTTCCGCCCAATTTGCCTGTTTTTTCGATTTTGACGTCATTTTTTCGGCACTAATTGGAAATGAATGATCATTTTTGGTTATATATCATCTACAAGCTATCACTACTTAAAGATACCATTTGATTTCTCTCAAAAAGGACTTCAAATTTTCAAGTTATGCAGCATAATCCAAAATCTAACATTTCGGGGTGTTAGAAATAATTTGAACGTGGTTTCGTGTACTATTCAACCAGATGAACAATCTCTACTAGGTCCCTTCAAAAGTATATTCACCTTTTTTTTGTCGGACAGTGTAATTCATCTATATTACAGTTTTCAACGAATTTAAGCTTTTTAAACATGTAAGCTCTAGAAAAACATTTCTCAAGCAAAACTTTCTTAAAGCTCTTTCGTTTGATGTCAGTATTGAACTTTACTAATTAAATTAAATCAATGTCCGAAAAAAGTGGCAACTCACTTAAAATTTTTTCTTATAAACAGCTTCGTTTCACATCAACACTACTATATTTCATTTAGCTATAAATTAAACGTAATTAGTTTTTTAAGCCTTGTTCTTTTGAATACCGAATCGAAAAATTTCTTTCCACTTAAAAATTTAATTTAATTTGCTTTTTTAAGAAGGTAGGAAATCTCATCTAAAATATTATCAAAATAAAATTTTCTTAAATCTTCTTTGTTTGAGACCCATAGCGCAATATGGGACTTAATTTTTTTATATTCTAATTAAGTGTTTATCTATATAGTTGGCATCCCAAAAAAAAAAATTTTTTTTTAAATTAAGTTTTTCTAAAACTTTTGGTTTGACACTCACATTGCAAAATTTTATTAAACATATTTCTTAAACTTAAAGTGGCAATCTTCCTTCTAGATATTTTGTAACATTTTATTTAAAAAAAATAATGCTTATTATTTTAATACACTTAATCTTTTATATAAAAATGAATTTGTGTGTTTCAGAGCCGTTCAAAAGCTCAACCGATCTTTCTGAATTTTTACACTAGATTCATGTGGCCCCGGGCTCAGAATTACAATTTTCGAAAAGTGTGCGGTGGCAGGCCCCCTAGAAAAGAAAATAGATGTAATAAAAGAGAATAGCGAGCTAAATCCTAACAAGACGATTGGTATGGTGAAATAATTTGGGAGATTTCGTAATCGTTGCACTGAATGTGATGGTGAGTTGGAGAGAAATTTGATATTGACTGAACGTTCATCTCTTTGCTTTTTTAATAAAAAATTTGCACGACTTTTATTTATATTGCATTCAATATAGTTTTATTCTTTCATTTAGAGTTTTTGTTAGTTGAAATCATATTTACATATCATGGAGTTGTGGTTTAACAGATACGAAAAATATCTAAAACTCTGTGTTCAGAATACAAGAAAATTTTTAATAACAAAACTATCTATGATCATCACACTATGAGTATCACACAAATACTTCAATTCAAATTATCAATAAAAACGACCATTTGGCCTATTTACGCATTGCCTATGAAATTTTTGATTTCCTTTAGCAAAAAGGACGATGAACATAAAAATTCAATCAGCCCAAATGTACGCAGGTGTTGATTTATTTCTAGCCACACAATCAGATTGTGCACACATAAAAGTGCGAAAACTTGTTTCCATTGTAATTCATGGCAAATATTGGCGAAGCATACACACACATACTCTTGTAAAAAAACACACACACACACACACAAATATTACACATGAATTTGTGCTGCAATGCAGTTAATGTAGATAAATAAAACCAAAAAATTTAAAATTGGCTATAGACATGAAATTATAAATCTATACGTATGTATGTAGATAGTACGACACACTTATAGTTAAACTCACTGTGGTAATGCCCTGTAAGCAATTCCGCTAGTTCTGTGAAACATAAAAAACTAGGATGTTTGAATTAGCCCATTTAAAATCTAACTAAGAGTTGAAATATGAATTACTTTATTTTTTCTTATGGTTTTTGAAGTTTTTTTGAAGTAAATAACTTCTACTGCTACTACTAACTACTACTAATTCTTATTCCTACAAGTATCATTGCGATTTCTACTTCTATTTTGACTAATGCTAATACTTATTACTACTCCTATTTTTATTAATACTACTTTTAATAACTACTATTATTTCTCTGAATTTCTGTGACCATTTTTATTAATATCTACTACATTTTTTGTTACCACTACTACTACTACTTCCATATTTAATTCTCTTCTAAGGCAAAGAAGTTTTACTTCTGGCTCGTCCTTTTAGGTGCACGAGTGCTTTTCCCCTTTAGAATCGGAATAAGTCTGCTAAACTTATTAATTTTAACAATTTTAGAATTGCTGGAATCGAATGAAAATAACATAGCACTATAAGATTCTAATTTTTTTGATGAAACTAAATGTTAATGAAAGCTTACACATCTCATATAAAAATTCCGAAATTACTTTCAGCCTATAGATCTTGTTAATTGTTATACGCATTTATAGTTTGTGATTTATAGGACGCCCTGTTTATTGGATAAATTTAGTAAAATTCTATCAATGAATACTATTTTCTGGAATTCTTTTAGTAAATTTTATTACCTGATATTATTGATGTCAAGGATTTAATTTTTAATATCTATTTTAACCTGAAATTTACGCTAGGTGGCCTTGTCGTACCATTTTTTATTTATCATTATCAAATTTATGCTAGACGAATTTACAAAGATCATTTCGTTATTTTTGTTAGAAAATAATGAAAAAAATGTCTATGTTAAATCCCCTATGAGAAAAAAAAATCAGGTATAGAAGGGTAATGATTTTTTAATTAAAATAATAAAAGATATAATTACAAACAGATTTATTTTTGCATTATAAAAAACGATGGAAGGAAAGTACAAAAAATAGAAATTCCAAAAAAGTTAGGGATCTCCAATTTTAAAGGCTTTTTGCAAAATGTCCAGACTTATATGCTAAAAATCCTGTAAATGTGCGTTGGTTTTAAGTTAATCAAATACAGCATCTACATCATTAGGTATGCCCTGTCTTTAGATATACTTATATTACATATTTTGTGATCGTTTCGGTTCCAACTTCATTTCATTTCATCTCTCTAGTTGGGTTTTGCCATACAAATTTGTCTTCCTGAAATTTATCTCTATAAGAGTACCATTATAGAGTCAAACTAAACCCTAAGCCGTTCAAATTTCGGACGGGGTGTGTAACATCAAAAAATTATAAAAAAGTACTTTTCTAAAGCGGTCGCCCCTCAGCAGGCACAGGCAACCTACGAGTGTATTTCAGATCTTTTTTTAAATTTTTTTTAATATTTTTATTTTTACATTTTTGTCAATTGTTACATGAAATAAGTTTTAAGTTTAAAGTATGTGATGATTTACACAATGGTAAAATGTCTTGCACAATTTTAATTGCACGCTCTGCGCAGATGTTACTTCGCTGAACTTCCTTAATAGCTGATGGTTTATTTACCCAATGTCTGAGAAAACATTCATTTGCTTTTGTGAAGCCGGCCAATGATTTCTGTAGTGTAGCGAAATTATTTTTGTTGAAAGTATGATCGGAAACCCAGATTTCGCTCCAAGCACCGCACACAAACTTACAAATAGGATATAATTGCAAACGATATTCAGGAATAAGTATAAAGGCTAAAAGTGCCAAAATAGCTCTAGAATTCCAACGGGCATTACTGAGTGCTGGTATTGCTTTAAATTTTATGTAGGGAAAACGTTCATTTTTCTCGAAGTATTTAAAAGATTCGACCAATTCATATAAGTATTGCATGCCATTTCGCCATTTAATGCCTTTAACCTTAATACACTCTTTATTTTGTTCATACTCTTTTTTTAGATCATCGTAATTTTCTATTAAATTTGGAATAAAATTGTATGAAATATTGGGCGATGATGTTTTTTTCCCTTTTATCATTCTTGCATAGAGAACATTAAATAAAATAGAAGAAGTATGTAACTACGCTCTCGTCTCGTCAGATGTAAAGACATTGTCGCGCGCACAGCTGTGTTATTATTATATTGAATCAGAATTTTCTGAAGAAAAATTAGTTTGGGGTGGGTGGGGCACTTCCCTTAGGTCCATTAAAAGGCGTTTGGGAAGATTATTAGTTAAATAAATATCTATTATTATGAAGAAAAACGTGTACACTGTACAACACTTTTTTTGTTTTTTTCAGCAGTTCTGATAAAAAAAGTAATTTCGTTTTGCGCGGAAACTTTTTTGCAATTTCGCAAAAAAAAAAATAATGGGGTTCATAGTTTTTTATTCTCTATTCGACTATGGTATGCCGTTTTTCGTATTTGCAAAAATTGTAAAAAGTTATATGAATAATACACAAGTTATAGCATTAAAATATGGTTGCCAAAACTTTGGCTCACTAGAACTTAGTTTATGGGTATATTTTGAAGAGGGTTGCCACTTTTTCAAAAGTCAAAATTAAATTAATTCTTCAAAAGCTTATAAAATATTAAAATATAAGTTTCAAACGGTGCGTTTCGACTAGGACAAGGTTCACACCTATATTTTAGAAAGGGTTACCAGCTGTTTAAAAAGTTCAATTTTATAAAAATATACATAAGTTGTATGTGAGGAAAACGGAAAGTCGATTTCGGGATACACATACAAAGAGGAATTAATAAATAAATATAGCAAGGACTACGCATCTACGTATGTGGCGGCGAAGTCGAGAAATTTCGAAATACTTATTCGGCACTTGTGATTTGATTTTAATTCAAAATATATATTAGCAAAACCAACATAACTAATTTATTTGAAAACTGGAACGATAAGTGCCACTGTGGGCGCGATAATTCTAAAGTCATATATATTTTCATTTCATTTCATTTCATTTTATTTCATTATTTATTAAAGCAAATTAGTACAAAAAGAAATTAAAATTTTTTATAGTACAACAAACTTCAGAGTCACAATAACAAGACATAACAGATCTTAAAGTAAGGTAATAAAAAGTACGTACATAAATAAGTAATAATAGTTATAAATTAAATGGCAGATTTGTAATAGTAACCTAAGCCATATCGAGTTAACAATGTTATAACAAAGAAATTAGTTACAAAAATTTGAATAAATTAGGTTTATAATGGAAGATGGAATGTCAATTAAAGGCCAAGTACTGAAGTAATCATAGATAGATTCTCTAAAATTGCTTTTGTTTATCTGTTTTGTAATATTAGCGGGGAAATGTGAATAGCGTTAACGAAGAACAGCCTTGCTGAGACCAACGAGATAAACTGAGGGACTATAAGATCTAACATGCGCGCAAATTTGGTGATACACAATTTATCATAGAGATAGTTGGGAAATTTCCAAGTGATAAGCTTACATAAAAATAAACAATTGTTGGCCTGGCGATACTACGAGATCTCATAGCTTAAAAGTCGGTGCTTCCATGGCGAAATATGTTCAAAACTTGATAAGCCGTAAGCATAGCGCGTCACATTATTAAATAATGTCGCAATCTACGCACAGAGCTTACTTTATATCAGACCAGAATGCGTTACAGTTGATATAATTAGCTATAAAGCAAGACGACGTCTGATTTCATTCAAATACAAAACACATATTAGCTGAAAAAATGTAAATACTTTATTTGAAAATTTAGTTGATAGATGGCGCTGAAACCCAGATTTAATATACATATGTACATAAACTATAAAGTCACAAGTACATTCACACAGTTTGAAGGGTGTAGAGTATTTCAAATAATATGAAGATTGAGGTGAGCTCATAAATACTTTTAAAAAAATCGAATTTATAAATGTCGAATATCGATATACATATTTATCTATTATGCAATAATAATCGATTTGTTGACAAAGCCTAAAACTATTCACATGCAGTTTAGAGCGCCTTATCAGAAATTCCATTCACATCTGCAGAGTTTTCTAGCTGGGCATGCATTTATATGTACATATATGAATATACACTTGTTATATCTCTGAACTAGTTTGCATTCGATATCCTCTCTGCTGCCTATCAGATTCTGCATAAATCCTACGTAAGTTAGTTCAAACAAAAAACATCAAATTCCTTAATATTCTTCAATCATCCATAAGTTTGAACGATTTACTGCACTGAGACATGTTTGCTTATGAAAACACATACATGTATACATACACACACACACATAGATACTAGCATGAAGATACACATACTATGAGAGAAAATATAAAATTATTTAATTTTCAAATATGTACCCACTTCTAAAATCTTATCCGTACTTTCCATTCCTTGTTTCAGGCTTGCCAGAAGTGATGTATGACCGGTTTGTATGTTTGTGCCTGAACTCTTATCAATCATAATCAGAGAAGGAGAAAATTCTAATATTCGATTGTATTGAATACACATTTACGCATATTAACAATTTAAAATTCTCATTCGTTATAAAAATTCATTTTGTTGGTGGTCATAGGTTAAGAAAATATTCGCATCTTAAATTGCCTGATGGCCTCGTATAAAATGGTTACTTTTTAGTAAAATATAAGGACTAAAGAATGCATCTAAGTAAAGTTTGTGATTTTTAGAGACCAGGGTATCACAGTTTTGATCACCTAACGTTTGTTTGTAATAGCATAAATCAAGCGAGATAGATATATGTAGACATAGAGATAAATAAATACCACAACGAAATTGTAATAATTAATAGCGAAATTCATTAAGCCATGTCAGTCTATCCGTCAGTCTGTCGATCGGATATACGATTAAATATTGAGCCTGGGTACACATTGCCCTGGACCCAAAATAATTTGGTATTGCAAATGGGCGAAATTGGATAATAGCTAGCTTACATAACGGTGTTTTGTGAAAATCAAGAGAATGTTATAATTTGGTCAAATTTAATATGTAACCCAGCCCACTTCATAAGAAAAACTTATATACCCTTAGGACCTAATGAAAGATATATATTAACTTTTATTACAAAATATTTGATTTGTTTAATACTAACTTAAATTCTCGAAATTCGAAATACCCTCGGGCGATAGTGCACTTTGGCAATGAAACGATGGCACAGGAGTGGTGGTGAAATATAGCAGAGATGCGATTACTAACGAACACCGGGCTTTGGTACGAAATCCTATAAAATCACTAATAATTGTAACAGATTGATTGCAAGTAATTACGCGTTCCAAAATAAGGAAAAGTAAAGGTCTTAACACCCACACTCTCACACAGGTGGAGATCAAAATGAGCCAGGGGACGATGCTTAACGGGCTAATGTGCAGGTAAACGATCACTCAGTATACCAATGACGATCTGGACGCACAAATTACATAATGAATTGTAAATAAAACACATATGTATTTGCATTACATAAAATATTTCCATTTTTATAAAATACTTACTCAAATTTTTACAATTTTCAGGGAAAATGTAAGCGAATTAAAAGAACACAAATGAATCAGTGAAACCGGCTCTTTTTTTTAACTTTACTACTATTTAAAAATATTTGATAAGATTCATACATAAATTTCCAAAGAAGTTGCATTATTTTAGCTAAAGGAGACGACATGTTAAAAGTGAGGAGCAAAGCTGTTTATGTTTCAAACCTTTCATTATTGAATCATGATAAAAAGAAAGAGACAATTTTCATAAAAATATTGTATGAAAAAGCCAACAATTTTGTCAAGAATAACCTCGAATATGTACTAATATAAATAAGTAAAATAGAATCAACGACCGCAACCAACACGTCTCCTTCATTTCGCTTGCTCGCAACGACTTCCTTACAGTCGGCCTCTCCTGACAAGTCGTTACTGGGTGACGACTCGTCCTCGCTGTAGACTTCATCGGCTTTTGGACCAAGTGCAGCACACGATGGCTTCAATTCGTCACTAGCAAGATCCCCAGCATATCGTCGCTTTCGTCTTGTTAAGGTAACATTCTGGGCATGCTTCAATGTATCATTTAACGTATCGTCGTTTTTTTTAAGAGCGAAGTGGCTTGCGTCATCTTGGTATGATTTCGTGATACGCCACCTTACAGCCCTTGGCACAACCAGCTGCTTACGACCGTGTATATCTCGGTATAATCCCCTTTTGTAGGTTATAGTGTGTGAACTCGTCCAGCTTCTTCTTCTAAATCTACGTTTGGCAAATTGAAAACGAGTATGCTAAAGAAATATTTCTGATACGAGCAAGTCATTTGTTAAAATATGCAGTGGAAAATATTCTTGGGATTATAAACTAAATTATATGCAGCATTGACGTAGCATAATGCAACATGCCATACATGCGCAAAGCAGGCAAATAGCCACTTGGACATCTACTACAATTCATTGTTTTATATAAAAAAACAAAAACTACAGAAATTTTTAATCTGATTGCAATGCGATCTTCTTAATCGTATAAACTACATGTGTAGAAATTGTATATGTATGTTTGTATGTATGCTTGTATGTACAGTTACGGGCAATATAATACAATCAAGTCGGTTGCAGCGAAACAATCAGCGGTTCTACCTCTTTGCTATTATAATTCCGATAACTTTTGTCTACAATCGAACCTGTACATAATTTGTCGTTTAAAACGTCATAATGGAAAACTCTTTTCCTTTTACTGTTACCTTAGTGCTTAAAACTTGCAACGTTGTCGTATTTAGTGAAATTTGCTTTAATTTAGAAGAAATGGAATGCACAGTATGGCAGAGGAACGAAAACACATACAAAATTTGCAAAAAAAATTGTTTTACGCAAAGGGAAATTGCAAAAATTATTAACAGATCACAACAATTTGTATTTACCACTATTTCGCTTCAAACAGAATGCAAACTGAGAGGTCGTCCGCGAAAAACGATGCCAGAGTACGCCAATTTTATTGAGTCAACCAGAAGGAAATAAGCGTAGAAATATTTTCAAAAACTGTTGCTCCTCATCCTGTAGAAAGGAACCTCATCGGCAGATCATCATCGAAAAGTTCGAATTTTGACAAAAAGCCAGCGACGAAATCAACAAACACTTGCGAGAATTTATATAACTTGGTCCGGTCCCGAAAATTAAAAAAAGTAGCGAAATATTTTAGGGTCTGACAAATCTAAAGTAAACATGGTGGACAGTGATGGTAAGGTCTGGGACCGACGACCGAAAAAGGCAGAAATGAATTCCAGGTACACAACAAAACCATTCAAGCCTGGGGAGGAAATATCATCCCCATATCATTATGGGGATGTTTTTCGTGATATGGAGTCGGACCGCTATTTTGGATTCGGGAAAACATGAACCGGCCCCGATGCCTTTAAATATTAGAAGACGTTATACTACCCTATGTCGAATGAAACATGCCTTTGACTTGGCAGTTTAAACAGAGTAATGACCCGAAACATACTTCGGGCCTTGTAAAAATGTGGTTACAGGGTCGTGGAATCGATGTGATGACGTGGCCTTCGCAAGCTCCGGATTTAAATTCGATTGAGAACTTGTGTAATATTTTAAAGGAAAAGCAAGGGCCCGCTAAATCGGAAGAATAAGGAAGAACTTTGGCAAACAATAAGGGAAGCTTGGTATTTAATACCATAGACCCTAGTGTGAGACCCTAGTAGAATCTTTGCCGAAAAGATGCACTGAAGTGCTTGCAAACAAAGCGTTTGCTACAAAATTTTAAAATTGTCACACTTTTTAATGGAGTTTTATTATTAGGCCCATTTTTTTGTAACCTAGTTGCAAAAACACACTAGGTAGGATAACAAAATGCACGTAACAACACTAACTCGGAAAAATATGCGAATTAAGCCAACTCGGTAAAATGATATCCGACCTAAGATTTAGTGTTGGGAAGTGAAAAAATTGCGCTATTGTGAATGAGCCGAAAGAAAATACATGGGAAATTTCAGTTTGAGACCTGATTCGTTTTTATTTGCATAGTATTTGTAAATATATAAATACATAAACCTAAAATTTGTTTCCACAACTATTTTCCATTCTTAGGTAGTACTAAACCAACCGCAACATGAAAGGGGCAAGCAGGGTTGCTTTTGCAACTAAAGGAAATTTTATCCGAGTTGGGGCGTTCGTTTGCAAAGAAACGGACCAATTATATTCGAGTTTTAGTTCTGTGATTCAATTTTTTTGTCAATTGAATTTCACGACTATCTACTTTAAAAGGGGTTTTTTCTTTCTTTAATAAAAAAATATTGATGATTGTTTGAGTTACGGAAATAAATGCGTATTTTGATTAGGTTAAGAAATCTTTTTAATAAATGTTTTTTGGCTAATATATGTGGAGGGAATGCTTGATTCTATTATATTGTCAGTAGCTGTATATGACCACAGCATCATCCAAAACAGCAACAACAACGACAACGATAACAATAGCAAATAACAAAACCAAAAAGCACTACATCAAAATACTATAATTACACCATATAGCAAACGCATGGAAAAGTGGAAACTAAAACGACTTACTAGCAGCGACGGTTTTCCTTCTTAAGTTCTTTTTGTTTTTTTGTTTTTTTTTGTGTTCGGTTCAACATCAACTGTCTGACTAACTGACTTAATGAATCGCTTTTAAGTTTTAGGCGTAACGAATGTGTTTGCATCGCTGCTGCTGCTGCTGTTCCTGCTGCCTCTGCCATCATCGCCAACATCACCACTGGCTTGTTGCAAGTATAGAATTCTTTGAATTTAACTCTTGTTGCATTTTAATTTATTACCAACATTTGGACGCAGCTACATAACAAGCGACGACGGGCGAATATGGTTAGTGAGACTACATTTACGGCTAGCTTGATAAAAGCGGAATATGTTTGCACACAAACTCACCGCCATACATCCATACATTCATACCTACGTTTGTATTTCAATGAGTTGTATGCGAAGAATTGCAGACAGACTGCGGCGGAATAGAGCAGCAAGCCCAGTCGGTGGACAGTTGAATCGCAACTTGATTTGCATCTCACAGATATGCACAATGCGTCGTGTTAGCCGAGAAAAGTTGGAATATCACTGTTCTTGTTGTTGTCGTTGTAAAGGTTGGTATTCAGTTGATTGTCCCGTTTGTGGGGCTATGTCAGTCTACACGGACATAAATGTACTTTATCAAATGAAAATGACTGTCTGAACCTGAATTATTGTGGAAAAGTTGCAGGGCTCTGTACAAACTGGATTTGTTTCGAAAGCGAATAGTTATTATAGCCTGTTGGTTTAAAATATAGTTTCATTTGAGTTGGATTTTGTGGGGCTTAAATTACAAAAAAAGGGCATATATTGAATTATAGGCAAGCTGTAATGTCAAAAGTGCAGTTGAATGTATTTCCGGGTTTTGTTGTACTGTGCAATAACCGAAACGAGCCTGGGATTCGTTAATAGTTTCGGAAAGTATATCTACTTATATATAGTTGATGGATTGGCAAAAGTTAGCGATTTTTTGTTATGGGCTCCTAAAGAAATAATTTTGAAAAAATTGTCCAAAATTTAAAAAAAAGTGAAAAATGGTTTAAATATGCTACAAAATTATTACGTATATAGTAAAATTTCTCAGACATATTTTCGTAGTACATTTTAACCCATTACATCCTTAACTGGTGCATGTGTGATTTGTGAGGATTAACACAACTCAAAAGACTGTGTTAAGCTGAAAAAAAATCGAATGTAACAAGTAGGGAAGGGTCTAAGTTCGAGTAAACCCCTACTTTAAATACCCGGTGGGAGTTTTATTTTAAATAAACAGTACTTTTTGCATGCAGTACAAAATTTAAGCTTGTATAAAAATTAAGGGGGTCCTCTACTCTTGCGGTTTCAAAAAATCGATATATTTTTTAAAATTAATTTCAATCTTTATGTATCCAAGAATACGTCACAGAGAGGATTTCGTGCAAATTACATTCCTTTGCATGCTCTTGGGCTCCGTAATGTACTCGTCTCCGGCCGATTTCGAGAAGCTGAGCGTGGCGCGCCATCTTTAAGTGCGTTTTCCCGAAAGTAGGGGTTTATTTTTTAGCTGCCGAGTAAGACTTTTCATAAAAGTATTGGTCCGATTTAAAAAATTTTTATATAGAAATGTTTCCTCGAGTACGATTTGCGAAATTTTATTTTGTTCCATTTTTAGAGTCTGTAATATGTTAAAAAGTAATGTGAAAATAGTAAATTTTTTTAAATTGTTGCATAAATTTTACAATTTACAAAATAAAAAAAAAATTCTGTTTCGGGAAAACATAGGCAACGTAACTGTGATTATAAAGAATATTTAGTTTTTGATGACATATTACTCAACTGGCCAGAATTTTACTTGAGCAGAAAACCCTGCTTAAACTTTAATTTTTTTGGAATTAATTTTGAGCACCTAATTACTAAATTATCAAATTGTTTTCACTTTTGTGATGATCCTTCGGGATTTGAATAAACTTCGAAATTATGCTTATTAAGTTTAAATCAACCGTGTGTACGAAATTTGATTGAGTTTGCGCAAGTACTTTCAGAGATATACCAATTTACTCAATAGTGGGTATTTCCAAAAATTGGAAATTCCATATATTTTGTCTTAGAAATTTGAACAAATTATATTTTACATTTACTAAAATATCGCATTTTTTTAGACGGGAAATAATTTATATTCATTATATTCGAGTGATTCCCAACTCGAAATACTGGTAGATTTTTTGTAAATATACAATACAGTTTTTTTTTGGGGGGTTTTGGGGGAAAACAAAATTTTGACAGTGCAATGGAGTAATCTTGTATTCTATTAACCTAGACTTTCAGTTGTCCTTCGTTCAGAAGGCGCAATCTTGTAGTTTATTAATTTTGGATTGATATATTTAGTTGCCACGGTGAGGGGAATATAGAATGCGTCGTCGTCGGTGGTACCGCTAATTTGCTTTCGTCGATTTTGACAATTCTCAAGTAGAAGTAAACAAACAATTTGGAAAAATAAGTTGCAAAGAGTCACTGCGTTTAGCGTTTTGGGAATTTGTGTAATAAATATTTTTCTATAAATTATATTTTTAAATTTTAGCAAAATAAAACATATTGCTCGCTCTACTGTTAATTAGAAAAAAGCACCTTTTCTAAATAGAGAAAATTGTATGTTAGCTATTTGCGTAGAAATCTGACCATTTTATCTATTAAAAATCTCCATTCCCCTCTTGTCTACAATTTACCGTGATTGACTTTGACTATAAGAAATCACCATCTTCCGAAAATTGAATTTTACGCTATCGCAATCAAAATATTTTATTTTTTTTATCTCTGCCGACGAATTAAACATTCAACATTCACATGGTCGTAACTTCAAAAGTCTTGAGAGTCACAATTCTATCGCATTCATCTCTTGACTCTAGTTTTGCATTACGCAACACACGCGCACCTCACATAAATGCCAGCATATCACTGTGTGTGTGTGGGTTTGTGTGTATGTGTGTCTGTGTATTTGTCTACATCTCTCAGCTGACAGATAAACTTGAAATTAAATTGAAATTTCACCTGTTAAGTTTCTCAGCATTTAATCTTAATTAAATCGAAATGATTTTATAACTTCACTACCAGCACACCGAAATGGACGACCACTCACAACCGGTTCGTTGGTCCTTTACGTTGCCTTCTACTATGGACTAGTACGCCAGCTACCCCACTACTTCAGTAACTATCAGATTGACTGTCCGTGCGCTTTGCTCGCATTCTTGTCTGCGTAACTACGTACGTATATACAGGGTGGTCCACATAGTAAGTGTTTTTTAAGCAAGTGCTACTTTCACAGGGAATATGGAAAATTTATTTTTAAAGTCAATGTTGTCTGCGTTTATTGAAAATAAGTTCTTGCCGAAATGAGAATCGGAAAATCCGCACGTAATCGTCAAGAAGAGAGAATGCATTCTCAGAGAGTGAGAATTCTGAGAGTGTTTTGAAGTGGTCGCAACATCAGGTAATTTTTTTTTGAAAACTCCTTTCAAGGATCCATGTTATGCCGTTAAGGATTCGGATTTTTAAGGAGTAGCAACCAAATAAATGAAATCGCGTTACATAAACAACGGAAAATATATTTTTGTTCATTTTGGAAAGAGAAAGCATTATATGAAACACCCTGGGCAAATTTCCTGTAAGAATGAAAACGGGGACCTGAACAAACTGTAGACGATTTTTTCACGCTGCTTAATGGTAGTGACGCGAAAAATAGTGAAGATGATGGACCCGATACTCCAATCAATGAATACGGAGTCGAAGTACCATAGCACGACCTGGGCGAACTCGAACGGTAATAGCGTGGCTAAAGAACAATAGAGCCCCTTGTGCTGACTACCAGCAGGGCTATTCAAATGCGACATCTGGTCGGACGGACGCAGTTTCCTTAGCATAGCATATAAGGTTTTGTCGAGCGTATTGTGTGAACGACTGAGGTCCACAGTGAACGAACTGATTGGACGTTATCAGTGTGGCTTTAAAACTAGCAAGTCTACCATCGACCAAATATTCACGATACGGCATGCCTTGGAAAATACCCGAGAAAAAATGCACACATAATCTTCTTGCCGCAATTTCTGAATTAGATATCCCAACAAAAATAACAAGGCAATGTAAAATGATGACAAGCACAACTACCAGCTCAGTCAGAATCAGAAAGATCTCTCCGAGCCGTTTGAGACCAAGCGAGGTGTCAGGCAGGATTACACTCTTTCTTTTTCACCTTATGTTAGAAAACATAATTCAAGCTGCAGAATTAACCCGTTCAGACGTGTATATATTTATATAATGTATATATCGTGTGCCTCTGCCTCAACCACCGCGCCGTTAGTTCTGCCTTTTCCAAACTGGATAAAGAAGCGAAGCGAATGGGTCTGAAGGTGAACGAGGGTAAAGTTAAGTACCTTCTGTCATCAGTCTTAGCTCCCGCATCACTGTTGAGAATTATAATTTCGAAAAAGTAGAGGACTTTGTTTGGAACCAGCATCAACATCAACAATAATGTCAGTTTCGAAATCCAACGTAGAATCTCTCTTGCCAACAACTTCTACTTTGAGGTGAGTCGGCAACTGTGCAGTAAAGTCTTCTCTCGGCGAACGAAAACCACGCCCTATAAGTCCATCATCATGTCCGTGCTATTGTATGGCTCTGAAGCATCGACGCTGTCAACATCGGTTGAGACGGTTCTTGGAGTGTTCGAGAGAAAAATTCTCTGAAAGATTTATGAATCGACAGGATGGAACGATGAGCTGCATAAGCTTTACCACCACAGCGAATTGAAATACAGCGGCTACGTTCGCTAGGACATGTCTTGCGGAGGGACGAAAATACTCTAGCCCTGAAATTATATGGTGGTAAGAGAGGAGGAGGTCGACGACCTCTGCGTTGAAAGGACCAAGTGAAACCGGACTGGGCGTTAATGGGTATTTTCCATTGTCAATTGGCGCTAGTTAGCAGGAAGAAAAAGCAACTGGCGATATTTGTTGTACTCGGTCAAAATCGCTCAGGCGGTTATAGCGCCAATTAAGTAAGTAAGTATATGAACCACCCTGTGCATAAATTTGTTGGCAGCGTGCTCGCCTTTTTTCTACATTTTCTCAATCCGACGAATGACTCGAAACCCTTTCAAGCAGGCAATGAAACTTAGTGATGAGTAGAGTGCAGTGCAAGTGGATTGAATTGGATGGAGCAGTGGGCAGAAGAATGCTGAATGGGTTGGTGAAGCGAAGTCGCTTCAACGCCAACGAAGTAGCTGGCGCATCGGAGCGGGTAGCAGCTGTCGTCAGCAGTCACAGCATCCGATGTTATAGCGGCGATTGCGTGTTTGTAGCTGTCACAAGGCAACTGTGTATGTGTGCGCGCGTGTGTGTGTGTGTTTGTAAATATGTCACTGCGTCACCGCCACTTAAAAAGCATAGCAACCGCATGACAGGTGCAGCGGCGACTATATCCAGCGGGGTGGAAGAGGGAATCAGGAATTGGAGGAGCTGCTACAGCCATCAGTACTCGGCAAGTTGTAACTGCCGCTGCTGCCCCACCTTTACTACACTGCCACGTTGCGCTACGCAAAACCGTAGATAAATTTAAATTGAATTGCCGCTACGAGTGGAACTCGTTCACTCGCACACACTCCCATTCATTACCCGCTTTCCCCCCAAAATACACTTGGCTAGTTGGTTGGAATTGCTGCTGGTCGGTCGGTAGTCGCCGCCAGTTGGTAGTCGCGAGTTGGCAGTTGGTAGTCGCAAAGCAAAGACCAAACGTGACATTTCAACTGCCACACACGACATGTACGAGTATGTGCCTCGCCACTATCTACCATTTTTAGTGGCATAAACTGATATTGTTGTTGCTGCTGTTCGTGCTGCTGCTGCTGCTGCTGCTATTGACGCCGTGGCCGTTTGCTCCGGTTGTTAGCACGGCTGGTGCAATTGTACTCCTTATACAGATCTAGATATGTAGATATATAATCGGACTACATAGCATAGCATATGTTTTTGTTATTTTACTTGTTATAGGGCTATATGTATGTTGATGTTTTTGTTATTGCTATTGTTGTAGTAACTCAGTGCCTTGCCACTTGCAGTAGTTGCCGTCGTTACGCCTCTTCAACTTGAATTTAATAGTTTTCGCTTTGTCCCCCAGTTAGTTCCGAAGCAGCGTTGTTAAAACAACAGCAAAAACTCCGACAGCAGCAACTTACATGCGACAAGTGAATACTTGCAGTAAGTGCAATGTGTTGCGATTAAATTAAATGTCGTTATGTGTCGTATCTGTTTTTATCGACTTTTTTGTCCATTCTATTTTTTTTTTCTTTTTTGATGTAACAATTGTCGCCTGAGAGCTGAGCAGAAATGGAAACGACAGCAGCAGCAATCGTTGAGAAATAATCGTAAAAACTACAAGGAAACAAGGATTAAGTCGTTTTTGAAAATATTTCGATTGCGAAATTTAAAAATGCTGTAATGGTTGCGTTAATGCGAACATTAGGTTATATCAAAATGCATAAAATAAATGCGATGCGATCAAATAGGATGAAGCGATATCATAGAAAACGTTGTGACATCAGGCGAAACAAAGGGCAATGCAAGACGAATTGAGATTAAGGGAGAAGAATTGGTAGCAGGATAAATGGAATTAGCTCAGATTAGGTTAGAATCAGCTCCGATCATAAATACCAGATTTTATCAGGTCAAATCAGATCAGATCATATCGGAGCACATCACAACAGATGACATCACATCTGATAATCAGATCAGAGCACACCATATCGCACGTTAATTAAAACGGAAAATTTACGCTTTAGAAATTTCATAATAAAATAAATGAGCTAATGAGGTAATAATTTTTGATCTGTTTTTGCTCACACAGGTAAATTGCATTTATTGTAGTTAAAGTTTTTTAAGGGCAGTGATTTTTTACAACGCATAAGGAAAGCCGTATAAGAATATCGTATAACGAAAGTTGCGCCAGAATATCGTATAACGAATGTCACGTCGAAAGTCGCGTGAAAGTATCGCAAACTGAAAATCGCCTCAAAATATCGCATAACGAAAGTAGAGTCAGAATTCCGCAACGAAGGTCGCACCAGAATCGTATAACGAAAGTGGCATCAGATTCGCTTAGCGAAGGTCGCGTGAGAATCGTACCGCGAAGTTGCGATATAACACTTATATGAGAAAAAACAAACATACATACTGAGGTAGCGACATATCAACTAGTACTACTTACTGCCACTATTTTCACTATTTTCACTAATTTCTACCACTATTTTTACTTATGATAGACACTACTATTATCTACCACTATTTTTACTAATGATAGATACTACTAATTTCCACCACTATTTTTTATTACTGTTAATTCTACTTAGTACCACTATTTTTACTACTTTCTACTACTATTTTTTACTAATTTCTACCACTATTTTGAATACTGCTACTATTAATTTCTGTCACTATATTTACAACTTTGTACTACTACGAGTATTTTAGGGATTAAAAAATAAATAAAAAGGATGACTTATCTCCCATATTTAACTCTCTACCTCGTTTTAGAAACGGCACAGGAGTTTGACTTCTGGCTGGCGCACTTAGGTGCACGTGTGTTTTTTTGTTTCTTAAACATATAATATGTATTATATCGTATGAAAAAAGATCACATAATGGCATGTCGTGTTAATTTTTTAGTTTTTTTTTTGAAAGTATGGTTCAACTTCGCGTTGACTTTTAATATTTGTTTATGCTGGTAATCTTGCACTTGTTTTCCATATAAATTGCATGCATGAAATGAAACGAAAAAAAGTTTCCAAGACCTAAATTTCAAAAAAAATTCTAAAATCAACGAAAAGGTCTAAACTCTTGTAGATTGCACATTATTACCGTAAAATTAAATAAGTTACAAAACTGCATACCCAAAAGCCTTCTAGAAATTCTGATTTAAAAGTTTGATTGCAATAATATCATTTGTAAGGTTTTTTTTTAATTTCGTAAAAAGTTTTAAATTTTGATGAAAATGATTTTTGCTAAAAAACAAATTATACGAAAAAGTAGGCCATGAAAATTGCGAATATTTAAAAAAAAATCTCCTTGGGCTCCATATTTTGAGTAAGTGTCATTGTTAAAAATAATTATTAAAAAACTCTAACTGTCATATAAAATATTGGTGTTGAAGGGTGTAAAATTTAAAATCTTTTATTATATATTTTCATTCATATTTCCAAAAAAGTTAAAACTCATTTAATCTTCATGAGAATTATAACAAAACTCAGTTACTGATGGAAAATTACCTGATCCTAATGGTAAGTCGTTAATTTATTTTTTGTCTGAATGAATCTAGTATATATTTTTCGGGGCCTGTCTAGATCATGTGTTTTGCCGATTCACTTCTTATTCTTCTTTTTCTTGTACTGTCTTAAATCTTCATCTTCAAATTACAGATCATACTATAACTGGCATTATGCTATATAAATTTAACCATGCTCTATCGAGAATTGGAAAATATGACGAGCTATACTGGTTTTTTCTTTGATATTACCAAGGCATTGACACGGTGGGTCGTGCCATTTTGTTGTATAAATTATATTCTGTTGGCGTTCGAGGATTCAATCATAAGTGGTTTGAGTTCTACTTACATAACTGAGAGAGTGCATAAAGAAAGAGTTTGTGCCAACCTTAGCGATTCTAATCGAATAGAAAACGGCATTCCACAAGGCTCTATACTGGGCCCGATTTTATTCTTGGTATATATTAATTTAATTTTTGATCTGCTTTTCGTAGAAAAAGTCACTGCTTTTTCTGATGCCAGGTCATCAAATGGTACAACGAATGGTCTTAATCTGATAGATGGCATTAATCATCACGATTGTCTTTTAAGAGCTTAGTTTGATAAACATAAGCTTGTTACCAAGTTATTGTACTTTAGTCTGAATGCAAGGAAATATCCAGTTGTCAATATTACCTTGATTCTTTGGACTGCGATCGATTTATCCTACTCAGTCACTTGTGCCCTCATATAAAGTCCGGTACCTTCAATGCACTTCGAGCCTGCAGTAATGGTTGTTTCATAAATGATGTGGTTGAAGAATTTTAATTTCTGAAAAAATATTGCGCTAAACAGTCTACTCCGCGTTATGTTATTCAAAGTTATTGTAAAAGTAATTATCTAATGTTAATCGACTACATCCCTTCAGAGAGCTTTTTAGAAACCTGAAAATTCTTCCAGTAAGAGACTTTTACTATTACAAGGTTTTACAACTTTTTTCTTTAGATGCAGGTACCTGCATATTGTCAAATCGGAAAACTGATGCCTGAGAAAAAACTCTCAATCACTTGTTGTTCTTCGTCATTCGCGAACAACCCACGCCAACAGATTTTATACAATAGTTTTTCGTAAATTATTTAACATTATGCCTGCCAATATACCAGCCATGAGGAGCTTACGACGGTTTCTGAGATATGTGTAATCCTACCTTTTGGACCTTTCGTACAATGAAGTCGAAGGTTTGCTGCAGATCATTAATTAATTTTTAACTTATTCCTGTTTTTAAATTTTTCTCTGACTTTGTTAAAACGACAATATTAATTGTTTGAACTCAAGGCCAGTATAAGGAGAGTGTTTCGGGAAAAAGACAACACCAGTCAGGAGTGGTAGAAATTATAGCTATTTCGGAGATCACCAATCTCCTCGTCGTTTCAGATTTCTTTCATGGCTCCACCGGTATTGGAACCCACAATCTACGACTGGCTGGCCAAGTGCGTATGCAATCGACCACAGTCCGCTTTTGAGCTGCTGTTGCTTTTTACCACTTTCCTTATATCCGACTAACACAACACGCTATTAACCCTTCGGAGGTGTGGTGGGGTATGTCATACCCCAGCACATGTATTTCCTTAAATATATATATGTTTTTGTTTAAGGAATACGTTATCGCTCCCAATAGCTTTCATTAACATTCAAATACAGGAGATCTGCCACGTTTTACATACCCCAGATATTTCTGTTCCATGGGGCAGCCTTTCAAAGTGGGCTGGGGTATCATATTCGATCGCCATAACTTTTTATGTAATTAATGCATTACAGTGAATTTTCTTTCCTTTAAATAAATGTTATTTTTACTTTTGAAATGTAAAAACAGTTTTGAAATTGTTTAAATACAAAAAAAATTATGTTTCAGAAAACTGGAACCTCACTTTTTGGAATAATTTATATTGTCTTTTTTTTATGGCTATAATATTGAATACGAAGGAAAAATTGTTATGTTTTCAAATTAACACTTTTTAAAAATTAGTTAAAGAATAATAAATCACCACAAAATATTGCTATTATTGGAATTTGGTATTTACTTGAAATTGATAGGCATGGGGTATGTCATACCCCACCACACCACTCAAGGAACTTTTAGTCACCACACCAACGAAGGGTTAAAGCGAATGTGCGGTTATTGCTGTTGGGTGACACAAAATCTATTTATTTGTTAGGGTTAAAATGTGTTATGTTTGATATGCTCAACCATTACAGATATTCATATATTATTATTTTTTTTTTGCCTGATTTTATTAAACGACAATATTCATTGTCATATTGTTGAGCTTAAGGGAGTATAAGGAAAGCATGTATTTTGGAACCTGCACTGGTACACTGACGGTTCTAAAACACCGGAAGGCATAGGAGCTGGGGTCTTTGGCCCCAGAACACACATGTCGGTACCAATGGGAAGGACTCCAAGCATCTTCCAAGCGGAGGTGTATGCCATCCTGTTATGTGCAGAGATCAACCAGAAGAGAAATTATCGCAATGAACGCATAACCATTCTGAGCGATAGCCAGGCAGCACTCAAGGCGCTAGCCTCATATGAGGTGAGATCCTCACTAGTGCTTGAATGTATAGAGAGACTCAACACATTAGCAATACAAAATCATATTCAGCTCCTCTGGATCCCTGGCCATCAAGGTATAGAAGGTAACGAGGAAGCTGATAGATTAGCAAGGGAGGCGGCTCAAAAAACGCCTATAGGACCTGAGCCTTTCCTAGCGATAGGACAACACACTATCAAGGAAGAGCTTAGGATAGAAGAAAACAACTTGAAGGAGGATCACTGGCAGTTTGAGCCGGGGTTACGTCAGGCGAAGTGTCTACTGGGAGGTTACAACCATAAACGCTTCAAGCAGTTTATGCACCTCTCGAAGAATAGCCTGAGGATGTTGACAGGCTTTCTCACAGGACACTGCAGGCTGAGAGGTCATCTGCACAGGCTCGGAATATGGTCGAACGAGTACTGTCGATTTTGCGACTTGGCTCCGGAGACCCCGATGCACCTGTTGCTTGAGTGTGACGCCATCTCGAGAAGACGACAAAGCTACCTGGGTACACATAGCCCAGCCGAGGAGCATGTACGCTCGTTGCCACCAACTACTATATTAGACTTCATAAAAGAGTTGGGTTTAGACGAGGTATTATAAAGAGCAGAGGGCACAATGGATCTTTAAGGTCGAAGTGCAATCCTCTAATATATATCTATCTATCTATCATGTATTTTGGAAAAAAGACAAAAACAGGCTATATCGGACACCACCACATTTTTATTTATTTTTTGTATTATTTTTGTTTTTTTACATAGGTACAATATTTTTTATGGATTTCCAACAGCCCACCCTATTGTATTAGTAACTAGAGATAGCATTTTACACTATTTTAATCTTAATAACTAAAATGCTCTTATCTTTTTCTTATACCTTAATTAATGTAAATAGAAAATTTTTTTGTTTAATTACTTTAATTGTGCCTTTCATAGAAATAATTATAAATGTTCAATAAATGCATGAATGATCTGCGAGGGAAATTTATGTGTCCGTTTCGAGAAACCATAGATCGAAGAAATTTTCTATGAAAAAAATTTATCATTTCAATAGCTGTGTAGCGTCGTTCAAAGAATTATTTTCAATCCAACACCAAATCAAAAATGTCATAGCCGCATTAGCTTTATAGTCAAAAAAATATTAGCTATACTGAAACTACCCAAAAACTCCACAAAACTGTTGCTCGTTGCTGCTTAAGTGGTTTTTCGAATATTTCAGCTGGATCACGAAATATGCCAACTGTGTTTTTGTCATACGTAGTAAAATGAAAATTAAGCCACATTCCTGAAATTTTTTTTTTTTTGAAAAATCACGATTTTGTTCTTGCATTTTCAGGATTGTGTGAGAAGGTTCAATCGTATACTAATATGTTTCTTCCAAGCTCAACTTTGGCTGTTATCCTTTGTGAACACACTTAACCCTTCTGTTAGGTTAAGACCATTTGGTCCAATTTTTTGTTTGTTTTCTTTGTAACTTTGGAACGGTGATATATACTGTCTAAATTTTTCAGCTCAGGTGGTCTTTTTATAAAACAATATTATGTGCGAAAATTTAATTCTCTGACTTAAAACTGGACTAAGATAAATTGAAAATTACGAATCTTAGGTTAAGGGACCATTTGGTCCATGGTATATTTTCTTTGATTTTCTTTGCATTAATTTTCCAAAAATAAGTATTTATTAGTTTGTTCGATATTTTTTGGCACTACATGATGAGCAAAAAAATGTTTTTCGGTTGGTTTTGCAAATAAACGCACTGCAAATGGAGCATTTTACATCAGACTTAGACTTGCAGCAACTACAAATTCCTCGCTTTCGAGCTCCTGAACTAGAAGCATTTTTAGAGCAGGCCACTGGTGCTGGGTTTTACCAGAGTTGAGTAAATAATAAAATAATAATATTTAGCAAGTATTGAACCAAACTAAATATAAAGACTAAGATTAAATTGTTATTTTGTATGAAAACTGCAGTATGGACCAAATGGTCCTCTAACCTAAGATTCGTAAGTTTTTTTTAACCTAACAGCAGGGTTAAACATTTTAAATTATTTGTTTATTCCCCCTTCTAAAATGCTCTGCAAATGTTGCAACTGCTCCATATTAACTTTCGCGGGATAAACTGAATTCCATTGAATTTAAAACAACAATAGCCACAGTAAAATGCAATGACATTAAAGTAAATATAAAGAAATATAAAGTATAACAACAACTACATTCAACTATGTACAAAACAACTGAAACCCTCACATACCATTACATGTTGAAGTCCTTGAAAAAAATCTTGTTTGTTTGCTTTTTTGTTCATTGACTTGGAGTTGGGTCATTTGAACTGGATTCTTATTATATTCAACATACAATCTATTAACATCTTTATCGTAAAAAACTACAAGGCTTTGTAAAACGATTTCCTTTTGCGATTTTTCGTCAACCACAAAGGTTCAACCCAAAATCTGTTAGCTGCGAGTGCAGCGCGTTTTGCTAAAGTTTACTTGATTCCTTGTCGAGTGTTTGAGTGTTTTCTTTGCAGTTAGTAATTTGGGGATATTTTTCGTAGGAAATTTTTTGGGGTGAATATTTTTTTAGCTGCACAAGAAAATCTAATATGTTTTAGTAAGAAGAAAGAAACACAATAGAGGATGGAAGAGCGTTTAGAATTGAGTAGGACTCCACATTGGTTTAAATGTGCTGAAAAGCCGTTGAGCACGTCGGTAGTACATAGTTTTTGCGGTGAAGTGAAAGAAAATGTTAAAATTTTGCATCACATAGCGACGTACATACATACATATATAGTAGTAATATTGCAAATTCGAAAATTAAAGCACTACGTAGTTTGGTTTTGGACTGTGGCAACGACATTACTCAGTCATGCAGCTGCCGATTAATTTTTTTTGTTTGTACGAGTATATCGGAACGAATTTTCGTCAATGTTGAATTTTTCGAAACATTTTGCTAATTTGTATATCACTTCTCGTATATAAGTTATTACCGCTCAAATCTTCTCGACTTACTCTTTGCCACTTATTTTTGGCGCTCCATGAGTCCTTCAAATTTTATCCATTATATCCTTTTTGTATCCATTGCTTTCAGCTATATTATAAATTATGTACAAATCTTTCTTATATGCTTCCTGTGTTAAAGGTGTTCGTTCTAGTCTATCTTTTATTTGCTTGAATGAGTCGACGTGTTTTGTATTATCTTATCTGGGGCCGTTTGTTTCCTATGAATTTCATAATTAATCATAGCTAGAATTATTTGATTGTCACATTCAGATAGTTTATTTTTCTTTCGGTTTCTATTTCCATCGTAAATTTTATTTTATTATGTTGTTTGTTGAGGTAATCTAGGATTTCTTCTTCGTTGTTTTTGGTATATCACACTTAACTTTGTGTTTAGTTCTTCAGTATATTGCCCTTCTAGGATTTGCATGAACACCTCCATGAAGATGGCAGAGGTTGGGTTCCCGATACCCAGTACGTTTGCTTGCCTGTATATATTTTTATTAAATTCGAAGTAGTTTCCATGTCGCGTTATTTTTACTTTTAACATTATGTTTTATGCTTTCCAGTAATATTTTGTGCGACATGCCTAGTCCCTCTGGTAGAGGCATGGACGGATAAATATAAGTCTTATAGGTAAACTTTACTGGCTTCAGCTCCGTTGTGTTCGTTATTGTATGCTCGTTACGTAGCTCTAGCGTATCTTGGAGTATCTTTATATATTTTGATAGCATTTAGGCACCAGTTCAGGATCACTTCGGGGCTATGTTGAGATTATTTCGGGATTACTTCAGGCACAGTTGAGGACTATTTAAGGAGTGCTTTGGATCTAGTTTGAGATTGGTTTCAGACTTCTTCGGCACTGGTTCGGGACAACAATGGGAATAGTTTAAAACTACTTCAAGTTAGTTTGTTAGAATTGTTTGAAACGGGTTTGAGACTAATGCGATCGTGAGCTAGTTCCGATAATATTCTTACCTTAAATTTTGGCATACTATTTTTTTTTTACAAATACTATGCTCTCAAGTTTTAGTTAAGTATATGTTCATTGTACTTACCATGTATTCAAATAAAATTTGTGTACTGTCTTCATTAACCCTCCTTAAAATGTAAAAGTTACATGGAACTTCAAGTGATACGCTGAGACTCATTTATGGAATCCTGTTGAATGAAAATTATAATTTCAATATTTGCCTCTTCCTCTATTGATGCAGTAATGAAATCCACAAAACTTAGAATTTGTGTCCTATAAAGGCGCCCAAAGTAATCAGCCGGTCCTTAACACAGAGTATACTTACTTATACATAATTTTGGAAATGAAATAGAAAATTTTAATTATTTTTATTATTTATTATTTCGCAACTATTCTGTGCAGATGAATGATATTTCTGGATATATGCCCTATAGATCAAACTGCGCATCATTTTGGAAAAATGGGCGGTGTAACAACCTATACAAAAAAAAAAAACATATTCCTTATATCTCCGCAACCATTTGTGTATAGATCCTATATATCTGACTTTATTTTATTGTTGGGGCAAAAAATAAGAGATGTAATTGATATACACGTATTTATTTTCGATCAAGGTATGAGAATATGTATAATATAAAAATAGGTATACCAAAGTAAGCCGGTTACGCTATTGTAATATCATTTTGGAACCATTAATGACTTTCATTAATTAAGACAAACAAAAGAAGAAACTAATAATAATTTAATAAAAATTTGTATAAAAATTTCTCCGGGCCCGTTGAAACATCATAAAGCCCGGACACACTATCGTAATAATGGGTGTTTTTTTTACAGGTTTGTTTTTCGAATAGAGATAAAACTGGCATTTTGTGGTCAAATCTGGCAACTCTAATGTCATTTATGTTCAGTTTGGTTTGCCATTTCATCATGAACAGGTTGACAAAAGACAACGCTTGCAAATCGTGCAAATTTATTTCGAAAATAATGGTTCAGTTCGCGAAGTTTACCGCGAGCTCCGTCAATTTTATGGTCGACATAATCGTCCATCAGAGCAATTAATTCGGTTAACCATGGATCGTTTTCGCACTACGTTTACTCTATGTGATAATACGCATCCGCAGAGACGTCGA
This sequence comes from Anomoia purmunda, assembly GCA_951828415.1. Taxonomy (NCBI): domain Eukaryota; kingdom Metazoa; phylum Arthropoda; class Insecta; order Diptera; family Tephritidae; genus Anomoia; species Anomoia purmunda. The sequence continues at coordinate 93,035,846 of OX639994.1, forward strand.
ACAGTGCGCACCGAAGAAACAATTGCCGCTGTAGAGCAGAGTGTTGAAGAGGACCCGAATGAATCGATTCGCCACCGTGCACAGCAATTGGAGCTTTGTCCATCAACTTTATGGAAGATTTTGCGCAAAGATCTTGGCTTGCGACCTTACAAGATCCAGCTTGTGCAAGAATTAAAGCCGCGAGACCATGCAATGCGTCGTGATTTTGGTGTATGGGCCGAAAATGAGATTGATCTCGATGCTGATTTTCATCGCAAAATTTTGTTCAGTGATGAGGCTCATTTTTGGTTGAATGGCTACGTCAACAAGCAAAATTGCCGCATTTGGAGTGAAGAGAATCCACATGAGACCCTTGCAACGCCATTGCATTCACAAAAACTGACTGTTTGGTGTGCTCTATGGGCTGGAGGAGTCATTGGGCCATACTTCTTCCGCAATAATGCTGGAGAGGCAGTTACCGTTAATGGAGACCGGTATAGAGCCATGATAACCGACTATTTTGTTCCCGAATTGGATGGCATGAATGTGGATGAGTTGTGGTTCCAACAAGACGGCGCTACATGCCACACAGCGCACGTCACAATCGATTTATTGAAGGAAACATTCGATGAGCGCATAATTTCGCGGAATGGACCTGTAAATTGGCCACCAAGATCGTGTGATTTGACACCATTGGATTATTTTCTTTGGGGATATGTGAAGTCGCTCCTCTACGCCAACAAACCAGAAACGTTAGGGGAATTGGAAGCCAACATTCGTGGCGTTATTGCCGACATACGGCCCCATATGCTCGAAAAAGTGGTTGAAAATTGGACCTGTAGAATTGGCTTTATTCGAGCCAGCCGCGGCGGCCACATGCCCGAAATCATATTTAAACATTAATGGCATAAAATTATCCTTCCAATAAAGCCAAATTGATGGACCTTAAAACGATTTTCTTGTGTTTTATTTCAATTCGAAGTTCTATACCCCTAAAAAAAACACCCGATATATGGCGCAATCTTAATTTATGGTGCAAATTACGATGGAACTAAGTAATTTCCCCTTATAAAATTTGTCAACTAATTAAAATGAAATGAGATATTTTATCATAAATTAAGAAACAAACGAAGAACAAATCAGTGTCAGCTCTTTTATCTGTAATAAGCTAAAAATATGTCCTCCCGTAACCAAATTAAGCTTTGCATTTTGATATATTAGTATATCACTCAATTGTTCCCTGAATTTTACTGTCTCTGGAAGTTTTCTTTCACTATGGTTAATAAAAAAAATATATTATAATAAATAAATGTATTAAAAATGTGCACAATTTTGTCGTGTGATCACAAAACCAAGCAAACCTATGGCTGGCTACAGGGCTGTCAAGATAAAGTGGTTTATGGGAACTTATGCTGGTATTCGGTAATTCTGTCTCATATAAAGTCACTAAGTTTCAGACTTTAGTTAGAGGAATTTTTTATGACTTGAGACAATTTCGCTATTCAGCAAGTAACAGTTTAAAAAAATTGCCTCAAAGGCTGTGGTGAAAATTATAGCAGATTTAAACATATCGAACGAACAAGGAACAAATCAAGTGCTACTTCATTTTCGTGTGCATTCAATACTTTCCTCAATCTCTTTGGTTTCTGACCTGCTCAGGACTATTTGACAAATTAGTGACTTTATTCGAGACTTGAAACTTGATCAATCTCACCACCAAAAAGTCTCAATTAGTGACTAGAGACTGCTTACAGAATACCGGTTTTTTTATATCAACTTATATGGTGAACAAAATTTTCGTAAGCCTTTAAATAATTCAATTTCATTTGTCATTACACATTTACACTATTTTGCGAGCCACAATCTGTGTTGCGTATATATTTTATATGTATGTATGTATAAGTGTACTTCATTATTAGACACACATTAATGTGCATCGGCGTCAAGTAGGCAGAATGCGAACTTTGGTTCGAGTGCAACATTCAGCATACAACCTAATTGTCAACAAATTCTGCTGTTGGCATTTCAATTGTTTTCTCGTATTGTACACACACGAAAGGCCACAACAAATACTCACGCAGAAAATGCATACATTTATCATTACACATGTACATATGTATGTACATATGTAGGTGTATGTAAGATAAAATGCCTACTCGAAGCCGATGACGATGTCAATGATGTAGTCGATGTAGTTGTCACGCATGAAGTGTCATCCGGCAAATGAAGTGCATATAACCACACATGCGCACACACATTCAATTGTACGTTTGTATGTATGTGTGGAATGTATTGGTAAAATGGGTGCATATAAATATTATCAAAATTTGTATGTATGCAAACACAACTGGATGTTACCGAGCAACAACCAACAACTAACAACCAACAACCAACAACCATATGCTAAGTAAGAGGCATTTTATCGATCTCTATAAGGAATCAAATGTTTTGACAATTGTGGCACTGTATTTGGCATTCATTGACTTAAAACCGCGGATAATTCAAACAAACAGAAGCACATAAATGTATGTAGTATGTATGTATGTATGTATAAATACCAAATATCATTGAGTGTAGCGCTATACTCCAATTGCCCTCAATCAACCGGCATTCCATTGTTCCTCTGAACTAATGACAAGAAGTGGCGTAGAAACTCAAAGTCATGTATTATTGAACTTTATGTGTTTCAATGTGAAAGTAAGCTAAAATATTTTTTTGTTTTCAAATAATCTAAACTATCTAAGTGTGAGATTTATATATGCGATCAATAGAAAATGTCCGCAGCTCTATTTCAGAATAAAATCAAGTTTTCGTAATTTTTTTTTAGATATTTCATCTATGCTTCGTAAGCTGCGATTCCAATGTTCCGCCTGAGAAACTAAACCATGTATAGTACAATAGTATTACTCAAAATATTCCCCGTATGAAGCTATGGCTTTTTTGCATCTTCCTGGCAATTTGTTGATCCCATCCCAGAAGAACTGCGCCGGCTTAGCAGCTAAGAATGAATCAAGCCAATTTTTGATATCCTGCTTTGATGTGAACCGTATTCCAGTGAGGGTAGTCAGAAGGGGCAAGGTCTGGGCCATAAGGCGGGTGGAGTAAAATTTCACATCCACTGTTTTCCAAATAGTTCTTAACCGGAACAGCAACGTGGGGCCGAGCGTTGTCATGGGAAAATTATTGCCTCTTATCTGGTTGCATATTCCGGGCGTTTTTCGGCTTCTGCTCTCTTTAAACGGATTAATTGTGTTCGGCGGCGTTCTCCATTGATGGTTTCACCCAGTTTTAGCAGCTCATAATACAGCACACCCTTCTGATCTCAACAAATACAGAGCATTACCTTCGCGCTATGGATGTTTAGCTTAGCCGTTGATTTCGCTGGTTGGCCGAATTTCACATATGATTTTTTGCGCTTGGGGTTGTCGTAGTGGATCCATTTTTCATCACCAGTAACAATCCGATACAAAAGAGACTTCCTTTTGTGGCGCTCCAGCAGCATTTCGGACAAGCAAAACCGCCTTTCGACATCTCTCGGCTTGAGTTCATGTGGAACCCAATTTCGTTGCTTTTGAATATATCCAGCTGCTTTTAAACGTTTTGAAATGGCTGCTTGAGTGGCACCCAAAGATTCTGCGAGCTCTTCCTGCATTTGGCAACAATCTTCATCGAGTAATGCTTCCAGTTCTTCATTTTCAAACTTTTTTGGCTGCCCAGGACGTTCATCGTTTTCCAATCCAAAATCACCACTTTTAAATCGTGCAAACCACTTTTGGCACGTTCGCTCAGCTAGAGCATGTTCACCATAAACTTGCACCAAAATACGATGACTTTCGGTAGTAGTTTTCTTCAAATTGGAGTAATGAAGAAGAACTTCCCGCAAAAACACTTTTTCAGGCACAAAGTTCGACATATTTGAGTAAAAAAAATTATTGTTGTTTACGCTCCAAAAAAATGGCATATACTAAAAAGACGTACACTGACAGTAGCTTTCCAACGTATGCTCCGAATATGTTGGAACGATGGAATACATACAAGTATCGCCCTGTCGACGAGGTGAATACTAGATGGGCCGTGGAACCTAATAATCCGAGAGATTACCAGACAAGTTTGTTCAAAGGTTGACGAAAAGCGATACAAAGCTCTCATCGGTCTGATTGCAATCTCTCTCAGACTAATGGTCGGGATAATAACCGGGTAGTGCCTTATGGACATACACGGATAGATATTGGAATGCCTAACCAGCGATTTCTGTCGAAGCTGCAGGGACGAAGAGGAAGTGGAGAGCATTAAATGGTATCTTTACCACTGCCCCGGCCAGCCCAATACCCAAATCAATTCTTAAGTTGGTACTTTCTAGACTATTTGGCCGCCCTGAACTCGGCGAGAAAAGTTGAATTTAAGTAAATTATACACAAGCTATATGAAATAGTAATAGTTCGTTTCGCTATGAGAATGCTTTTAGGTAAATTTTGGAAAGGTTAACTACCTTTTGAAAAGACGAATTTAATAAAGGTTAAAAAATATTAAAATTTGAGTGTCAAACTGTTTGCCTTGACGAGGACAACGTGCATACCTATATTTTCAAAAGGGTCAATTTATAAACGAATGTAGGGAGGACAACGCCTGCCGGGGTCTTCTAGTAATTTACGAAAATTAAATCGAAAAGGAAACAAGTTTTTTTAAGATTTTATTTTTAAAAAAATGTTCTACAAAACTATGCAGTTAAGTATGGAAATGTTAAGTATGTAAATACTTAATCCACATATAAAAAAACCAGTTTACTTGCCGTTGAAATATCGATCTATACGTAGTAAATGAAAATATTTGCATACATTTTTTTAATTAAAAAATTACACTTGTCACAAATTGGCAATATATGTCCACACTGACCAGCTGCAAAATATTAAAGTAAAAGTGTGATATTTCAGTAAAAATTGTAAATAAGCCAAAAAAGGGCTGCACATTTTAAACCAACTAGGTATATCTCCGAAAATTCTTCGTCCAACTTTACCATCTATTTTACACAGGCTTTGCATTTCAACTCAGTAAGCACAGTTCTGAATGTTACGAAAAATGGGCAAAACCTCCGTGTATTTCTCATATTACAAAAAATAAAAATATTGAATATTTTAATAAATAATGCGAAATAGTCCAACATTTTCAATTTGGGACTGATGCGTTAAATGCATAAAAATTTCAAGTTCTTTAAGTTAAACAAAAGTAATTGAAATTATAAGAAATAATTAACATTTGGTCATCCAAATTAACCCTGCTGTTAGGTTAAGACCATTTGGTCCAATTTTTTTTTGTTTTCTTTGTAACTTTGAAACGGTGATATATACTGTCTAAATTTTTCAGCTCAGGTGGTCTTTTTATAAAACAATACTTATTATGTGCGAAAATTTAATTCTCTGACTTAAAACTGGACTAAGATAAATTGAAAATTACGAATCTTAGGTTAAGGGACCATTTGGACCATAGTATATTTTCTTTGATTTTCTTTACATTAATTTTCCAAAAATAAGTATTTATTAGTTTGTTCGATATTTTTTGGCACTACATGATGAGCAAAAAAATGTTTTTCGGTTGGTTTTGCAAATAAACGCACTGCAAATGGAGCATTTTACATCAGACTTAGACTTGCAGCAACTACAAATTCCTCGCTTTCGAGCTCCTGAACTAGAAGCATTTTTAGAGCAGGCCACTGGTGCTGGGTTTTACCAGAGTTGAGTAAATAATAAAATAATAATATTTAGCAAGTATTGAACCAAACTAAATATAAAGACTAAGATTAAATTGTTATTTTGTATGAAAACTGCAGTATGGACCAAATGGTCCTCTAACCTAAGATTCGTAAGTATTTTTAACCTGACAGCAGGGTTAAGAGTATTGCTTATGGGTTTTTTTCTTATTTGCTTAAATTTATTTGGTGGTGCTAATTATGGCGAAAAGTAGCAAAACAAATTTCCATAAACATTTTTTGGGTCTAAAACAAAAATGTTTACCGTATCTTCGGAATATCATTTCGGAGTGAAATAAATATATCGGGCGATATTTAGGTTAGGTTAGGTTAATGCGGTAGTTCCCGCAGTAGGAACTCACTTAGACATAGTAGAGGAGTCCATTCTGATACCACTTGCTAAATATGAAGGGTAGCGTAAATCGGAAAATCGAGAGAGATTAACCTGGGAAACGTTGCGTACCCCGAATGAAGTCACGAAAATTACCAATCCCTACCCCAGACAGCTCCTCTGGGGTCCTAAAGAAGTACGAGGCCAGGTACTTGAACCTCAGTCTCGCAAAGGCAGGGCAGCTGAGCAGCAAATGAAAAGATGAATCCATCTCACCTCATCCTCCATACAGCTGCGGCAGAAAGGGTCAGAGACTATCTTCCGCCTAACCGCATGAATACCCAACGGACAATGACCAGTCAAAACACACCACGAGGATCGAGAGTTGCCGCTTAGAAAGCGACATCAACTCCTTTGAGCGCCCACGATCCACGATTCACTCTCGAACTGAACAAATTACAAATAAATTTTTGCTTTTCACATAAAAATCAATGTATTTGAAAATTTCGTATATTTGTATATTTGGCTAACTGTTCTCACATAGAATAAGATGATTTTTTCTTTGAAACTTTCATTAAAATTATGCTGCGTTCCGTAGAGTCGAAAAATACGATAGTTAAATGTTTTCTATTGCAAAGCTTGCTGCGTAAGCAGTTATACCGAAAATAAAATAAAATAATAAAATTAATTTTGAATCTAAATCTATACCATTCAACTTATTTAATTGAAGCTTTGCATTTGTATAGCGGATATCTATAATATACTAAATTGGGCTATCAAAATTCAATTCCCAAAAAATTTTCGACCCATCCGAGTAAGCGCAGATTTGCTAATTTTTGAGTAACAATAAATTATATTTACGTTATCTGAGGACATTTCTATTGAATTTATTACAAACGCACTTGCGATTTCTCTTCTTTTATTTTATCTAATTCCTTATTTTACTCTTGACTCTTTTAAGCTTTTCATCCAACCACAAGTCCTCTTACAAGCGCAACTCTCCGTTTTACTTAATTTGCACAAAGCTTTGGAAGGCAAAAACAGAAAACATAATGCTTCACACATACACGGCAATCGTCAAAGCAGCCAGAATATGTTGCTTCGACTGTTGTCCCGAGTGTGGATTTGTTTGCGCAATGAAATTTTTATAATAGCAAAATATTCAAATAAAATTGAGTTGATTGTTTTGGCTTCGACGTGTGCACTCTGCTTTGGTAAAAAAAAAATCCCAATTCATAGCTTTTTCATAATTCGTTCAAGTCGTTGTACAGGTCGTATGAGTACTTTGTCATTTTCAGTTTCTACCTACAGGGCGTATGAGTGCTCTTGGCTTTGCCACACGTAAATTGTCAACAACATTCCGCACAACAAGCACTGATTAGGGTTGCTTATCCTGCATTTGCTGCCACTTGAAAATTATTGTCTATGAGATTTTCCTCATTTCACTTTAACAATTCAAGGGCTTCAGTGCTTTGTTTCACCAGTTTCACCACTTTCGCTCAAATCCATTTCCCTTAAGCCCTACTGAAATTTTGAGTGCATGCGTATTTTGAATTGAAATTAATATGTGTCATATGCATTGGATACTTTGACATTTCATTGAAATTAATAGATTGTGGCGAATGTTTTTGAATGGAAGTTCACTTGAGCATTTCATGGTGACACGATCGAGTGGTTTGGCTATAATTGCAGGTTACTTGAGGGAGAGTACTTTCGATTGACAAGTGTATTGTGTAAATCTATAACTTAGTACACCAGGTCGAAATGTTAATGGTAAGAGGTTTATTCATTTTTTTCTACAAACGAGTATGAGGAAAGGGCTGAAAATTACCTGATTTTAGCGTCAGATATCCCGACTTCACATTTTGTAATACACATAATTTTTATTGAAAATATTTATAATACAAAGTATGGATCTGCATTCAATTCGTAACACTAGTTTGGCAAGAAACAAATATGTGACAAATGAGTGGCACCTTGTTGAAAAAATGTGTTTCTGATAAATTTAGGGTCGCTGAACGCGAAAATGAGTTTCACTTGTTTCTCCAAAGAGGAAAAAAACCTCTGTTGTCGAAGTTTTTTTTTGCAGTTTTTAGAGCCAAAAATAACTTGGAAAATTACGAAATTTTTTTAATTTGTTCGCAATTTTTTTGGCATAAAACTGAATCTAACAGTAAAAATCCATAACAATGCGATTTTAAAATCAGCGAGCACAAATCTATATGAAATGTGATATTATATCAAATGAATATTCTGAGTGTTGTACTACGAAACGAAAAATTGTTTGCAGATTTTTAACTGAAAAAGTCTAAGTATGTAAAATTTAAATTAGTTCTTTTTATTTTTCGCTCCGCGTTTTCTCAATAAAATTCTATTTCAATTATATACTCTTTATTATTTTTATACACGAGCGCACTGGTCATGCCCAGGGTCTTTGTTTATCTAACGGTTTTTTGTAACACCGAGACAGATATATACATATATATATACCAAAATTCTTAAATATTGAGCTATCATAACGAAACTGAGTATAAACATTGCCTGAACCCAATGTACTTTGGCATTGCAAATGGGCGAAATCGGACAATAACCACGCCCACACAATGATATTTCAGTATTTATTGCGGATAATTTCCTCGAAATATTAGATTGCCCTGCGTGCGTAATTTTTTTTTGCAAATTGAACGTGGCTTGCCCATTTAACAAGAAAGCGAGAAATTTTAAAATCGGCCGCTAGCATCAAAAAATATTAGCAATGGCTGTGGCACCATCCACTTGAGAGCACATGCGTATATCTCAAAAACAATGCCACCAAACTCTAGCAAATGTGGTCTCCACATTGTATTTTAAGTTATTAAGTAAAATGTCAAAAATTGTAAAATTTGTGCAAAAAAAAATTCCCTCTCTCACATAACGGTAAAATATAAAAATCAAAAAATTCGACTTTTAGTAACTATATAAGGTACTTTCTAAAATTTGATAGACAATATTGGCTTTGAGAATGAAATACAAAATTCTACCACATAACGTTTGAAAAAAAAAAACAAATTAAGGGATATTGAATGACACACCCTATTTGTTGGTTAAATATTGAAAACGTACAATGTCGGACAAATTAATAGGATCTCGCGACAAGCGTTTACTATTTTTCTCCTGTTTAGTTAATGTTTATTAATTATTTGTAAAAGCATAGCCAATTTTATAGCTGAAATTGTATTGATTCGAATTTGCACACTTTTGAATTTTGCAGTTGTATAGCCCTTTAAATTTTAGTATACTATAGTGCAAGTGTGAGGTCACCAGGAAACCTCTGATTCTTTCATACCAAGCATATTCGAAATGTTTTTTGTATGGAAGAAAATGCGTAATACCAAAAAATTTAATAAGTAGTTAGTTATGCACAGTCTTTTCAGCACCGCAGAGATATAATTGGATGCCTTATCACTTACCAACAGGATTAAATGTTAAAAGAAATCATCGATATTCCTTACTAATGAAATTGAGATAATTTCTATAATATTTCCTTCCAGGACTGACGGAAAGCCGTAAGCATACATAGAAAATACATTGGGTTATTATATAGCATTTGAATGCATTTCTACGGACTTGAATAAGTTATTAACTGAATAAATATATAGGGCGCATTTTATGTCAAAGTTTAATTTTGGTTAGCCAACATTTGCATGCAATTCAGCATTCGAAGTACTAAAAGGTTCTCTCAACTCAAAAAAGGCACAACATAAAAAATGCTCCTTAATGAACTACTTTGATATTCCTCATGATATCTTTATAAATGTGGAATCAACAGGTGGGCGTAAGACAACAAGAAGCGTATATAATTTTTATCATTTTATAATCAACAAATGCAACACTGCATATTGACATGGGAACAAAAAGGACCGAACCAAAGAAAGAAAGCAGTTGAGTGCATTCTAAATTTCCCACGCTCACGTTACTATTTTATGGCAGTGGCAGAAAAGAGCTTATACAGGGTGGCGCAAAAGTCGTCTGCTAGTGGTGGCAAATGTCAGTACCTTTATGAAATGTTTAAGGCAAAAGTAAAGGGAATTGGTTTTGAAGTAACCATGGAAAGCGTTTGTTACCGCATTTTGGTGATATTCCCTGGCCTACGAGAATTCGAGATTTGACTTTTTAAATAAAATTAAATTCAATAAAGAATTTAATAAAAGTTTTGGCTAACTGCAATTGGAATATCCTAGAAACAAGCACGTTTTCCAAAGTTTAGATCTTTCTGTCAGTTCGAAAATATTTTTAGCTATTACTAAGATGAACACGACAAACGATTCCCACAGTCCTTTGGATGCTAAGTAGCCGAATAGAGTTGGTAATAAATGGTAGAACATCTGCTCTGCAGTTGCTGACCTTTACGCAGAGCTACAATAAAATTAAAATTTTTAGGCAGACGATATTTTATAAGCTTATAGGAGAGTTGGGAAACCTTCACTAAATCAGAAGGAAACTAAAACCATTTTAAGATAAGTACATATAGGCATTAAATTTCTCAAATACATATAAATGAAATGTGCAGAGTGTTTTCCTTGTTGCTGAAATCTTGAACGCTTTCGGCACCCGCCTCGTTATTGTTATTTGAATCAGTATCCTTATTGGTATCTTTCTCCGTAATGTTATTGGTATACTATCGATAATCTAAACTCAAATACTATTAGCTATATTTATCGATTATTAGAATTTTAGTATATTCATATTTATTTCATATTCATATTCATCTACGAAATTATATTCATAATAATATTCCCATTAATTTTCATATTCTTTCTTATATTATACGTTAATTAAAAACCATTGACCTGAGGTATTAAATAAACCCTATATAGCTACAATCGTATAACGGATATGAGGAAGGGCAACCGTTCCCATTTCATTTGCGCACCCACCTCAAATCCATCAGCAGGAATTTGCTTTTCAATCAAGTCAAATGAAACCGAAGTGATTTTTTCAGATTAAAGGATAATAATGAGATATTCAGCGCAGCAAGCAAAATAATGCGAAAATGAAATGAAATAAAGCAAAGTGGAAGAAGAAGCAAGAAATAATACATACAATATAAGAATAAATGTAGGCAAAAAAACAAAGCAATTCGTCAGCATCCGCAGAGCCAAATGAATCACAATCAGCGACAGACAAAGGCAAGGTGCTGTGCAGCAACATCCAACCGAAATATAAACAAAAATACAATGAAGCCAAAGAATGTGGCATGGCAAGCTGTTACCAAAGCCACACATCTCTGAAGCAGACGACAGGCAGATGAAAAAAGAAAAATACTCACCCAAGAACTGCTCTGGCTATGACTGCCAATGTCGACCGAAAGATGATGCTGTGTCTGTGTCACAGCGAAAATTCTGTTGCAACGTTGTTGGTGTCGGAAGCAGTGTGCTCATTGGCGATGACAATAATTCATTGTCAAGGCGAAACAAGTTGCAGCAATGGTTGGTTAAATGCAATACAACAAACAGCAAGGCAAAAGATGTATGCGTGCAAAATGTAGGCAACGAGCGGCAGGCAACAGATTGCTGAGGGATGGACGCGGACAATGAAAGAAAACAACGAAAGTTAAAACTTCAAGAGCATACAACGTAACGACGAAAATGCTAAGAAACAGTCGCAACCGCAACCAGAGCCGCAGTCAAAGCCGCAGGCAGATCAGCAACCGAATGGATAGTGCAGCAACTGCCACAAAAGTAAGAACCTAAAGTGACTTGAATTGGATACAACTTGGTTTACGGCTGCAGTGCAATCGAATGCGTCGCGAAGTATGAAACACTGGAATGCGACGCGCTTCACTTGTAGATTGACTTGCTGTCCGGAGTGCTGCCTGCGACAGACAATGCTGTGAAATTAATTTAATAAATTACATTCAGCTCGGCGGGCAAACAAAGATGTACAGTGATATCAACGTGTACAGCGCGGAGAAGCAGCTAGTATGCCTCCAATGACTCCATACAATGTCATAGCTATATGTACCTTGTTGTGTACGAGTACGCACTGAGTAAAGGTGGTGTCGCTCGCTAACTTTTGCCGCAAACTGCATTGTGCGGCATCTCATCTCAAGCCACGGTCGCTCACACTGCTTGTATGCAGTTATTGGCACTTTAGCCACAATTCGCAATTGACTGCCAGCAGGGACTTTGTGAAACAATCAGTGAGGCGACAATGCGCTCCAGAATATTCTGTTCAAGTGCAACAATTGCTGGAGGCGTAGCAATTCATGTGGTGGTCTCTTTTTGTGGCTTTAGCAGTGCTGTTAAAAAGTTGGAAACCTGCTAAACGAGGAGTCGTTGTCGTGGTGACTTCTGCGTGGGCTTTGGCTGGAATGCGACACGTTGTTGGTCATAAGTGCTTTTTTAATTTTACTAAATACATAGTATTGGTTGTATGAAATAGGTAGGCTGAGTTAGGGTGTATGCGTCAAAGTAAAATGTAAAGGCGCGGCTTTAAAGCGAGTTGAAGTTTTTAGAAAATTTCACAAATCCCCCAAACTATTAGCCAACATTGAACTCGCTATGTCTGTACATAAACTGTATAGTAGGCCGCACAAGAGTAGTAGGACGGTTGATCCTGGCGATTATGTACATATAACCGATATTTTGATTTTTTTTGATAACAATGACACTCGAGTATATCGATCTAAACCTTTTGCCATATGCTATTCAATTCTGTCGTTATTTTTATTTTTACGATTTTTATTTCTAAATCATTGCATAATCGGTATTTTGTGATTTTTATATTTTCGATCAAATTTTATCGTAATTTTTTAATTCTTATTTTTTCGATCAAGTTTTGTCGTTAGTTTTTAATTTTATTTTTACTATCAAGTTTAGTCGATATTTTTTCGATTAAGTTTGACCGAGATTTTGCGATTTTTATTTTTTCGAGCAAAAATAATCCTTATCCTTAAATATTTTATTGTATCGTTTTTTTGTGATTTTTAATTTTTCGATCAAAAATAATCGTATTCTTTGATTTTTACTTTCCCGATAAAAAATAATCGTTATCTTTGCGTTTTTATTTTTCCGTACAAGTTTGATCGCTTTTTTCTGATTTTTGATTTAGCGATGAAAAATTATCGTTATATTTGGATTTTAATTTTATTGATAATTTTGTATCGGTTTTTTTATCTTTATTTTTTTTTTACTAAAAAAATAATCGTTATTCTTGTATTAACAATCACAAAAATCGTTTTTTTTTTTTTTTTGATTTTTAGTTTTTCTATCAAGTTTGATTATGAGTTGTTAATTTTTATTTTTTCGATCGTAGTTGATAGATATTTTGTTATTTTTATTTCGATCTGAGAACATACTATTGTAATCGCCGACAAATTTATTGGCGTTTATTTTGATCGAATAACAAAAAAATAGAAATTGCAAAATAACGATCACATAGGATCGGAAAATTTTAAATACAAGAAAAACGGGTATTTTTGAACAAAAAGAATAAAAATCCAAGATAAGCGATTATTTCTCATCACACAATAACTATCAACCTTGATCGAAAACATAAAAATAAAAAAAATAACGGTAAAACCTGATTGAAAAAATAAAAATCCAAGATCAGCGATTATTTTTATCAAAAAAATTTAGATTAATCGATTATTTTTTCGATAAAAATAATCGATTAATCTAAATCATGTTTGTTTTGTTTTAATTATAATCATTGCAGGAAATACCCACAAAATGTATGGGATTTCCAAAAGCGTAACATTTTCTCGCTCCCCGTGCATTTTCCGATAGTCTGGTGCATTTCAAATTAAAGTCCAAAAAATTACAATAAAAATTATGAATGTATGTTAAACGTATGTTCTACGCAGAAATAACTATGGTTTTTTTTTATGAGAAAGGAAGCCAGGAGTACATACGCTTTTTATTTCTTGAGATTTAAAAAAAAAAATTCTGTTTTAAGTTTCAAAAACGAAAAAAAGGGTTTTTTTTTTTTTTTATACCAGAGCGCACTGTTGCCCAGGGTATTACAACTTTGTTTACCTAACGCTTGTTTGTAACATCATATATCAATCGACATAGATACAGACATATATAAACCAAATTAAAATCGATTAAGCCATGTCTGCCTGTCTGACCGTTCCTTTGGTCGGATAACTCGAGAAAAAGTGAGATATCTCAACGAACTTTGGTATACACACATTGGTTAGGAAAAGGAGTGCGTGTGAAGGAAGAAAATTATTTTACCAATTATTTTCGTAAGCATATAACATTTGCAGCCACTAAGCTACATATTGTGTACAGATTTCATTCATGTCTATTTCTTAACAAGCTCCTTTCTTCATTAAGAATCGTTAAAAAATTAATTTTGTTCATATAACGGTTATTATTATTATATATTTGCAATTAAATGCAAGTAAGGCACAGATTTTTCCGGTGTTCGGGACATGCTGGCAAATGGCATTTTTCGCAACCAACTTTAACTTTTTTGTCCCGATTTCTTGGGCACAGGGCACATCTCGCCTGCTTTTGTAATTTGTCTGCTGAAACTTCTTTTGTGATGCCCAGAATATCCCGAATACTGCTGGCTAGTTCTCTTGGTAAAATTGTTTCCAAACGGCGTTCCATATGCGGTCTGGCTAATTGTAACGCCACCTTTTTAAAGTATTCACTACGCATCTTTACTGCTGAAATATTTGGATGTTTGGTGTCAAAATACAGAACCATCGAGTTTATACCAGCTAAATAATTGATTTGTAAACAGCAGCACTAAATGGTGACCACATATCGTTTGTACTTTTACGATTGTCTTTTTTATAGCAGAAAAGAGCAAAAGGCCTATCAACGCTTTGAATTCCGTACTATCAGTTTTATGAACATATCGCTGATTTTCATATTTTGGAGCACGTCGGTCAATTTTTTGATTAGTGTATAACACAATTAAGTCAATTATTTCCTCGTTAAGTAAAGTTGTAAGTGCATCCTTTTCAGTTACAATGTTTTGAGCAGCACCCCTCGCCAGTCGTTGAATAGATACAGATTTTGTTTCTGCGTGGTGTCTTACTCGAAGTTCGTGCAACAGTTGACCAAATATGTCCATTCTTACCTTTTAATAACACTTTCGTTGGGTTAACTGGATCATTATCGTCGTCACTTATGTCATCAACACCAATTTCGTCTTCTTCTTCTGAATGTGTGGATAAATTATCCCCTGCTTCGGATAACTCGCCATCTTCAGAACAGGACTCACCGTGAAAATCATCATCAACAAGATTTTGCAGTATGTTTTCAATTTCTTCATTTGAAAGCGAAGCCATTTTTAGCTAAAAAAAATAACATTTATTAAAGTTCCACAAAAAATTTGAACAATCACAAAGAGTAACATGGGGTGACTGATCAACCCAGCAGAACTTTTTATTGCTATTATTGCAATATTGCAAAATTAGGACTTACCGCGACAAGTGCATGCAAGCGACTGATTGTTCTCACTCTAATTGAGGAATAGATCAAGCGACAGAAACATAAAACAAAGGAAACAAGAAATATTTACAGTTATCTACAACCGTCGGGTGACCCGTCACCTCTGTTGTCGTTTGAAGGATATTTGAAATTAAAAAGTTTTGGAAAAATGCGCATAGCACCGCACTCTTTGAGGAAAATAGGCGCGTATATCTGCGAAAGTACCGTATCACACCCCCCAAATCTGGTGCTTTTTCAGCGAAAAAGCAAATTTTCGAAAATTGTACAAAATTGGACGAAAACCGGTTTTTCAGCGCGTACATCTTTTCCATACGAAACTTTACAAAAATTAAAACAAATCGATATATGTACTATGCAGACAATATGTAAGACAATTTTCTCAAATCTAACACGCACGAAGTGTTTGGTTTGCATCAACAAATACATGGAAGTAAATAATTGCGGAAGTAGAAATATATAGGTTTGAACTTAATTAGTTTCGAAATTAAATAAAGTTGGATCAAAAAATCGTCAATATTTCAGTAACTATGATTGTAATTTGCTCAAATACAAACAATTTGATTGGGGAGTGAAAGACAAGGGTTAACCCACCTGAAACCAAATGTGAATATCTCCGTAATGATAACCAGAAAATGATAGAAATCTGAGGAGAACTGCGCCCAGCTCTCAAAAAAAGGTAATTTGCACAAACTCAAAGTCTTTTACATTTTCCAAAAAAAAAAAAAAATGATATGCACAACCTGAATCTATGTATATATGAATCATTGCAAATTTTTGCTCAATTATAAGAAACTTATTTTTTTCCTCTATAGGGCGTGGCAACGTACTCGGTTGAACCCGAACTTAGACTCTTCCGTAATTGTTTCGAATTTATCCACAAATTTTCAAAGTTCCGCAAATCGTCGAGCGGTATGATGCAAACGGCAAATGATTATCAAATTTATTATCTCAAAATTTTTATAACTCAAGTGTTATTTTTTCGAACCCAATTGTGTATATGAAATTGGTTTAAATTTCCTTTTAATTTACCTTTCTTATGTGGGCGTGTTTATTATCTGATTTTGCTCATTTTCAATACCAACCAAACTTGGTTCAAACGGATTCTATGGAAACAAATTTTTCGACAATGAGTAAGCATTGTATTCAACTTTAATTGACAATGTCAACGAATCCAAGGATTTTAAAAATTGGAAAACTTTTTTATTACGTATTTAAAGAAAAAGTATTAGTTGGCAGAAAACCAAATTTTAACGCAAAAAGAAAATCACCACAAAAAACAATCTAACAAAAAAAATACATTTCATAAATGGGATATTTGAGTTGCATAGAAAACAAAAAACGCGATCTGGTCGATTGGAAATATGTTAGGCCGCAATAAAACTCTCTGCCGAGTGCGGACTCACATGCAACATAAGGTAAATTCATATTAAAAGTAGCAGTAGTACAAAAACAAAAATATGCATGCATTTTATTTTTTGTTTTTTTGGCTCGGAATGTAAAA
The DNA here is from genome assembly GCA_951828415.1 of Anomoia purmunda. Lineage (NCBI taxonomy): Eukaryota > Metazoa > Arthropoda > Insecta > Diptera > Tephritidae > Anomoia > Anomoia purmunda. The sequence continues at coordinate 93,052,855 of OX639994.1, forward strand.
TTACTTAAAAAATTTGTATCGGTAGCCATTGAGAACAATTATAATATATATAAAAATTTGTATTTCAAATCAAATCAGCTGTTTCAGTAATCCGCCTTTTATGAATTTGTCTTGCAGCGAGCGAGTTAGTGTACAAAAGGAATAAAGTGGAGAACTAATACTCGGCTCAGAAAACAAAATGTGATTCTAGGGATCCTGTCTCGCCACTCTGCTCAGTCAGCATCTCGCCTTGCTATTTACATAAAACCAACACTCGATAGAGTTACTGTCTTGCCACTTAATTTTCTCAAGAATGTATTTTATAAATTCAATTCAAAAATCTTGCACTCTTTTCAAAACAATTCAAAAAGAATTTAAACCCAAAAGAGACTACCTCTTGAACTTCACCTACTGCTTGGCAAATGAAAAGAACCCACCAAGAAAATAGCCGGCACGTGGCGACTTAAAAGAAAATAAACATTACTTGCAACTTGTGATGCAAGTTGTTGAGGAACGAGTGCAAAAATGCTACATAACTTGCGGAAATTACCAAAAAATTTGAAGCGCCTTAGGCGCACATTTCTTACATGTCGTAAGGTAACAAACACATACACACATATATACACAGATATGGATGAGTACATTCCCAAATCTTGACGCATCCTACTCGACTCCCAACATCTACACTCGCACAAAAATTTACTGAAATTCTTCACTGCATTTAACGTACTTGCTTTGTTTTTTTTGTTTTTTTTTGCATTCCTTTATGCAGAGCTTTTGAAAGCGCACCTTCTGCTTTAATTTTATACTGATCTTTTCTTTTTTTCAATCTCCACTCTATTCATATATTCATGTAGGTTTATTTCTTGCCAAAAAATTTTAATTAAAAAATCTCATTAAGTGGTTTCTTTCCGCTGGCACAAAACCGCAAATGCTAAAATACAAAAACCCTTGGATATGGGGGTATTGGGGGCAGAGACAAGGGAGGGCGTATAACAAAAATTCACCTACAAGCTCGACAATATAAAATTGTATGTCCATATATATTAACATATGTTCCTAGTTAAGGAGGGAGGGGTACTGTGAATACTGAAATTCACATGCTGGCAAATAAGATCACACAAATTGTTCAAAACTACACAGAAACCGAACGAATAGCTAAACATATTTCCCCCAGGAGTCCCATGAAGAGCGAAAAGTATTGGGACCATTTTTTTGATTGTTTTTTTCGTCATCGGCATGGACCAAACAACTAAAACTCTAAAAACCGCAGCAGCAACCAAGAAGAAACTAATGCAAGAAACGGGGAGACGCTATTACAATTTGAAATCGAACAACCGAACCGAAGGCATCGCACAAGTACTACATAGAAATAATAGAAATTGGAGAGGAGGCAAACAAAAGTAAACATAGAATAGCAATGACCACACAATGGCAAAAGTTGCAATTTTCGTAGCGGCAAAAACGTAATGAATCGAACCAGTGAACGAAGGACGAACTGGCAAAGTGGCGAACGAATGAAAACTCATTAAAACGTTCATTTGGCTAGTGAATGAATCAATACAATAACAACGAGAACGTGAACGTGAACGAGAACAAGAAGGACAACGATGGCTACAAAAGCAACAACGTTGCAACAGTTACATTGCGAAAAGTTTTGTTAACTAAGTTAAGTACTTACGTAAATAGTTTGTAGACAACAAACCAAAAAAAAAATAATTTAAGATTAAATTTAGGATTTAATGGAAGTTAATTTCGAACTTTTTAAGGTTATTTGACGGGGAAAGACATGCTTGTTTGGAAAATTAAAACAAAGAAATTTTTCAAGGATTTACAATAAAAGAGCATACACATGTTTTCAATTTCCCCTTCAATTTAATTTTCAAAGGATTTTACCATTTTAGAATTCGTAATAGGGTTGAGAACAATCGAGTACTGAAATTTAAGTATCTTCGATCCAAGCTAGTTAAGTTTTTATTTTTGGGTAAAGATTGGATATAATATATACAGATGCTTAAAGACAAAAAAGATATAAGTATTTATTTAGCAATCGCCATTGATAACGGTACGCAGTCATATTGCATCCTTCGGCGGATAGGACCAAACGGAAGGTGACCAGAAGGCTGCATAAATTGTCAAGACTGGGGCGAACTTCGAGACATTCACTCTCGCCCAAGATCTGAAACGATGGACTGTTAATTAACCATGTGATAGACGTCAAAACAGAGAAGGTTTAAGTAAACAAGGGATACCACAGGATGGCGTCCTCTCCCCAGTATTGTTTAGCTACGATATAGAGAGAGAGTTTCCACCGTCATATCCGCTGACGACTGTTCGATTGTAGCACTTGGCAATGCAATTGATGGCATATGCCCGAGGGTGGACGGTTATCTCTCGGACCTTGCTCGTTTCCACCGTACCAACAATAAACCACCCAAAAATTGTTTGCCTTACGTTCGACACCCTAACCGCTTTCTCTGCATACAAAAGCGCAATCGTCAACTAAGTACAGAGCCGCAAAAAAATTAATCCGGACGTACTCAACGCATGTTCGGCATGTGAAAATTCTCCATCTCACTTGTCTTTTTAAATCGACTAATCTAACACAACTTTCTCTTTGATTCGACCATGTCGAAACTGCGCGTTTCTTGGGCGGGTCTCTCCAATCTAGGATTTATTATAATGATTATGGTTAAGCCGATCTTTCAGAGTCTGAGTTATCGCTACAACAACAATAACAACGACACGCAGTAGTTTTCTGGCAGACAATACACTTTTGTATAAAGCTTCAGAAAAACGAATTCAATTTCTTAAACAGTAAAACTAACTACGACATTTTTTGACATAATACACCAATAAAAAATGATTCTTCTTCTTTTTCTTAATTGCGATTTTAGTCGATTTCAAAATACCGATCCAGTCGCTCCTCTGCTTTGCTCATTGGCGCCATCTAGAGATCCCAAGTCTCCACCAAATTTTCCAACGTCTGCCACAACCAGCGGAAATCGCCTTGAATAGCTTTAGGGTTTTAGTATTTTCTTCAATAACGTACAACATGAACTACCCAGTGTTGCCACTGTATCATAATTCGTTGAGCTTATCGTCTGCGTTCCAAAAATCTTTCTCTCGAACACTCCAAGGGACATCTCATCAGATGAGCATGGGCGCTGTCTGCTTGCGCCGTAGAATAGCACCAATGATAAAACAGTATCCCTGCGGCTGGTAGATTATAAAGTTGTGATCCTTAGAAGAAGTCACAGATTCCTTTATAAACCGACATAAGTATTATGTCTTGGTCCTTGTCGTGAATAGGATCACCGAAGACTTAACCGAACCGAAGAATAACCGGTTATTTTTGAGCGCAGGTCGTCAGCTTACGAAGCGATGATGACGAGAACTTGTTTAGAGGTTTGTGATGCCTACAAAAGTACAGGAAAAGGGATCGCCCACAAACTGATGCGATCCATTGTGCCCTCCGTTCTTTATAGTACCTCGCCTATACTCAACGTTCTTAGGAAGTTTCCTGCTCGGGGACGTATAAGCCCAGATACCTCTGCCATATTCTCGAGACGGCTTCACAATCGAAGAGCTGCGTTGGGGTTCCTGGGGCCGAGTAACAGAAGCGATACAACTCGTTCGACCATATTTCGAGCCTGTGTAAATGGCCTCGCAGTCTACAAAGTACTGTAAGAAAACCTGTAAGTATCCTCAAGCTGTTTTTTGAGAGGTCGATAAACTGTTTAGATCCTTTATTATTACATCCTCCAAATAGACACTTCGCCAATTTCTGCGTAATCCCGTCATTTGGTGTCAGTATATTTCCTTTAAAATACTTTCCTATTTCCTAAGTACTTCCCTTATACTTTGTCGCCTATAGCCAGGAAGAGATCGGGTCCTATGGGTGTTTTTCCCGTCGCATGTCTAGCTAATCCTCGTTGCATATATCAACTAACATATCTACATGTTTTATGAATTTATTCCACTCTGATAGAAACTATAAATTACGAAGGAAAATAACATATCGCATACTGACGTTTGCGGCTCTATAAACAATATCAGACCTCACTAGGGTATCGAATTTATCAAGAATAGGTTTATGAATAGTATTTAATATAATAAACCTATGATTTCTTAAACCTCTCGATAATCGAATTACATGATTCATAACAAGCCCTTAATTGTTATTACTATTCACCGTGTACCTAAGAAGTGAAAAATACTAAAGTAAAAACAAAAAACTTATTGTTTCTCCAATCAGGATGTGGTTTCTTTTTTACTCTTTCCCAACGACTAAGAGCCGCGACACACCATCATTTGTGGCTTTGCCAGTGGCGTTTGTCTCTCTGCTCGTTAGTTAAGTTTAGTATCAAATCGTAAAACTATTGTCGTTGTTGGCTTTGCTATAGATATTTTTATTGTACCCTGCTTACCTGCCGTCGCTTATTTTTGCTGCAGCAATTGTTTCAACCAACCAACACGACATGCCATGTCTGTTCCTTTTTATTATTATTTGCAACATAAAACCACAAAATCATCTCCGGTTTAATTTACAAACGAAGCCAAAATGATCCTCGATAGAAGAAGAACTTGCCACAATTGGTTTTTGGGGGAACGTGAAGTTGGCGGCGCATAAGAAAAAAGAAAGAAGAGCAAATTAATGTTGAAAAAATCAAAGTAAAACAAAAGAAGTAATAAAAACGAAAGGGTGCATACAATAAATGAAATACTTACGGGTTTAACGAAGGCAACAAATAAATATGTTATGCATGCAAAATAACAACGCGAAATGTGATATATATTGAACTTAATTTCCTGTCAAATCGCTTTAATTCCAAAAGGGACAAGAAAGCCAGTCAAGCGAGAAGTGGCTGAGCAGCAAACAGCAGAGGTGGCCAAAGGAAGTGGTGAAGCAGCGCTGGACGCAAGGCATGGCATGGGGAACAGGAAACCGCAGGTGGTAAGTTTGGACAAGTGCGCTGGGGAAAAAAACACAAGTACCTTGAAGGGATTTAAAACTTGAGTGCAGTATAACCTATGGAAAGTGTTGTGTAATTGTGAAAAGAGCAGTTCAAATTTAACCCTAGAACATATACCCGGGTACACCTGTACCTTTTTTGACTTTAAACCGATGTAACTGTGAAACCAGTGAATATATCCAAATGTAACTTCGGATCTAGAAAAACTACGTATTTATACGTCGTTTGGTGTATAGTTGATCATCATATGATGATTGGTTGAGGAGCTATGAGCTTCCAAAGTCGACACCCCCGAGAACGTATACCCGGGTACACCTGTACCTCAACTATTTTTATATCGAAATGATGTTGTTTATGCATTAAAAAAACGATGTTTTAATTTTTTTATTTGTTTATTTTATTTCTAAATGAAATATATATTAAAAGTAAATGGAAAAAGGAAATTATAAATTTTTTTCGTCTTTTTTACACAAATTGTATATAAATTTGTTTGTTGAATGTTCTATGCAAATAGGTCGTTTACAGAAATTGCATGCATTTCTAGTTTTTCGCCGTCGTTTTTCATCGCTAATGTAACAAATGAAGCAAGTGCCAACTTGCTCCTTCTTTTTTCGTGCAGCAGCAGCAGCAGATGTTGACGGCTCTGGGTCTTTGCGCTCGAGAAATGGAGTTTGGACATAGCTGCGAACAGCGAGTTGTGTGCCAATATTCCGCATGATTTGCGGGTTCACTGATCGCTGTTCAATCATTGGCATGCAGAGCTCCGTCGATAGCTGGCGCAGGAATCGCTTTCGCCTCATGTTAGTGTACGGAATGCTGCCGTTGTTTTCGAAATATATTATATATGCTGCCAGTGCCGTCAAATCAATCATGTTGAAGAAAAGTGACAACGGCCAACGCCTCGTCTGCCGTTGACAAGTGTATTCTCCGAGCAGTTGATCCATCACGTCAACGCCTCCTTTGGTTTGATTATAAAAATATATAATTTCTGGCTTACCAGTTTCTGTTATGGCACCATCGTCATGCATCGTCGATAGCAATACAACCGCCTTGTTCTTTTTAGGCACATACGAACATATTGCGGCATTTGGCATGAAGCCAAACAACGTTGAGCTTACTGCCCGATCTTTATGCGCCTTCATCTCATTCGGGATAAATGTTTTGTTTTTCCTTACTGTGCCGACAACTGTCAAATTTTTGGAAAGCAAGTTTTGAGCCAAGTCCAGGGTAGTAAAAAAATTGTCCATTGTTATGTTGCGACCGCTACCATGGAATTTTCCAACTAAATCTTTTACCACGCGTTCTCCTTGCCGTGTTTCACGTCCCGTCGCAGCTTGGCCAGTATATATTTGACCTTGAAGTGGATATGCATTTTTGGCGTCGCATATCCACCAGACCTTTATACCATATTTGGCTGGCTTAGATGGAATATACTGTGTAAAGCGTGTACGGCCGCGGTATGGGAACAATTGCTCATCCACAGTTAAGTTTTCGCTCGGTTTGTAATGGTGATCCAGATTATAGTTCATCATTTCCCACAACTCTGAAATTGGTGCAGCTTTGTCTGATTCCATGCGACTAGTTCTGGTGTTGAAATTGTCAAATCTGAGGCACCGTAATAAAGATGTAAATCTGTTGACTCCCATAGCAGCTCGGTATAGTGGATTGCTGTCTATAGCCCACAAATCAGCAACACTTTCGCCACTACTTCGGTTGGCCCCAGTCTTTATCAATATTCCAATGAGGGCATAAATTTCGGTCATGGTAACAGGCTTCCAAATTTTCGCTGGTCTGTCTGGGTGTTGTTGGTTATCTTGAGCGAATAAAGCTTCAGCTTTTCTATTGGTCTGGCGACAAATTATATCCACCATTTCATCGCTCATGAAGCATTTGAATGTGTTTATAATTGACATCGTTTTGGTCGTATTTATGGGACCACTTTTTTGGCGCAACACATTATGCCGTCTTGTTTGGCGCACTTGACGCGGCTTGGAGTCCCATATAGTGCCATCACGGGCAACATATTGAGTTACATTCAAATTTATCGGCAAAGTTGCTTCTTCATCATCGTTATCATCGCTATCATCTTCGTTGTTGTCCTCTGACCATGATTCATCAACTTCTGCATTTTCATCTACATTTTCATCAGCAGAGAACTCTGCACCAACCACGTCATCTTCTTGCTCTTCTCCTTCGTTCACTTCGAAAACTTGTGAATCATCGTCACACACAGCGTCAAATAATGTTTGTATATATTCTTCTTTTTGAGTATCACTGAGCCTGTTGGTGAATAAATAAACACAAACAACAAATTTTCGTTTCAAATTATCGCACTGTAGTGTATAAACTTACCTATGATACACCTTCGCCGGAACACCGCCAAATTTTCTTACATTATCCATATTTTTTAGGTTTTTTTGTATAATTATTTATTTTATATTGTTTATATTTTTATTGTGTCCTTTTATTTTTCTACACAACCGCAACTCACAAGCACAAAATGGTAATTGAACAAAGTTTTGCTTAATTTTCGGGAATATCACTTCAACACCCTAGTCACAACTTTGCATGCGCTCTATTTTCGTAGCAGGTAATAAATACACCATGCAACTTACTTGACAAACTGAATAGAAAACCACCTTTTACTTGACACGCACGGCTTGAATGTGTGCATACATGTTAAAAGGGGAATCCCCTGTTTCATTTTTATAATGAACAACAAAGCTTGCTTGCGATGTTTTTGAATTTTGTCCGTTTATGAGAAATTTTTTCATGGAAATGGCTTGAAATACAGTGTCCGCGTCCGGTTATTAGAGCGTCCGTTTATTAGAATGATATTTGTATGAAAAAATGATTGAAAAACCTGTGTACACAAAATTTGTCCGGTTATTGGAGCTGTCCGGTTATAAGGACTGTCCGTCTTGGGGAATTTCACTGTATATACAAATTATACCTTAAAATGTTCGATAATATCTAACTTAATGAATTCCACGAAAAAAACAATAACAGGTTCTTTGCAAATCATTAAATAATAAGCAAAATATCAGTTGGAGTACACCTGTACCCGGGTATACGTTCTCGTAGTAAAGGCCGGGTATGTGTTCTAGGGTTAATACTAAAATTTTTTATTGAGTTGTTATATTTATTTTCATGCGATTGTTTATTTATTTATAGTAAGCGCTAATTTTTTAAGTCATATTTAACTGCATCTGATAACTTCGGTGAACTCTTTGGAGCTGATTATGGTCGACAAATTACACATCTAAAACTAGTTATTACTTTAAAAATTTTAATTAATCGCATGACAGTTCTTTGACCATTAAACTCTTATCTTATTTTAAAGATGCATGAAGAGATCTCATTTAAAATTATAGCCTTAAAAAGCTGCTAGACATTTTTAGGATACTTGGTTTTTTGGTAGACTTAACGACGTAAATTTTTTAAAGAGTCATAACTTTGGATTCATAAATCTCATCGTGTTTGTTATGTAGACTACGGCTGATGATTGTTGATAATAAGATAATATAAAGACCCTAATGAAAATTGGGGGTATGCTGGATACTAACCTCAGCAATAAGTGCAAGATTAGGGGAATCAACAATAAAAAGACTTCCGATTAGATGTACACCCCAAGGTAGAGTAGACTGCAACTTCGAAGAACTTTAAGGTATTGTAGCGGCAATAATTACATACGCCTATGATATTATAATAGCGATCTCGAGCAAACACCTATCAACTCTTACTAATCTACTTCAAATACCTCTCAGCAAACTCTCTCAGTGATGCAACATGCGAGGAGTGGCAGTAAATCCTGTAGAGACGGGCCTGGTGCTCTTACTACTACTAGGAAAAATAAGACACCAGATCTCGAACCTCTAACTCTAGGAGGAGTGAACCTCGTTGTAAAAGGAGAATCCAATTATATAGGTCTTATATTATACAGGAAACTAAACTGGGGTCTAATATTGCAAATAGAGCGCGTACAGCAACCGTACCATTATACTCCTGCAGTTCAATTGGAAAAAGGTGAATGATAAAACCCAAAATAGTAAACTGGTTCTACACCGCGATAGCTACGCCAATTCTCTACTACGACATAGTGGTATGGTGGTTTGCCCTTCGGAAAGGGCTTAACTTCAAACAGATGGATAAAGTCCAAGGGCTTGCGTCCATACTCATAACGGGTGTGTTGAAAAAACAGCACCCAAGGCGCTGCATGCCCTCCTGAATTTACTTCCCGTAGACCTACATGCCAAACAGGTCGCAATCGGTCCCAGGCTGGTAGACTTAGAACTACCGTCGCCTACTCTCACTACAGTATCCCCGACCCTCCTGCGATCAAACGAAGAGTAGAAATGGTGTGCTGTAAAAGAGGCGAGTTCATCGACGTGTACAAAAATGGCTGAAACCTCGAGGGTAGGGTTGGTGGAGGCGTTGATTGTAAACAATTGGAAATTTCAACTAGCTTCTGTCTACGGGAGCACGGTGGCGTTTTTCAGGCGAAGCTGATGGGCAATTAACGGGGTCACGAAATCGGTCAAGAGTGATGCGATATCCAAAGATTTCACTGATAGCTAGGCGGCAATAAAAACCGAAACCGATTTGTTTTCAAACCAAACCAGAAAAGTGATGATGGAAAATCGTTCGAATATATATTAACTTTTCACCCTGTCGTTAAAAGAGAATAACAAAATGAAGCAAATAAAAATATTGATTATATACAAAAAAGTTAAAGATGCAAATAAATAACTGATGTAGATATATGAAAAATAGTTGCTTGTACTTTTAAGTCAGATAGAGCAGTTCTAAAAACCAGAGACATAATTATTATTATAGTAAGATACAAAATTCTTCGAGTTTTATATAGCCATTTATGAAAAGCTTACGTATATATTATAAAAGCTTTTTCGTAAAAGTTATCAGCGAGATAAACTTTTTTAAGTATTCAAAAACTTTTATTTTGAGATTTATATTATAAAAGTCTTCTCATAATAACTACGAGTGAAAAGAAATTTTGTAAGACTTGAAGAGATTAATTTCGGACTGATTCGGCAATATTATTATAAATTTCGGGACCACTTCTGGGCTAGTTCGAGTTTATTTTGAATTCCGAAATAGTTCCATTTTTCAAGGCTTAAAAAAAGCTAGTCATAAATATTATACAAAAACTTTTATAATATTATAATAAAAGTCTTCAAAAGACGTACAAAAATTTATCTCGCTGATTATAATTATGGAAAGAGTTTCATAATATAAGTCTCTACATAAAATTTATTACTGATTTAAACAATTGTTCTCACTCATAATTATTAAGAAAAGAAATTTATGATATAATTTTCAAAATGATAAATATCGATAACTTAAAAAATGTGTCCGACTCATAATTATTATTAAAATTGATACTCAACTTTTAAATAATTATTATTCTGTACCTCTAATGTTATCATCACAAAAATGCAAAACCAGATGTTGGATCAAAACATTGCTCATAATTTGGAAAGCTTTCAACGAATTCGACAATCTTACTTTCGCTAAATAGCGGAATGTTGTATTGTGAGCTCTGCTCAAAAATAATGGGGATAGCGTAGCTGAAGTTGGGCAGATCAGGGTTACTTTTTTCAAGCGTCGCAAAAAGCCGCCACCTTTGCACAAAAATACTCTGGTTGGAATACCCAGAGTTTAAAAATTGTTTGCAAAAAAGCTAATTATAGCCCATTTTAAAATCGGTCCCTAGGTGTTTGCGGGGGGGTCAGAGGGGAAAGGGATGACTTTTCTGGAACCTAAGTTATGCTCTTTCTAATTTGGGGAGGTTTTAGATTCCACCCCTCCTTCCTCTACGCCCAATCAGCCAAAATCTTAGTACAAGTAACTCAACATTACCCAAAATGGCTGTACAAAATTTGATTAAATTCCACTTAGTTATTCATAATGTAAAATTACCGAGTGGTTTTGCATATTCAGCTATAGACCAAATACAACGGGAAAATAGTAACTTTCAGAAACAAGTATGACTGCTTCAGTTATAAAAAACTGTCAGTTCGGGATAATTTCTAAATATTTATTTTGTTTTAATTCTTTTAGTAATCAAAACCTACATTCTTCCCCACCGCAATAATATCGTTGTCCAATTAAAAACCATCAACATTTTTCGAAAAATATTTCAAAAATTTCAATCACTTTAATTAAAACACTCTTTCAACTTAAATAAATCGCCTTCAGGCCTCAACACCACATTTAACTGCTACCTATGTATGTTGAGAAAACAAAAAAAAAACAAACTCCGACAACAACAAAAAAGCTGACAGGAAGAAGAGATTTTACGCACCTTACCTTTCCGCGCGTAACTTAAAAAGAACAACGAACGAAAAGTCTGCGGCCAAATAAAAGTACGTATAGAATATTGCAATGCGAAAATTGCAACATGCGCCGCCTTCAAGCCGCACACGCTGCTGATGATGAAGAAGAAGATTGGAGTAAGGTAGTAGAAGTTGTAGATGCAAAGCACAAGAGGCAGCTAAAAGCGAAAAATATAGAGCTGAACGCAGAGCAGAGCAGAGCGAATGAATGCAATAATTCAAAAATCGATTTTCATTTCATGCCAAAAAACAAAAAAAAAACGAAAAAACTATAACTAAGTAATAAGAAATGTTTTTACTGATGGCTTACATAGCGCCTGGGGGCATACATTCAAATCAAACACACACACATACACACAAACACACGTAAACTTTGCTGCACGTAACTCACGCAGGTGAATAGGAAGGTGTGTGAGTGAGTGTGCGCGCGACCTAAATGAATGTGGGCTGTAGCCGAAAAAAAAACCAACAAAAACAACAACGAAATTATTGCATACCAACACTGACCGTTCGAGTGCTTGTAGCAAAAAACAAAAACTAAAATGAAATAAAAGCAACACCAACAAGTCTTTGGGTATAACGAGGCTCTTAAGATGGCAGTAGCTTTTTGGTTGGCCAGCAGGCGGCGCATAGCTGCATAAATCATTCTTATATTTACCTACACATACGTATATCTACTATAAATTTTATATTTTCTTGTTTTCGATTTCATGCAGCACACAAATACACACATACATTCACATACATACATATATATTTATGTAGTGTGCAATGTGCTCAGTCGCTCGTAGAATATATGTAGGTATGAAAATTACAGTTTAAAATGCATTTAGAAATTTTGCAACCGCACAAAGTGCTGTGGCAAGCAGAAAATTGCTAAGGCAATTTCAGTTTAAATTAAATGCATAAATCATTATCCTTGAAATGGAGCCCAGGAAATTAGCTGAAACATAGACTACATTTTACATATATACCAATGTCTGACATGCATTTATAATTTGAAAAAAAAAATCAGCAAAAAATGATGTACTCGAATTGGGAAAATATAATATTATCGTAGTCAATTTGCTAGTAGTAGTATACATATATGAATATAGATATAATGGTTCTAAATACAAAATGTATGCAAAAAAATATTTACGTATTTGCCTGCACAGAGCTAAAAAGTCCATCTATAATTAAAGAGACCGACGTCTGAAAAGGCTTGGAGTTTAAGAAAAGCGAGAGGAAGAAATTTTATTTTGAATCTTCCCATACTTATTGATAAGCAAAACGGCTGAAAATAAGGAGATAATTCTTTCCTTTTTAATTTTTATGAAATTTCGTAAAAAAATATGCAAATATAAGAAGAAATTTCCTTAGTTTATATTAAAAATTATATAAAGTAAAATAAAAAAAAAAATCCACTCTATTTTACAAGAATCGCATTGAATTTATTAAATAGGAAAACTTTTTATAAATAAAAAAATATCCCGTTCTAATTAAAATTTTGCTGTTAACGTCTTAACATATCGGGTGTTTTTTTTACAGGTTTGTTTTTCGAATAGAGATAAAACTGGCATTTTGTGGTCAAATCTGGCAACTCTAATGTCATTTATGTTCAGTTTGGTTTGCCATTTCATCATGAACAGGTTGACAAAAGAACAACGCTTGCAAATCGTGCAAATTTATTTCGAAAATAATGGTTCAGTTCGCGAAGTTTACCGCGAGCTCCGTCAATTTTATGGTCGACATAATCGTCCATCAGAGCAATTAATTCGGTTAACCATGGATCGTTTTCGCACTACGTTTACTCTATGTGATAATACGCATCCGCAGAGACGTCGAACAGTGCGCACCGAAGAAACAATTGCCGCTGTAGAGCAAAGTGTTGAAGAGGACCCGAATGAATCGATTCGCCACCGTGCACAGCAATTGGAGCTTTGTCCATCAACTTTATGGAAGATTTTGCGCAAAGATCTTGGCTTGCGACCTTACAAGATCCAGCTTGTGCAAGAATTAAAGCCGCGAGACCATGCAATGCGTCGTGATTTTGGTGTATGGGCCGAAAATGAGATTGATCTCGATGCTGATTTTCATCGCAAAATTTTGTTCAGTGATGAGGCTCATTTTTGGTTGAATGGCTACGTCAACAAGCAAAATTGCCGCATTTGGAGTGAAGAGAATCCACATGAGACCCTTGAAACGCCATTACATCCACAAAAACTGACTGTTTGGTGTGCTCTATGGGCTGGTGGAGTCATTGGGCCATACTTCTTCCGCAATAATGCTGGAGAGGCAGTTACCGTTAATGGAGACCGGTATAGAGCCATGATAACCGACTATTTTGTTCCCGAATTGGATGGCATGAATGTGGATGAGTTGTGGTTCCAACAAGACGGCGCTACATGCCACACAGCGCACGTCACAATCGATTTATTGAAGGAAACATTCGATGAGCGCATAATTTAGCGGAATGGACCTGTAAATTGGCCACCAAGATCGTGTGATTTGACACCATTGGATTATTTTCTTTGGGGATATGTGAAGTCGCTCGTCTACACCAACAAACCAGAAACGTTAGGGGAATTGCAAGCCAACATTCGTGGCGTTATTGCCGACATACGGCCCCATATGCTCGAAAAAGTGGTTGAAAATTGGACCTGTAGAATTGGCTTTATTCGAGCCAGCCGCGGCGGCCACATGCCCGAAATCATATTTAAACATTAATGGCATAAAATTATCCTTCCAATAAAGCCAAATTGATGGACCTTAAAACGATTTTCTTGTGTTTTATTTCAATTCGAAGTTCTATACCCCTAAAAAAAACACCCGATACATATGTACCTACATAATATACGTAAAATATAAATGATATATTGTGAATATTTTGCAACATACAGTGACTGAAGGATTTATTTTTTTAATGAATAATTTAATTGTTTAGTATCTGGAATAGTGTTCTTTGTGTTTTTGCATTTTCAAAATTAAAATTTTTGATTTAATTATTTATTGTTCCAGAAGTTGTGCAATAAACGTTTTGTCTGAACTCGTATTTAATTTAATGAAATGTCACATGTCATGCTACGCATAACTTGGCTACACCATTTGTTATACTTATATTTATTTTTCATTTATTATAAGAAAATATATTAAACCTTATATATAAATACTTTAACTTATAATTATAAGTAAAACTGGGAAAATTAAATAGTAAACATTAAAGCAAAAACTGAGTAATATTTATTTTCAGAAAATAATCTACTTTCATAATTAATTTTTTAAGCCTACTTTCTTTGAATCCTATTACGTGATACGTTAACTCATAACTTAATAATTTAATTTAATTTAATATTTTAATCAGATGGCAACCCTCTGCAAAGGTATTTTCAAAGTAACGCATTCTTCAAGCTCTTTCATTTGAAACCAATATCTCAATATTTGCTTTAACTTATTATAACTCATTCATTAATTTTTTTAACAGGTGGTAACCCTCTTAAAAAAATATTTGAAATTACGCATTCTTATAATTCGTAGTTTGCCACTCATATTACAAAATGAGTGCAACCTTCTGAAAAAAAAATTTGGAAGTTAAAGCTTTATCGTCTTATAGCCAGACTACAATTTTTATTTCATTCATTGCTTTAATTGAATGTAGCCTTTTAAATAGGTGGCAACCCTCTTTAAAATATCGATTTTATGGTAACATATACTCGTATAACGGACTGACTATACATATATCTGTTAAATCTTATTTAGATCCAGTTCCAGTACTATAGGATTTACCTAATTTATTTAATTAAATTTAACTTTTTTATCAGATGGTTACTCTATATAATGTTTATAACCTATATATTAACGTAGGGTATAGGCTTTTTGTGTGCTAAATTTTGTACAACTCCGTCTGGATAATCACAACCACACTCTCACTCGTACGCTACCGACACGCAAACTTTCATATTTATAATATTAGATAGTAGTATTTTAATAATAATGAGTTTATTAAAAAGCCACTGTGAGTATAAAAATATTTCTATAATTTGTTATTTGTTATTTACACTAAGAACCTATGATATGCCTCCCAGCCGTACAGTTATCTTCTAAAAACCTTTCAATAGGATTTACAAAGCTAAGTTAATCTCGGCCACCAAATTCAAAAAAAAACATCTCTTGCCAACAGGTATTACTTCTGATTAGAAAAATCGTCCTCATCATGCCCGTCCTTATTTAGGGAGCAGATAGCTTTTGAACTGTTCGACAGATATAATCTGCAGAAACTCTACAGACCTTTAAAATCTAGTAGAAGTAATGCAGCCAAATGAAAACCCTCCAATAATGAAAGTACTCGCTGATAATAGCAAATGAAAAGTAAGGTCTCCTCCGCGTAAAAAGGAACAGGTTCAAAATACTTTGCCTTCACTTGGTGTTTCCCGAAAAAAATAAGACGTTAAGACCATAAGCAGAATCCTTTCGTCTCGTTTAATTTGCCGACATTTAAAAGATTTAAGAGATGACAACTTGGTTAATTTACTTTTCAATTTGATAAATGCTGAAAGTAATGTAAGTACGTAAAATTCTAAGCGCTTCATATTTGAACTTATTCCAACACACACACATGTGTATATAGGTACAAGTGTAAACGCACGTATGTATGTCTTAAAATACAGTTGCGTTCACAAAAATAATAATGAAATGTATTGGCACGCTTTGACGTTATGGTCTTTCTCTATTTAACCCTTTTGCCGATAATAGTTTTTCCTATCTTCGGATGCAATGAAAATATTCACCTTGGGATTGCAACAAAATGAAACGTAAGACATATATTTTATTTATGCGGATATAAATAGGACACAACTATTTATAATACAAACTTGATAGTATAGGGCAGACCGGGAAATCCCACCTTTGAGGTTTTCAAACCACTCACTTTCACACTCCGCTTCACAAGTACTGGCTCACCTTCTGAGGTTTCATCTGAGATTTCATTAGAGCTAAACACTGGGTCGTCGAGGTTATTTAAATCAATATCGCCCCTTGATGAATTCTAGGAACTCGGAAAGTGCTGCAATGAGGTCCATCTGGGTCATAGTCTGGATTATTTCCACAGTCTTCGTCATCGTTAAAAGGATCAACTTCAGATTCATCGTCCGAATCGAGTTCTTGAAAAAGTTAAAATATTCGATCTCTTTGTTTTTGTATCCGGTAGTTTGATATAGCTTTATTTCTGCTTTTTATTTTTTAAACTTTTTCATATAACTGGTTTATTTACCTTTATACGCTCGCCAAGGGCGCTACTCACAGAAAGAACGGAAAACTGACGTGATATGCCGTTTTTCTTCTATAAACAGTGACTTCGTATTTTGCTTTGTAGGACACAGATTTGAGATAATTAAAATTCGTAAACCAAAAATTAATATGAATTTGGTTCATGGAGTTCCTGTTTTGTCACGTTGTTGCGATAATTAATGACGGGGAATGCCATCATGACGTTTTTGCACAAATTTAATGCCGTTTACCAGTTTGTCCGCGAAAGGGTTAATTTAAATATTTTTTTATAATAGCCTAGATAATTCTGTAAAAACAACCACTTTTTCGTTATTTCAAATTTTCTAGAAAATTCATAATAACTCAAAAAATTAAAAACAATATCCAAATTTTTAGAAAAAGTAGAAAATTTTCGATTACGCAGTTTTGTAGCCCCATGGCTTAATCGGTACGCATGTTTTCTAAGACACCATCCTCCAATTTAATGCAACAAAATCTAAATAAAACGGTACTAAAAGTACTCCATTTTAGTAAGTATGAGTTAACATCCTTATTTCAGCCATTTGTTTTGATTGTGCCGTCTTGCGTTGAAAATTGAATTTGAAAATTTAAAAATCGATTTATAATAAATATATACCCGCCTATATTTATTTATTACTTATCCTTTGCATATGTAACCAGAAAACGGTTTTCGATTTCTGTCGCATATAACTGATGGCAACTCTCTCAAATATATAGGTATGGATTGATCTTGTTCTCATCGAGAGAAACAGTTTGACACTCATATTTTAATATATAATAGCCTTGTATACAATTAAACTGAATTTAACCTTTAAATAAGGTGGCATCCTTATACAAAATATGCCAATTTTTCAATGTTTTCTCCAAAAGAAGCACACCCTGACTTTACTATTTAATATGAATTATTTACAATTCAATTGCACTTGATTTTCAGTCAGGTGGCAACCTTCTTTCATCGCGCTGAATCTATTATTTTTGTTTGCGTGGTACAACCCGGTGCTCTTTTGAGTCCAGTGGTTACAGTACCACGAAATAACCGCATTGCGAATCATCTGGAAACCTTACCTGACCTAATTCAGTGATTATGATGCATCTACCGCATTCTGAGATATTCTATAAGGAGGCCTTTGCCTCTCAGATACCTTGAGCTAGCTTTGTCGTCCCGGGGAGGAACCGTATTTTTTCACCTATGAGCTGCACTAAAGCAATAAGCGTTACATAAACTAATGAGTGGTTTTAGTAAACTAAGCTTTTTGGTATAACCGGAAATCCACAAAACTTTAATCATTGCCCTCCGTTCTGTTGATATTAAACATATTGGCAAGTACGTTTTTGTTCTTCCCATTAATCAGCAGATTGATTGGGGAGAGGCGGCCAGTATAGCATCGGTTGTGAAGTCTGAGTTGAACGGGCGGAGATGACTGGCGGTTATAGTGTTTTCATATGTGTCAACCGAGACATCCTTATATAAGTTTTTTCAGACCTCGGTTTTGATACTTGTAGCCGATTTCCCATCTGGCAAGTGGCGATATGGACGTCAAAACTGTCGATGGCGGTGATATATTTTTTTTTTGCTAGAGTATTGCGCGCTCAGTGACACAACAAGGATATATCTGCGCGCAGTGGGACCAATAAGAAATGCCACGCCGCCATGGTTAAAATGCCGCCTTCAGAGCCACGCTGCGATCGGGCACAACGCAAACTGTGCCGGAGAGATATCGGGAGTTGAAGAAAGAAGCGAGGCACATTTTCCGAGATGTGCGAGTGCGAGAAGCTTGCGATGCTAGCAAATAGGAAACATGCCGAAAGTTTTATCAGAGGGTACGGCGGCTTGCAGAAGGTTTCAACACCGGGGCAATTTTCCGTAAGAATGAAACGGCGACCTGATGACCGACATCCAGAATACACTCAAACAGTGGAGAGAGTACTTCTTCACGCTGCTTAATTGTAGTGGCGCTGAAAACTTCAAAGGGGATGAACCCGAACCTCCAATCAATGAAGACGCAGTCGAAGTACCTGGACGAAACTCGAACTACCTCAATAAGTATGCTTTCAAAAAAGCGTCATGTGCCGATTTAGTGACGGGATATCGCCGCAACCTTCATTACGCGATATCAACACAATTCGCGTTACGCGATATCGACACGACGGGCGTTACGCGATGTACAAAAACACTTTCACTCCGCTAAAAAATTTACTAAAAAATTAGAAATTTTTCAGACATTTTTTTTATTTGTTGGATTTTCTAAATTCTCCAGATAGTTTTAAATTTAATTAAAATTAATAAGTCAAGACAATCTTGTCATAACTTGTCAATACATTTTGCTATTATTTTTATGAGCACAGGTATACATATACAAATACAATGCTTAATAAGCCTAGCCGAACAAATACAAGGAAACATAAATATGTTTTGCACGAAATATGATACCAGGACAACGGAAAACACGCGCTACGCTTAGAAATTTCTTTTAAATTATTTGAAACACATACATATGATGATATACACTTACATTAAAAATACATACACATCTGTATATATCTAGGCAGCTATTGTTGGCAGGAAACATTTGGTAAGATGACGACGACGACGACGACGACAAGTCAGTCAGTTGGTTGATATGACATGCACGTACCCTAAGGATATAAAATCCTATATAAACTTTTATACGAATATAGCGGAATGTGTGTGTGTGCACATGCGTATGTGTTTACAAACCAGTAAACGATCGCATGCTCGAGCGTAATTATTTTATGTTTTTATTTTTTATTTTTAAAGTTTTCAAATACTCGTATGTGAATCGGCCCTTCATTATTTGTATGTGTGTGAAAATGTGTGGCGCGCCTGTTGTCGTTTAGCGCCGCTGCTACCGCTCGAACTCATTACGATGTTATAACTCCTTTTGACATCATAAATTCCAGACATGTGTTTGTGCTGCTAAGGAAAAGCACAACAATGGCGACAACAGGCGGCATAAGTGGCCAAAAAAAAAAAAAAAGAAAACGTACTCGACAACGCAACCGCGGTAATGAGAGTAGAAACGACATTTTTCATAACATCTTAAGTAATGTACAATGTGCGTTTCAAGAGTTGTTAATTGCAGTTGAAAATAGTACTAGTTTTGAACTGGTGAAAAACAAAGGGGAATCGTACTGGTTTCTAGCAGTGTTTTAAATTTTAAATACCAGTACCAGTACAAGTAAAATACTCAGCAATTAAAAAAAATAATACCCAGTATAATTATTTTTCATTCGTCATTTTCTAATTAATAGCTTTTTTGTAGTTCTTTTGCAAATACCAATATCAATCATTTAGAATAATAAAATAAATAAAAGTGTATATCACTAAATCTGCACGGTTTTTTAAGTAAAACTTTTTTAGCGGCAATGATTTTTCTCTCGCGTAACTTAAGCAGAACCGCTTTACTAATTTCTACCACTTTATTTACAATTTCAACCACTATTGTTACTAATCCTGCTGCTTATTACTACCACTATTTCTACTCATTTCTACTACCACTTTCACTAATTTCTACCACTTTTTTCACTAATGCTACTACTTATTACCACCATTAATTTTACTAGCTTCTACCACTATTCTTACTAATTTCTACCACTATTTTTAATACTTTCGAGTAATTTTTACCACTATTTCTACTAATATTTACCACTATTTTTGTTAATGCTACTACTAATTACTACCACTAATTTTACTAATTTCTACCATTTCTTTTACTAATTTCTACCACTATTTTCACTACTTTTTACTCATTTATACCACTATTGTAACTAATTTTTACCCCTATTTTTACTAATTTTTACCACTATTTTTTTACTAATTTTTACCACTATTATATTTTTACTATTGCTACTATTAATTTATACCAATATTTTTACTAATTTTTACCACTATTTTTACTAATGCTGAAACTAGTTTCTACCACTATTTATGCTAATTTAACTACTTATTACTACAACTAATTTTACTAACTTCTCCCACTATTATTACAAATTTCTAGCACTACTTTTACTGCATTCTAGTCATTTTTAGCACTATTTTTAGTAATATTTACCACTAATTTGCCAATGCTACTCCTAATTTTATCACTAATTTTATTAATTTCTACCGCTATTTTTACTAATTTCTGCCACTATTGTCACTATATTTTACTGATATGTGCCACTATTTTTACTAATTCGTTCCACTTTTTTTACTAATGCTACTACTTATTTTACCACTATTTTTGATAATGCTACCACTAATTACTACCACTATTTTCACCGCTTCCTTTTACTATTTTTACTAATTTCTAGCACTACTTTCCACCACTATTTTTTACTAGTACTTTTCAAGGGTAATAAATAACAAAATGTAATTCTCGAAAAATGTCACCCAAATAAAAAGCTTTCATTAAAACTAAGTTTTTAAAAGAAAAATCGGGAACAATTTGTCTCTTTGGATTATTTATGATTTTAGCTATCAAAAACATCCTCTCGACTGGAGCTGAATATATGAATGGTGTGTTCATTTGCAATGTACCATCACGTAGTACAAGACATTTTTGAAAACTTGAAAAAAAATTTAAAAAAGTGTTCAGCAACCACATTTGAAAGAGTGGTAGAAGTAGTCGGCAAAAGCTCGGAACTTATTGCGATATGTTGTTGGTTTAATTCTACACCTATTCCATCTGAAATTTTGTTTTTAATAACGTCATTCTTAAGAATTATTAAGTAATATTTAGCAATTTCACCGAAATAAAAAAATAAAAAAAATTTTTTTTTATCCGGACCTTCCTTCCTACAATTTCATATGGGTTAAATTGATCCAACTATTTTTTGCGACTTGTGTCTAATTTTTACTATATTTCTGTACTTTCAGTATTATTGCTCCAAACTTTATCACCATCATGTAAATCCGAAAGGCTGCTCCAAAGAGAAATATCTTAAAATATTAAAACCTTAACTTTATAAAATATTGACTTCAGGGACCGTAAGGTTATAACTTTTATAAAAAAAAAATTATGATTTAATTGTTATTTTGTGCTTTCTATTTTTTCGATCAGAAATAATCGTTTTTTTTTAATTGTATTTATTCGATCATACTTCTTTCGATCATCGTTCTTTTTAAATTTTTATTTATTTAATTAAGTTTGGTCGATAGCTTTTAACTTTTATTTTTTCGTTAAAAAATTATCGCTTCTCTTGGATTTTTATCTTTTCGATCAAGTTTGATTGTTTTTTTCAATTTTATTTTTAATAATAAATAATCGTTTTTCTGGGATTTTTATTTTCCCAAATATATTTGATGGATATATTTTGATCTTTATTTTTTCGATAAAAAATTAATCGTTTTTCGTGGATAAAAAGGATAAAAAATTATTTTTATTCCTAGGTTTTTTTATTTTTTCGATCAAATTTGATCGTTATTTTTCAATTTTTATTTTTCGCTCAAAAATGATCGCCTTTCTTGGACTTTAATTTTTCCGATAATTTTTAATCGATATTCTCTAATTCTTTGGTTCGATAATAAATAATCGTTAGCCTTGGTTTAAAATATTTCAATCATAAAGTACACTGTTGGCATGGCCGACAAATTTATTATGATCGAAAGATTGTAAATACCAGAATCACGGTTATTTTTGAATTATGACTGGAAAATTTTAAATCCAAAAATATCGAAAAAATAAAATCACTAAATAATTATTATCCACTTATTTAAAATAAAAAATCTTCTAAATAAAGTTAAGGTCTGATTTGTATAGCTTATGGCATAAGCATTAGATCGATATATTCGAGTTTTGGTGTGAACGTATTCCTGTCAATGATTTTTTGATCCGAAAATAGCCAAAAAACCAGCAATTATAGTGTATTTGGTGTATATTAATAAAAATTGGCAAATATTCGACAAAAGTTCGTCTCTTTTTTTTGAATAAAGCCGAACCGCACCATACTCTGTAGTTTACCAACGCATCGAAGTAGTAATCAAATTCTAGTTTTGAAACTAATAGCGCTTTCTTTTCTCGAAATAAATGTCACCTCATTCTAAGGTCACATTAGAAAAATTTTGGATTTTTTTTAGAGAAATAACAAACTACACAACTAAAATCACCACCACAACCCTAGTCCTCACATTTGGTAGCGGGTAGAAAATATTGAGTAGTAGAGTGCAATATTTTGAGAAAAGAACAAATAATCCAGTGAAATCCAATATAAAAATTCGACAGCCCTGACACGGGGTAGAATGAATGCAACTTTATTTCAAGAAAAGAAAACGCTATAAGTTTACTGAGTTCTACGCACTTGTATTGCTGGGACTTGACATACACTCGCAGATGCACATGTGTATGTGTGTGTGAGCCCCAAAATACACAGTCTACACACATATGTGGACTTCCGCAGCTTCCGCATTGCACAAGCATTGCTATACTTAGTTAAAGCTACTGTGGAAGTTATTAATGTTAGCAAATCTTATCGATGTTGATGCCTTGGTTCATGCTTTTCTTGCTGATGTTGTTGTAAAAAGATTTTTTCAAAAACATTAATTCTGTATTACTTAAAAATGTTTTCATTTCTTTTCTAAATTGGCGTTGTGCAACATTTGACTGCCACTACGGTGGCTAAAGAAATGGCAAGCCATTATTTTCACGCACATACACAAATATATTTGATGAAGAACACCTGCTGGCATTCTTTAAAAAAAAAAAGAAAAACTGAAACTCTACGAACGTCAGAGAATTGTTCGACTGCTGGCTGTCGTTTACTTACGTCTGAATATGGGTTTGGTTTTGTTGTGTCGCAAACTTCCCTCTTAATGAGAACAATTTATGAAAAGCTTTTGACATAGGCCCATTTAAATAAAGCATATGGCGACAATAAGTATTTGGTATTTGCCAAGTAGGGTCTTACAAATTTTTAAGCTTAAAAATACCTACATAGAATTATTTTTTTCTTTCAACCACAGCTGTTGTGAAATTTTAGAAATTTATGTATGTATGTGAGTTCAATATTTAAAAACTGGAAGCAAGAGCCAGAAGCTGCAAAGCTCTGCTGACGTTAAGTATTGAAGTTCAGAAAAGTTAAAAAAAGTTAAAAGTTACATTTGGATCCGGTTTAAAAAGTAAAATGATACAAATTTTGACGCGTTTTCGTAATATTTAATTTGAATCAGATAGTCAGGGCATACATTACGTTAGCTCAAAGCGTTTGAATGATAGTACAAAAACTATATCGAAAGAATATTGAATCAAGTATGCCGCTTATTATCGTAGCACTTATCGTGACGACTATCGTCAAATAACCAGGGCATGTAGCATGTATGCGGTTAATCATCAAACGATATCGCATTAACAATTTTGTTTTACTTAAAAGATACGAAAAGTTATTCATCGTTTGTCCGCTGTCGTCTTCTCGAGTTAGAAATTGCTTGAAAAAAAAATAAATTAAAAAGGCTTCGGAGAAATGTAAGTATTTATATTAAATAAAAATTAGCATTTTCAAGAAGCTCTGTGCCGATGACGGTCACTGCTTTGTCACTGCTCGCAAAAAATGCGCTTTGAAGCGATAAATTGACAAACTGGTTTTTTATTGTACTCATAAATTCGAATTCGAAATCAAATAAAGCGTCGTTATATTAGATTTGTTTCACATGAGCCTGTGGATGCCAAAAAAAAGCCCAGAAAGTGTTCCACACATAAGAAAACTGGGTAATAGAGAGCGAAATTGGAACGTGTTGGATCGTAATTGTCTACTTCTTCGTGCCCGCAACAGCACGCACCTTTTTCTGGGCACAAATGGGCAATGGGTCAAATTGTATGACAGCTAATTTTGAAGCAGAATTCATAAAACCCAAAGATGAAAAATACCACAAAAAGTTTTGAAAATGCTAGTTTTTACCAGTTGAATTGATTATATAAGAGAAATGTAAATAACGATTTTATTTTCAAATTTTTCGCAACAAAAACAAATAACAGCTGATTTCGCGGTACCGGCCGTATAATAGAATTTTCTGCATTCCTCATACTCTGGGTATTCGTGGTCCTTCATTGGCAAGAATAAACAATTTCAATATATAGTTTTTGGGGTATAGTTTAAACGGCTATCATTTTGAACTTACTCGATGCATGTCCAGATTTCTGTATTTATCACATTATAATGTTTGATTGTTAAAGATTATAATAAATTATAATTTCTTTTTATGCAGTACATGAGCACCGTTGTAATGTCAGCAAAATTTCAAACTTTTTAACCCGAATTTTTAGAAAATTTTTATGTATGCAGCTTTGTAGCCCAATACCTACTATAAGTGTGGGTAGGTAGGTAGGTTGGAGTGGCAGCCGCCTACAGCGGCTCACTTAGGCCAATATTAGGAGGCCCATTGTGTTACCACAAGGAAAAATTTGTACCATCCAAAAGGAAAAGTTACCCCTCACCAAACCATTTTGCCTCGCTGATGAACTTCAACAGACAATTTACCTCGGTGCTTGAAACCTCACTAAGGTCATCCAAAAACGGTGATCCCAGATATCGCATTCTGCTTTTACACAGTGCAGGACACTTACAAAGTAAATGCAAGATCGTTTCCTCCTCCTCGTCGTTCTTGCAACTCCTACAGCATCTTCGGAAGGGTACTCCCAACCTTTCAGCATGTTTCCCTATCAGACAGTGCCCTGTTAGAGCCCCGATGACGTTGGAAATGTTTTCCCTACTTAGAGAGAGAACGCTGCGCGACCGTTTCTGGTCCCATTTAGGCCACATCTGCCTTGAGGTTCGACAGGTCGTGTTTTGCCTCCATCTATTGTCAGCTTGCTTATATGTACAATCTCTGAGTAGCAGTTTGCAAGTGGCAAACGGCATACCAATGCGTTCTTTATCTTGAAGAATCTGCTTGGTCGTACCTTGTCTTGCAAGTTCGTCTGCCATGCAGTTTCCCTCTATGTCCCGGTGACCAGGGACCCAAATGAGGTACAGTCTGTTCTGCTTGGCCATCTCCTGCAGAGATAGGCGGCAGTCCAGCGCGATGTTAGAGTTAAAAGTGAAAGAGCTCAGAGCTCTGATTGCAGCCTGGCTGTCACTAAAAATGAAGATGAGTTTCGTGAGAAAACGCCTCCTCCTACCTTATTATCGAGTTTTGAGCCATCTGTATAGATGGATCAGGTGGAGTATGAAACTCAAGTTTCCACTCCTCCCTACTTGGAATACGTGTAATAAAATTACTTTCAGAAACCGATGTCAAGGCGCACCGATCCGTGCTGCTCGGAATAGAGCAGAACTTATTCAAAATACAAGAGTGCCCTTGGCTTTCAGGGTGCCACTGGATGTCTCTCTTAGTCGCAAAGCAGTCATCGCTGCCATTTGTTGTCCAACTAAATCTAAAGGAATAAGGTCTAAAATGACGTTCAAGGCCTCATTTGGAAGTGGTTCTGAGCGCCCCACTTATGCAGATCATACTAGATCTTTGCACCTGGTGAGTAGTCTAAGGTTAACCTCTTTTTCTAATGCAGGCCACCACACGATCACCCCATATAGGAGTATTGGTCTGACGACCGCGTGTGGGTAATTTCATACCAAAATCATCCAGGCAGTTTGGGTCAGGTCTTTGTTTTTTGCATGACATGTTTTTATAGTTTCTACATTGGAATCGATGTGCCACGATTGTTTTCTTTTTGCTTCATTTTAAGCTCTTTTGTCATGGAGAATTTTCGAAAATGCGATAACTTTGCGAAAAAGTTACCAGTCTTCGAAGTTTTCTCTAATTTTAGGTAAAAGGTCCCTCTAAAGACAAAAATATGAATCGTGGTGTTTTTGGCAAAAGAAAATTTTATATTGGGATTCAAAAAAAAAGAAGAAATTTTCACTTCGAAAATTTCAAATTGCATATGAACGTAAACAAAATTATTCAGTAGCCTCTATTAGCCCAAATTCGTTTTTTTTTGGGAATTGTGATTTTTTAAAGTCATAGTGCCAATTATTCGGTAATTTTAGGCCTCACATAAAAATGAGGCTACTGCATGATTTTGTTTATATGTATATATTATTATTTAGGAAAAAAGCATGAATGAAAGAAATTGATGCAATTTGAAGTTTTTGAAGTAAAATTTACCATGTTTTAATATAAGTATATTACCTAAAAAGAAAGAAAAAAAAATATTCTGAAGATCTGTAATTTTTTCTCAAAAAAATTTCATGCGCCAATGGCGTGAAATCGAGTTTTTAGAGAAATTTTCAAAAATTCCCCACCACGAAAACTCAAAAGTTCCAATATTAAATTAGCATTTCTGCGTCACATTTTTGTGGTATATAATTAAACGAATTTATGACAGAACTAGCCCACACTGCCTTGATATGTTAACCTTTTCAAGCAATATTTCTGCCCATGTGAGTTCATTTGTTTGCTCAAAGAATAATTGTGGTTTTAATCCATTTACCATTTACTGAATTTGGTGATTCCAGTTGCCAGGCTTTCTTCATTTAGATCCTACCCAAATGCAAGCCAAGAGAGACCAGCGATGTGGAAACTTTCCGAGCGTAATAATAGTTTTATTCTTGTTTAAATTTAAACTTTCTATGTCTGCTGTGGCTTTCAAAAAATCAGAATTTAGTCACGCGCTAAATGCAAATAACCGAAACAAAAAATTTCAAATTTAATAAATCTTTTCTCACTACACGCGCATGAAGTTTTGTGTTTTTTTTCGTACGCCTTGTCTTGATTGCTTGCGTTTTAGTTTTATTTGCCAAATTCCCTGGTCTGCTCGTACGTTTTGCTCATATATTGCAACAACAAATGGTGCACAATTACGTGATCAAAATTTCGTTCAACATTTTTATGCGCTAACAGCGCCTGTGAAATTGCCCGATACCCGGTGATTCGCATAATTTTTTTCGTGTTTTTTTTTTGTTGTTTTTTGATTTCGTATAAGCATCGCTCTAACACTTCTTGTGCCAAAGAAAAAAGGTATAATATCTCTGGGGAACTTTTGAATGGCAATTGTTGCTGTCCGAACAGATGGCAACATTAACACTTACTTATGGGTATAAACTATATGTATGTGTGTGTGTGTGTGTCCATATCAAAGGTACATTCACGTTAGCTGCCTGCTTCCAAAACATTCACTGACTTTCAAGTAAAAATTTGAAGATTCTTAAAAGCCGAAATAAGCTATTAGGGCAAGGTTGCAGCTTAGGAAAGGATACTAACTAAAGTGAAGTGAAATGCACAAAGCCAGACGAGAAAGATTTGTGTGAGTGTAGAAGACAAAAAGAAAAGAAAAGATTTCTGTGACGTTGTAAAATTGAAACGCCACATAAACTGTTCGCTAACGACATTGACCATGAGCAACGTGTGCCAGTTAAAGGGTTTAGTTAGTGGCATCTTTTTCAATAATATTTTCAAATCTTTTCTAGTTGGTAAGCTGCTAGTGATGACCCTCAAATTTGTGCAAAAAAAAGGAAGAAAAACGACAAAGAACCATCTGGTTGACAGCATGCTTGGGACTCTGTCAAAGGCTGATGCCCAGTGTGCTGTGGCGATTTGCATGAACATAAGTTGGTTTGCAAATGTCTAAACTTATGGTAACAAATTTTTAATTTTTTTTTTTTTTTTTGGTTCATATCATCCTTTTTTACCTATCAATAATTCATGCCAGCTGCCACGTCTAAGTTGATGAGCACATGTCTTTAATTTTTTTTTTTTATACAGCAGCTCGGGATATGTGTCGAGGCGCACTATGGGTAAATTTACACTCCTTGGAAAAAACACTAATTTTGAATAGTTTAATGGCAAAGTTTTGCAGAGTAAGCATGATGTTTAGGAGAAAGTGGATATTATTTTTTTGTTTCATAAAATGTAATGATATCCATGACCACTTGAACTTGTTTTAAAAATTTCATAAACAGTAATTTTCGTTGCATATCAACTGCAAGTAATTTTCGAAGTACAATTACGTCAAGCTCACCCACAGAATTTGAGATTTTTACGATTCAAAATCGCGTGGTTTGCTAAATATTTTAGATTAATTTTGATAAAATTACTGAATATTTTATATGGAATCTGATACATGTATAATTTAAATCAGTTTAATATCGAATTTTGGAATATATTTCCGAAGTCATAAAGATTTTGCGTTTTGGAATTTCAGAGACTGCAGAAAGATAGTAAACATTATCAGTAGTAAAAACTTTAGTTTTAATTTAGTTTTTTTCTTATGTCTTTTGTCATTTTTGAAACGACTTTACTTCAGGTCAAAATATCTGTTTGAAAAATTAATTATTTCCTTAAATTATTTTTTAAAATGAACTTAATTTTGGCAAGCATTAATTTTAATTTTAATTTGAAAACAATACATATACTAATTTCGATAAGTAATACTCGCTGACACTTGTTAATTATAACCCCAGATACCTAATTTTTGGCCTCATGCTATAAACCTTAACCATTAGTTGATTCGTCGAATATTTCGAATAAAACATTTTAATAAGACACTACTTTTAGTAAAATCAGATAAACCAATGTATCTAAGAGAATAAAAATAAAAAGAAACAAAAACAAACTTTTGTTTTTATTAACGTACTTGAATTATAAAAATTTATATAAAATTTTTTTGGAATCGCATTTTATGTTTTTGTTATGTTTTGTTTTTTTTAGGAGCATAAGCTTTTCCATTTTTAATATTTAGTGTCTCTTGAAGGTCAACGCCGTATGACCTTGGCCTTCACCTTCATGATTGTGTGCGACGGCATGGTAGACAAATTTTCTGGTGAGCTGACATCTTTCTCGCGCCACAGGAAACAAATTATAAATTTATTAGAAAGCAATCGAGTAAAAACTGCAAAAAGGAAATACAAAATATATTGCAAAAACTCTAACACAAACCCTAATCATGCGTCGAAACGATGAGAATTTTCATTGGTTTTTCGAAATAGCTCAACGAACGCTGAGTTGACAACCACCGTTATGATGATCGACGCGCTCGCCGAGAAGAAATTTACAACGAATTATATGTCGCGTACTCGAGATTATGTGTCTAGGGTTAAGAAAAAAAAGCAATATAACTTGGATTCAGCTAATATTTTATTTGTCATGGGGGTGAGATTTTTAATTTCAGCTTTTGTTGCCACTTGTTAATTTTATTGTATTAAAGTGCATTTTACTTAAATGCCACCAAGCGCTTTTGCAAAATTTAGTTTAAAGTTATAGCTTATAAAATTATTAAGTAACCTCTTCTCTAAAAATTTTTTTTTTTTTTGGATTTTTCCAACTTTAAAAGAAAATGTGAATTAGTCTTATCTTATAGAATGATATTTGGGTTTTGAATCATTTAAGAAATGTGGACAGCGCTACGCACTATACAAGAAACAATCCGAATTCCTTGCAAATCCGTAAATATATATTTATGACAGCGGCCGCCGTAGCCGAGTGTATAGTACGTGGGCGCTTCATTTGGTTTCCCGGGTTCGAGTTCCAGCTATTTCAAGTGAATTAAAATTTGTAGAAATGTGGTTTCTAAAGGGGTTTTCAATAGCGACGCTACAAAAGTAGACCGATAGTGACAGCAAACGATGCCATATTTTTTCCCGCTCGTTTGATATTTCTCTTCAGTAAGATTTGCCATTTCATCATGGAAAGATATACGATCCAACAACGAGTCAAAATTATTAAAATTTACTACCGAAATTCGGAGTCAATGTCCTCAACTTTAAGAGCGCTACGTCCAACTTATTGTCGTCGTCATTTCTGGCTGAATGGCCGTACTACTTCCGTGATGATCAAGACCGGCACGTTACTGTGAATGAGAATCGCTACCGCTCAATGATAACCCAATATCTTTGGCTCGATTTGGATGATATGGACTTGGACAATATGTGGTTCCAACAGGACGGCGCCACAAGCCACACAGCGAATGTCACAATTGATTTATTGAAAACCAAGTTTGGTGAACGTGTTATCTCACGAAATGGCCCAGTCAGTTGGCCGCCTCGGTCGTGCGATTTGACGCCGTTAGACTATTTTCTGTAGGGCTACGTCAAGTCTATGGTCTATGCCAACAAGCCAGCGACGATTGATGAACTTCGTACGAATATCGAACGTGAAATTGCAGCAGAATCGGCCGATTTATGCTCGAAATCCGTCGGGAGTTGTGTTCAGCGTCTGGACTTCTGCAAGCGATCCCGTGGTGCCCATGCAAAAGAAGTCGAATTCCATACATAATGGCATCGAATGTACTTTCCCAGGAATAAAGAATTTAATTCATATCCCAAACCGTTTTTATTTTATTTAAAAAAACTTTTGTAGCGTTCCTATTGCAAGACCCGATACTTTCAGAGATATTTGCTCTTTAATTGAGTGGTGCCACGTCTATTTTCAAATGCATTATTTTTCGCCATCCAACCCCATCATACATATGAGATTTGAGCAAGTTAACTTCAATAGTTACGAAATAACGTTTTATTTTTTATTTATGTAAACTACCGTCATATGAAAGGTGGGGTGCGGCTTTTGCCCGATTTTTAAAATTTTCGAAATTTAACTTATTGATATATACTCGGTGCTACGCCCATTTTCAGTTTTTCTTATTCCACGTATATGTCGATGCGAACCCACTGATAAGGTTCATGCCTCTGTTGTAACGCCAGTCAGGATGAAACCCGAAGATATGATGGCGAAGCTCGACTTTAGCTACAATTTTTAGGCTGACTTCCCTGACAGGTGTAACCGCGAATCAGACACTGTTTGAAACACCAACGAGATTTCGATTTCACGAAGGCACAGAGATGAGCATTACAGAATCAGGATCTGGAGTTATGGAGGAGTTAAGGACAATTACGGTTATATTGAGGGGATCTCCAGCTCTAGGAGTAAATTAAGGTCCTGTGATCACCGAGTGAACTGTTGTCTACGAGAGCAGTCTATTTAACCTAACCTCACCTATTATTTTTAATGTGTTGTGTTAGTTCATTCAATTTTGTATCAGTTTATAAAACTGCTTTCCTTCCTTAAGGATATTACATTAACTTTTGAGACATTCCGATTCCGATTTCCGAGCGTTGTACAAATTAAGTTTGAAGCAATTAAAATTAAACTTCTTATTATGAAAAATTTGCTTGAGTCTTAATTTCTGATTGTTTTCGTAACTTTGTGAATGTCGTATTATTTGCTGCCATATGTTTCAAGTTACGCAAAAGGATTTTGGAAACAAAAGCTAGTCGTTTTACCCATAGTGCAATGCCCCGTTGAAGGTGTCAGTCATTTCTTTTGTAATTTTTCATGTCATTATCAACAGCGTGTCTCGTTGTGCTCTAGTTTTGCCCACTCTACACGCTGCTGCTATGCCCAACACCACGAGCTCACTTCTCACATCTGTGTGTGTGTGTGCGTGTGTTTGTGGTAAAGTATGTATGTATGTACCCCATTTCACGCAATATATCTAACATTATTAACTCTGCTACCGCTTGGCATTCTTCGCATAACGTCTTCTTCATTTGGCTGTCGCCAGATTTTACAACATCATTTCTCGCAGGATTCACTGTCAATATATTCGATTTTTCCTTTTGCTCACTTCAAAAGGAACATTAGAAAAGCTGTCATAAAAAATATGCGCATAAAAAATGAAATGCCTTCAGCGGCTTAGTTGTCCATAGCGGCAGCACAAAAGCCGAACGTAGCACATTGTATTCTCATTTGGACATTAAAACAGCAGTAGCGCTGATGGGACTGGGATGGGTAGTCGTTGGGGGAGTTGGCGGCATGTCACTACTTCGATCGAATTTTTGCTTGCATTTCTCTTTATAATTCACTTCTTGTAAAATTTATATTTTTTACTCCCATTTCAATATCTTTTTGTT
The DNA here is from genome assembly GCA_951828415.1 of Anomoia purmunda. NCBI lineage: Eukaryota > Metazoa > Arthropoda > Insecta > Diptera > Tephritidae > Anomoia > Anomoia purmunda. The sequence goes on from OX639994.1 coordinate 93,085,268, forward strand.
TTTTTTTTTGCTTCTCTGCTTCACACTTCGACAGAGTGCTGCCACAGGCCGTAGATCGTTTGGCATGCAACTGCCACATGCCACTTTCCACATCTTTAGTGCGCAGTGTAGTCCTACAAGTGCAAACAGTTAGCTTACATTCATACACACACACACGCACACACACGCACACACACTCTAGCGCTTACCTCACATCTGTAAGGATTCTCTCTGCGCTTAGGGAATATAAACACACACATACATACATACATACGGTTGTGTATAAGTAGTTATATCGTATATGTAGCTATGCGTGTGCAGTAAAATAAAAAATCGCATAAAAATTTGTTGCAAAAAGGATTATGTTACAATTTGTTCATTTTTTATCACAAGCAAGCAAATATGTGGCGAATGAATGTAAGGTCCTGCGCGCGTGAACTGGGCACTTTGCTGCCAGCACGCTTACTAAAAAATGACTTTTTCTTCTTTTTTTTTGCACAGAACGTCATCTATTTCATTTTACTGACATTTTATTACTTTCGTTGAGGCGAGTTCACAGAAAAGCATTAAAAGAGAGAGAGACAGAGAGAGAGGGAGTCGATTATTGTCGTAAATGTAAAGGGTTTGGGTGAATTATGTTTAGGAAAAAAAAGCAAGTGAAGAAGATATTTGCATAAGAGTATGGGCGCGTATTTCATGCGCTATTAAAACTGGAATGTGTTTTGAAATCAAGATTGAGTAATGTTAAAATTTTGCATTAAAAATGTCTTCTTACTTTTCCTAAATTATAAATTCGCATATCTTAATTAATATTTTTATTATTTGGTGCTTCTCTAAAATCAATTTTCACTTTGCACGTTTTATTTATATACAATAATAAATACAAATAATCTATATATATATCGGGTGTTGCAAAGGAACGCTACAAAAGTTTTTTTTAAATAAAACAAAAACGGTTTGGGATATGAATTAAATTCTTTATTCCTGTGAAAGAACATTCGATGCCATTATGTATGGAGCTCGATTTCTATTGCATGGGCACCACGGGCACGCTTGCAGAAGTCCAGACGCTGAACCCAATTTTCTACGGTTTTCAAGCATAAATCGGCCGATACTGCTGCAATTTCACGTTCGATATTCGTACGAAGTTCATCAATCGTCGCTGGTTTGTTGGCATAGACCATAGACTTGACGTAGCCCCACAGGAAATAGTCTAACGGCATCAAATCGCACGACCGAGGTGGCCAATTGACTGGGCCATTTCGTGAGATAACACGTTCACCAAACTTGGTTTTCAATAAATCGATTGTGACATTCGCTGTGTGGCTTGTGGCGCCGTACTGTTGGAACCACATATTGTCCAAGTCCATATCATCCAATTCGGGCTAAAACTATTCGGTTATCATTGAGCGGTAGCGACTCCTATTCACAGTAACGCGCCGGTCGTGATCATCACGGACTAGGTACGGCCCAATGACGCCGCCGGCCCATAAACCGCACCAAACCGTAATTTTTTCGGGATGCAATGTTTACTCATGGAGTACGTGTGGATTTTGCTGCCTGTCCAATAACGCATATTTTGCTTATTGACGAAGCCATTCAACCAGAAATGAGGTCGACCATAAATTGGATGTAGTGCTCTTAAAGTTGAGGCCATTGACTCCGAATTTCGGTAGTTAATTTTAAAAATTTCAACTCGTTGTTGGATCGTATAACTTTCCATGATGAAATGGGAAACCTTACTGAAGAGAAAAGCCAACAGAGCGGGGAAAAATATGGCGTCGTTTGTTGTCACTATCGGTCTACTTTTGTAGCGTCCCTATTGAAAAAAATATGTAGATAAAAATGTAGCTGTTTTGTTTGGTACAACTTGCCTCAAAAACCGACGAACGGGTTTCAAAATTGGACAGTATATTCCTTAGCTCCATGGCACGGATATATGTTATTTTTTTATCCATTAGGTGGCACATGGAAAGAGATATTCAGAAAATCTGTATTTATAGTCCGATATTGAACGTCATGTAAAATAAATAAGATAGGTGGCGCTGGAGGCGAGTTATTTCGAAAATCTGTACTTATGATCTGATTTCGATGAAATTTAAGAAGTGTAATAAGGACGCGACATGAAATACTTTAAATGGATCCACTAGGTGGCGCTAAAATCGAGCTATTCAGAAAATGTACGATCCGATATTGATGATATTTGAAAAGTATGCTGCAGCTGCGTTAAAATATACTTTTTTTGGAAAATGAATGCTCTCGTTGGCGCTCGAGGCGGGTTACTTAGCAAACCGCTGTTTTAGATTCGACAAAAAAAATAATTGTGTACAAATTCACTAACCCATTGCAAATTTAAAACCAATGCCCTTTAGTCATAGTCAGACTCGACTTAATTTTTACTGTGACTACGGGACATTGTTTCTAAATTCATTGAAACTTTAAAAAATTCTTTGAAAGCATATGCGCTGAAACTCGCAAACTGCTTCACTGATTTGATTTACATTCTTGAAGTGAAACTTCTTTAGCGGCAGTTATTTTTTACATCACATAGTGAAAGTCGCGAGAGAATCGCTTTACTAATTTCTACCACTATATTTACTAATTTCAACCACTATTTTAATGCTATTACTAATTACCACGACTATTTCTTTTAATGTTTAGCAATATTTTTTTATTATTGCTACAACTAATTTCTACCACTATTTTTTAGTAATTTCTTTCAATATTTTCACAACTTTTTACCACTATTTTTGACTAATTTCTACCACAATTTTTACAAATGCTACTACAAATTTCTACCACTAGTTTTTATCAATGCTACTACTTATATCTACCACTATTTTACTAATATTAGTACTAATTACGACCACTATTTCTATCAATTTATATCACTATTTTCATTAATTTCTGTTACCATTTTTACCAATTTTTACCACTATTAACTATTTATTTAACTATTAACTAATGCTACTACTAATTAATGTGACTAATTTTATGAATTTTCACTATCACAAAGAAGTTTTACTTCTGGCTCGCGCACCTAAAGGCACGTGTGTTTTTTTTTTTTTTTGTTGAAATAATATCCGTTTGGTTTAGAAAGAAAAAGGAAGCGTTATAAAAATGGTACACAAATTTTCCGCTCTCATCATAATACTCGAACGGCAAACGAAAAACCTTTTTCTATAATTTTCGCTAAATCATGAGTGTCAAATAAAGTTGTGCTAATAAAGCTTACCAAGCTTAAGAGTTACCAAGTATTTGGAAAAAAATTTATTCATTGAAATTGGTAAAATAAATGTAATATTACCATATGGGTATCAAACTAAAGAGTTCCAGGAATGACTAATTTTGATAGCAATTTTGAACAGGTTTTCCATCAATTTTAAATTTTTAATTCACGCAAATTACCAAAGTGGATGTGTAGATTATTCAAAAATTATCCACTACCGAATATCAAGAGCAAATCTGAAGCTCACATACATACATATATGGTAATTTCTGAGCTAGAATTCTTATTGTGAATATTAAGAACACTTAACTAATTTATAATGAAATTATTGGAAGGGAAATTTCGCATTGCAAACATTTAATAGTTAAACTGTTGAAGATAAATTCTGGTAAGTAAGTTAAGGAGAGCGAATCATAATCTTATTTTGTAAATGTTAGGTATGCTTTCGAATTAAATACTTGCTTACAAAATTAGATTCTCAAACCCAATTAACGAATAGAAACAAAAGAATTAGCAAAACGGATTTATGTAGTGGAATAAAACGTGAATGCAGTAACTACTCAAATAATGTTGATTTTTAGATACATAGTTTTGAATATTTTCAGTCACTTTCATTCCAGAAGATATTTAACTTTCGCAAACAAAATACATGCATCACAAAGAATAATTTTTTTTTTTTGTAACAGTTTTTTGACATAATAGTGAGAGTGTTTGATTGGGCTGTAACTCATACCTAGTTGAACATGCCTTCGCTGATACTACTATGAAATATGAATATATCAATTAATGATAGAAAAAAGTACTTAACTATAGCACTGAACTTTGTTTTTTTTTTTTTTAAAGCTTGCTAGCTGACAAAAGCAGTAATCGTACTTTTGAGGGAATACTATTTCATATTTTATTTTCAGTATAATTATGCACTGATCGTGCATAGAGTGCGTCTGAGAAGTCGAGTAGTGCAAATTTCTGAAGAATAGTTTTCTAGAATGATTAACACTAAACCTACCGACATATTATATATATCTATTTCTACCGGTCAAATGACCGCTTTTGAAATAAACAATTATAGTATTTTCCAGTTGATTGCAATTAATGCAGAATTTAGCATAAACAATAAACACAAAATAATTATCATATAATAATTAAAAAACATTTATTTTTCGTGCTTTAGGAGTACACTGAGCAGCTATATGCTCGAAACTGAAAAGCTATATGTTACTTTAGTAATTTACATACATATCCTTATTCAAACTAAAATAAAATTTGTTCGTTGTCGCACTTTTTACAGATGGATGGCCTCTCCCGTAAACATTTTCCACAAACATATTTTTTACATATAGAACAAATGTTTATGGTTTTATTTTTTTTTGTTGCAATATCCAATTTGACACGTTTTTCGTCTTTCAAAAATTGTATTGGAATCTGCTGAAGTTTTCGCCACACTTTCATAACTTCATAGAATTTCATTATATATTCTAGCGGTCAAAAGAATGCTCAGGGTAGATAACGGTAGAGTACATATTATTAATAGGAAAAACGAAAGAAGAAAAGAAATATATATTGAAAAATTAAACACCGATATATATTATAGAAAAAGTCGTGCAGTTAGTTCAAGAAAAATAAAAACTTGGAATTTAACAATTTTGATTATTAGTCTCAAAAGCGGTCGTTTGGCCGCTCTGGTAGGTTTAGTGTTAAATTCCCTGGTGATATTCAAACTTCATGCTTTACAAACCTTTCAAAAATGAAGCCAAAAATGACAATCACATCATAGCAGCATTATTGAAATAAAATGCACAACGCTAATATTTTATTCGTTTAACCTTCTTCTGGCATTTAAAAAAAAAACTTACATTGTTGCGAAAATGGTAGTTAAAGTCAAACCACACATGGTAATCGAAAACCCCTGCTTCTAGAAGCTATTTGTATTTCAACGCGAAGACGTTGAGAAAATCTACACTTCTTATTCTTGGTCGATTCTTTAACTTTTTGACCATATGCGGATTGTGAAGGAAAGAGCGCCTGCCTACATAGAAAGAAATTCGATACGATTGTTTTGCACTTGGCGTCATTAACTAGCATTACTTCGTCAAACAGAGGCGCGTGTCGAGTTTTACTTGATAGCATTCCAAATCAACCAACTAACACTCAGCTTCATAAGCAAAAAAAAAAGAAGAAAAAGCACAAAAATAGAAGACAAACCTTAGTAACGAATTGCATTAAATTTAAAATTGTAAAGTTTCTAGTTTAATTGGCCAAAAGCAAAAATCATCATAATAAACATTTACATTGTTGCTATTTGTTTTTGACATGCATTTTCTTATGTACCCAAAAGTAAATAACCATAGCAACGCGCCCCATTCTATTCAATTTTCGTAAAAGTTGTCAGTTGGTACGGTTTGAATTTTAGATAGCACTATAGATGTGTGTGTGTATGTGTGTTTGTATGCGTACAGGTGCTTAGCTGTTGCCTCAACAACAACAGCAACAGCTACAGCAATTTTCACACACGCCACACACACACACACACACTGATGCACAGCAAGGATCAACAATTGAAATTCTTTTGGTATGTAATTTTCGCTTAATTAAATTTTTAAAACTTTTTGCTTAGGTACAAAATATTTGCATGTAAATAGTTGAAAAGTAAATAAGTATGTATGTATGTACAGTATATCTTTCATATACATATACCAAATGAATACATAGCTATATAAGTGCTTACTTATTCGAAAGCTTGTGAAGGTATTTTTGTTTTTTAAATGCTCCTTGATTCATTTATGCGTCTGTGGTGGGTCTGCATAGAAAGAGATATGTCATTGTATTATATCTCATTTCTAAGTAATTGATTTCATGCGAAGTATATTCTATTTAGATTTGATGAAATTTTGTTCTGGTTTTACTATCCGTCAGCTCTAAATGTTATTCATTTCATTTCATTTCATTTATTCGAATACACACAAATAACATCAGGTCCTCTATAGTACAGATGTTTGTATATTAAAACTTAAAACAATGGATATAATTACTTAAATTTAAATTAAAAGTACAATTAAAGTTAAGGTACATTGCTGACAGGAAAATGGAATTACTTATTTACTTAATTGGCGCTATAATCGCTTAAGCGATTTTGGCCGAACTTCTCCTACAATTTGTGGTGTGCGTCTTAATGTTGAAACACAAATTGAGGGACCTACAGTTAGTTTTACGCCGAATCCGAACGGCGAATGTTTTTGTGAGAAGTTTTTTCATGGCAGAAATTCACTCGGAGATTTGCCGTTGCCTGCCGAGGGGCGAACGCTATTGGAAAAAACTTTTTCTATAATTTTTGGATGTTACTTGCCCGGAGCTGGATTCGAACGTGGGCCGCACCGAATGAAGCGCGCACACGCTACACACTCGTCTACGGTGACCGCCGTACATAAAGATTAATGTAGCACAGATTGAATAGAATAGAAATAGAGTGTGAATTGCAAGTTTTTAGCACCTTGGGTTATTTTCAAATTTTAATCCATTTGGTAAGGCATTCCATAATTTCACAGCTCTAACGAAAAATAATTCCTGACATTACTGAATACTTGGACTGTGTGGTACAATGAGTTTACATGTGCGACTGGACTGTGCCATAGAGTTACAACTCAACACAAAATATGACTTGCTAACTGATGTGTTGACAGGGTCCGCACAAGTAAGAGCCCCACTAAGTTTAAAGCCAAAGGTTTTAACAACTTTCTCATATTTTATGATGCAAACATTTATCATTTATGTTGAAACACCTTCGACCACCCCTATAGCTTGTGTTTTAGACGCATTGAGGTTGGGCACATTTCGTTTTGACCATTGAGAGATCGAATCTAAATCCTCATTGATTCTGACGATTAAGTCCTCCGAGAGACCTATAGGCGCGGATAAGTATATTTGTACATCATCTGCATATAAGTAAATGAATGTAAACATTTTTACAACATTTATATATTATTTTTTGGCCTAATTATATTAAACGACAATATTCATTTTTGAGCTCAAGGTCAGTGCAAGGAAAGTAAGTACTGTGGTTCATTGGCTACGTACTTGCCTTACAAGTCGTAAGTTGTTGGTTCAAATGCCGGTAGAGTCAAGAAAAAAATCTGAATTGATGAGGAGATGTGATCTCTGGAATAGCTATAATTTCTACCACTCCTGAATGGTGTAGTATTTTTTATTGCAATTTTTAAAACATTTCCCCAAGTGATTAATATACAAAAAAAACAAAACTGGTCGGAAGATAGAACCCTGTGGTACACCAGATGTTATTGCCAATAAGTCAGAGCAGGTACTTTTTCTTATTGCTCTCTCCCATCTATTTGTTAGATAAGATTTCATGATTTTTTTTTCGAGCTTTGCTAATAAGCTATTGCAACACACAGTATCGAATGCTTTAGAAAAATCTAATAAATCTAAAGGATTGTAAGGTGTCCTTTACCAAAGTGTGGTCTTATATCCTCAAGAATGTTTAGCATGGCAGTAGAACAGCTATGCCCCCGCCAAAAACCTGATTGGTGTTCCGAAATGAGGTACTTTTCAGTAATTTAAACTATAATCTGGTTTAAAATTAGTTTTTCGAAGACACAAAGGCTTTCAACAGTGACGGCAAAATGTTTATCGGACGATAGTCTGAATTTGCATTGCACTGTTTTTTTTTCGCAACAAGTATTACATTGGATATTAATCAACTATTAGGAAACGTTAACGATGTTAAAAAAAATTTATGCTATGAGTCAAGGGTGAAAATTATCTTAATAAATTGTAAGCTTATTTTGTTTTCACCAATTGCATTACATTTAATAGATAGAACACATTATATCACGTCAGACTCCGTCACATAAGAAAAATTAAATTTACTGCCCTTCTCATACATTACGTTACAGTCAGGTTCAAAAGCTACATTTTTCATTTATTCAAAGCAAATAGAAAAACAGGCAGATCATAAATAAAACTATAAATGCAATAAAGAAACAACATAATACCTCTTCCTTTGTAACGACTGTCAAAAATAACTCTCCAAATCGGATGAAATATCTTTTGAATTTTAGAATTGTTGGCATCTTTCACGAAAAATGCGATTACTTAGTGGTAATTATACCCCGTGGCGCTGGTGCCCATCTAACGGTTGTTTGTAGCAGCATAAAGCAACAGAGATACATATAGACATATGTATATATATATATATACCAAAATTCTTAGAATTAATGTTTCTTCGTCCGTACGTCAGTCGGATAACTCGAGTAAATATTGAGCTATCTTAACGAAACTCGGTATACACATTGCCCTGAACCCAAGGTACTTTGGTATTACGAATAACCGAAATCGGATCCACGCCCGCATAACAATGTTTTGTGAAAATCAAAAGACGACGATACTTCAGTAACTGTCGCAGTGGCGGCCGAGTATGTAGCGTGGGCGCACCTCATTCGGTAGGTCCCGGGTTCAAATCCTGGCCGGAACAAGTAACATCAAAAATTATAGAAAATTTGTATTATTATTATTATTGTTGCAGATAATTTGCTTAAATTTAATACATAGCATTGGGTTTCGAAAAGGAATACGTGTGCAAATTGTTTTTAATAGGCGTGGTCTCGCTCAATTTATAAGAAAAGCTTATATCTCCGAAACTACTTGACCAAACTCCAGCAAATTTGGTACACATACTGCATTTCAGCAATAAGCGATATTTTAGTCAGCGTCAACGACAATTCGTTCAAATTGAATATAAAGGATGCGGGTGTACTAGCAAATATAACACATGCAAAAAAAATTGGAAATGGGCGTGGCACCGCCCACTTTAGAGAAAATAAGTATATCTCCGGATCTATGCTACATTTGATGTAAGTAAGCAAAATTTCAAAAACTGTACAAGTGGGAGCAAAACTATGTGCACCTCTCATATAACGATAATTTTCAAAAATCAGAAAAACGCGGTATTTAAGTAACTTTTAAAGAGAATTTCATAAAATTTAATAAATTTAATATGAAAAATGAACTTCCACAAGCAAGTAAAAAATTATGCCACAAACTCCATCAAATTTGGTATACTAATTGCATTTCAAGTCAATAAGCAAAGTTTCAAAAATTGTAAAACTTGCCCCACCTCTCATATAATGGTAAAAAACAAAAATCTAAAAATATTTATTAACTAAACAAGGTAATTTCCTAGTGGCGCCAGAATCGCTTTAATTATTCCTATCACTATATTTACTCATTTCGATCCCTATTTTTACTAATTTTTACCACTATTTTTACTGTTTATCTACCAGTATTTTTACTAATTTCTTCCAGTATTTTTACTAATTTCTTCCGGTATTTTTACTAATTCCTACCACTATTTTTTGCTAATTTCTACCACTATTTTTTACGAATTTCTTCACTATTTTTACTAGTTTGTTCCACTGTTTTTACTCAAGGTTCTAATAATTTCTAGCATTATTTTTACTAATTTCTACCACTCTTTTTAATAATTCCTACCACTCTTTTTGCTAATTTCTACCACTATGTTTTACTTATTTCTACCACTATTTTTACTTACGCTACTACTTATTACCACGAGTGCTTTTATTAATTTCTACCTCTTTTTTTACTAATTTCATCAACTATATTTACTTATATCTACAACTATTTTTACTAATGGTACTACTAATTACAACCTCTATTTCTACCAATTTCTACCACTGTTTTTACTCATTTCTGCCAGTATTTTTACTAATTCCTACCACTATTTTTTGCCAATTTCTACCACTATTTTTACTTATTTCTACCACTCTTTTTAATAACTCCTACCACTCTTTTTGTTAATTTTTACCACTATTTTTTACTTATTTCTACAACTATTCTTACCAACGCTACTACTTATTACCACGAGTGCTTTTATTAATTTCCACCTCTTTTTTGACTAATTTCATCCACTATATTTACTTATATCTACCACTATTTCTACTAATGGCACTACTAATTGCTACCTCTATTTCTACCAATTTCCACCACTGTTTTAACTCATTTCTGCCAGTATTTTTACTAATTCCTACCACTATTTTTTGCCAATTTCTACCACTATTTTTTACAAATTTCTTCACCATTTTTACTACTTTGTTTCACTATTCTTACACAAGGCTCTAATAATTTCTACCACTATTTTTACCAATTTCTTCCACAATTTTTGCTAATTTCTACAACTATTTTTGCTAATGCTACAACTTATTACCACCTTTATTTCCACTGACTTCTACCACTATTTTGACTCAAGGTTCTAATAATTTATACCACTATTTCTACTAATGGTACTATTAATTACTGCAAGTACTTTTGTTAATTTCTTAACCTGCAAAGAAGTTTTACTTCTGGCTCGCAAACTTAGGTGGAGGTGTGCTTTTTTTTAATTACTGAGTAAACTTAGCTGGTATCTAGATACAAATGTAATGAATACTTTATAACTCTGGGGGAAAGGTATCGGACATTATGGGAAAGAAAAAAGAAGAAACAACTCTTTAAATACATGAATTGCCCTTTACTTAAATTTCATTTAATTTACCAAAAATAAAAAATAGTGTTGCACATGCCATATCCCAATAATTCAAATTAATTTATATTACTCTAATTGGGTTATATTATTATTTCTCAATTTGACACCTCTAAAAATATTTTCTAGATCTGTACCTTGGAGTGAGTCATACAAAAGTTGCTTCCAATATCGTACATATATGTATGTGTGTACATATGTGTGCATGTATATTATATGTATATCTTTAAAACTTTCCTCTTAACATTTCATTGCACTTAAGTGCTGCTTTGTGACATATGCCAAAATCAATTCGTTTACTCTTAAACTAACTCGCTACTAACACGCTTCACATTTCACAATAAGTCTTCGATATTCTTTTGTTCGAAAATTGAAAGGCACGCGCTATTAGGGGATCAAAGGCTTGGAAAATCATACAAATGTCAAAAAGAAATTTATGCTGTCAAAAGAAAAAAGGTGGCGCTGCTTTTTTGTATTGATGTTTTTTTTTTTTTTTTGTTAGTATGTATGAATTCCGCTACCCCCTCCGCAGCTATTTATTTGTTTAAAAGCAAAAGTGTGTGAAAAATGCTGAGTGTAAAATACAAAAGCATATAGCACAACAATCAAAAATTATGTAGAAAAAAAAAACAAAAACAAAAAGAAAGAATTATAAGCGAAATGTGAATGGCGAAAAAATTAAATCACCAAACCGTAAAAACCATCACTTACACGCATCATGTCAGCATGTGCGCCTGAATATATACTATATGTATGTAAGTAATTTACAAAGCTTTGTATGTATGTGTGTGTGTGGCAGCTCGTTGCAAAACAAAAAAAAAAACAAAAAGGTTTCAACAGCACGCACGCATTTACCAAAAAAGGCAGCTGTCAATTACAGCTGTGCTTTGCTTCAAACGAATTTATTGACTGCCAGCCGTTATTGACTTTCTAAAAAAAAATTAAATGTTTCTAAACCACTGACCAGTGAAGGCGGTAAAAAAAAAATATTTGGAGTGAGCAAGCAAAGAAATGTGGCATATTGCATATGTTGTAAATAGTTGTATGAGAGAACACGTAATATATATATATATTTTTTTAATAATTTTTTCTTTTATATCTATGGCTTTGTTTCATTTTTTTGCGCACTTTGTCAGAACTGTACAGAAATAGTTTTTACCATTTTTTAATTAAATGTAACAATTCAAGTTAACGCAACATTTTGTATGTTATTGTTATTTTTGATAAATTCGTTATATTCAAATTGATGTTAGGGGTGTTGAGTCGTTTGATAAAAACTATTCTTACTATTGGCTTTCATATTCTTTTAAATTGTTGTTGGTTATTATTGTCATTTATACTGTAAGTGACATATTGGCAGCCCTAACCATAATGTTCTCATATATGGCGATGATTTAACACTAGATTTACCGTACCAAACCAAATGACTGGTTTTATTTGTCATAAATATTGACTTTGTGTGAATATTTTTTCCGAAACTATTATATGATTTTTATAACGACAACTAAATTCAATTAATAACTTATTTTGATCTTGTGCACACAATAAAAAAAAGTAATTTTGGTGTTTGGTACTTATACCGGAGCCAGTCATTTTAACTGATCTATTTTTCTATGCCAACGATGTATTTTTGTTTAGATAAAATATATTCTTCCAATTTTTCCGGGAACTCCCTTATTACCGATATAGTAACAAGTGTGTTTTTCTATGCCTTCGATAAATTTTTGTTTAAGTAATGTATGTACTACATTCTATTACAATTTTTCGGAGGAATTCCATTTTTACAGGGGAATATCGTTATGCCATGATTTAGGTAGAAAAATGTCATAAATTGGCAATTAGTTCATTCAATTCAGTTCAGAGTGATATTTAGTAAGTGGTAAATAAGTATTTATATTGATATTGAAATTTTCAAAAGTGGACTAGTTGGTAAGAAAAAAAAAAGACGGAAAAAAATGTCCTATATTATGGTAAAATTATTTTCATTGCCCTTAGAATTTATAAATCGAAAAGCGGACAAAACGAGCTACTTTGAATTCACAAAAAATAGCAGACATAGCTTCAGAATGTTCGCACATTGCAGATGAAATTTATGATAGTGGGGCGAATTTTTGGGAAACCAAAGCGATGCGAGCGATAACTGTAAAAAAAGTTTCCATATCGAGAGCAGTGATAATGAAAATCTTGGTACAAATAATGGAGATAAATCAAGCGACAAAGAAGACATTGTTCCTTCTAGTTCTGAAGAGGATAATGAAAGCGGGGAAGTTACACAATCTGAAGTTTCTGCAAGTGGATAATTTACAGGATAAATTCGAATCTTCCATTGGAATACTGTATGCAAGAGGTTTGAAGCTATCATATTTATGGAACAGAAATGGGGTTCTGATGAAGTTTGTTAGTAAATATAATTAGCTGGTCTCAATGAAGCTATCGTACGGAAGTTTTTTATAATGTTTTTCAAACATTTACCAAGGCTCGAACGAATATAAAAGGAATAATAAATAAATGCCATGAACAGGAAAGTTTAAGTTCGAATATTATTTAGTACTTGGTGTACATCTTGGTAGAAGGCTGACATGAAAAGCAAACCAAAAAAACATAGAAATTGTATTGGCTTTTTAGAAAAAAGCTCGCAACTGAGCTTGAAAAATAAAGTGGCTACATACAATCAGTTCTTAATCCGATTTGGACTTAGGCTATATAACTATGTTCTTTTTGGTATGTGAGAAATGATGAACTTCATAAAGATCTAAATATGCGATTAATTAAAGAAGAGTTATTCAAAATAAGCAAAAGATGTGTCAAAAGGCTTAACAGCCATTCTAATTCTTTGGCTAAAAATCTCATATATAATAGTCAAATTACCCGAAGATTAAAACGATGTCACAAATTAGTATTATGTACCAGATAAAGAATTTTAAAAACCCTACAACAAAATGTTATATAACGATTAACCTCACGGTAGGCGAACCATCACGTACATTGGTTAAATTTATAATAAATATTGATAAGATTCGCTTATTGTTATAAAGATAGATTGCAAATAAAAATGAGCACAAAAAAAATTATTATTTATGCGCTGACTCGGCATCAAGAATAGTTCGGTTTCAAACTGATCGTTTTCCCTGTATTTATCTAAGTAAAACAGAACTAAAGACTTAAAGCCCCGTATTAATTGTGAGATCTTCGCTTAATTGCTCTTAGTGATATACAAAAAATTATTTTTCTCTTGCTACCTGGAAAGAAGTGAAGGTGGGTGAGAACTGATATAAAAAAAATTAACTTTTTACAAAAAAAAAAGGATTTTAGGCTTCAGTTTGAATGCGTTATTGAACAAGCTTAGATGTGGATCCACGTGGAAGGTGTTTTTTTATTAATTTTTACGAAATATAATTATAATTTTACTGTGGGGACAACAGTTTACAACGACTTAGCTATTTTTAAATAATTTTTGCCCAACGGTGCAATTAACTGGAGTGTAGTGAAAAACAAATATCACGATTGTTGTTTGCCTTAAAATTTTGATTTGAGCAACCCTAATAATATTGAAGCCCTTTTTCAATGAATCCAAGATCAAGATGATGACGATGCCGATGAAACTTTGGACCCTCTCAGTGTTAACGCCCATGCACTGGATAGTGAAAAAATCACAGATAATGATCATGTTATTGAATCTTTAAATGACGAGATAACTACAAAAGTTTAACACTCATCCTCCGATAGTAGAACACCTCACGGACGAGATATATGGGAAAATGCACTAATCTCCATTATGAATGTTCCTATAACGTATAGTAGTCAAAATATGTGAAAACAGCGTTAGAAACTATTTTCCGTTAAAAACTATTTTCCAGAATCCCACTATGAAAATATCGTACAATGCACTCAAATGTATGTACCGGCCGATGTAAAGCGACGCTGCGGGTATGCGATTGCAATGTGTTGCCTTTCTTAACCCGCTTTTTGAAAATGTACTGGTAAAATGAAAGTAAGACACCTGCCATATTTACCTCCATGTCCCGCGACCAATTCCTCCAATTTCGATCAGATATAGGCTCAGAAGTCATTGCTGCTCCAGGCCGGACAAATAATAATAAATTCTATAATACAATGTAATAAATTGGCAACTTAAATAACACGAGCTACTCAATTAACGATCAAATAATACTGGGTTACTGGAAGATGCCATGCCCGACAAGTCATCAAATCCAAATCACAGAACTACAACTACAAATGCTGGATATTTAATCCTTTTAAAATGAACACCAATCAATGAACGCTTAACCCTTCTGTTACATTCCGGTCATTTCATGACCTTTTTTTGTTGAATTTTATCATATCTGCTAATATTAACAACATTTCACAATTTCCTTTCATGACTTTGTGTACTGACATAAATCCAATAGAAAAAGCATAAACAAAACTGATTTTGATTTAATAAACAGGTGGTATCATCAAAACTTACGTGCGCGCACCTTCGGGTCATTCGGTGACCATCAGCTGTTTTACATATAAAGTGTATATTTCGCGCCTTTTTTGTGGTTAAGTTTTTGCTGCAAAAGCTTGTATTTGTTAAATTCGTATAAAAATGGAAAGATTCCAAGCTTCTGTAAGTATTTTTATTATAATATTTAATTATTATTGGTGTGTTTATTTATGAAAATTTGGTTTAGAGGCCAAATCGTCTGACTCAAAGCCAAATAGAGCAGATCATTGACAATGATGAGGATTTTGATGAGTGTAGTGAAGATGGGGATGAAGATTATATAGTGGAACAATTGGAATCAGAAGGATCTTCTGACGAATATTTAGATTCTGATAACGATGAAGAAATAGTACCTGCGTTGGAAAATGAAAGCAGTGTTCCTATGTATTATTGCAAGGATAGAGCTATTGAGTGGTCAATGGAGCCAGTTGGGCACAATAGTGGCAGGGCCAGAATAGAAAATATAATCCACGGAAGACAGGGAGTTACTGCATATGCAGTACATCGTATTTCTACTAGCAAGGAATCATTCGATCAATGCTTCACGTGCCAACTAAAGCAAATTATAATACAATTCAGCAATATAGAGGGCGAAAAAAAAATTGGAGCTACATATAAAAAAAATAGATGAGATAGAACTCGATGCATATTTAGGTATTTTAATTTTAGCAGGTAGTTAAATCAATATAATTTTCCGTATTTATGGCTAAAACAAAGGCACAAATGTATTTTTTTTACAGAAGTATATCGTTCACACGGAGAAAGTATTCGAAGCCTCCGTGATGAAGTGCACGGCCGACCATTATTCCGTGCAACAATGTCAATGAGGTTCGATGACAGATGTAATCGAAGGGCTCAAAGAATGAACGATAAACTTGCTCCGATTCGCGATTTGTATGAGAAGTGGGTGGCTAATTTACCGCTACTTTTTGTTCCATACGAAAATATAACAGTAGATGAGCGTTTAATTCCTTTTAGGGGCAGATGCCCCTTTTTAGTTTACATGCCAAGTAAACCAAGCAAATATGGAATGAAAGCATGGATAGCTGCGGATGTGCGTACAAAATTTTGCCTTAATTTCCTAATTTATTTAGGGAAGGAGTCAGCTTCCGCTCCACCGGAACGGAACCAAGGCCAGCGCGTTGTATTGGATCTCGTTAGTGGGTATGAAGGGCGGAATATTACAACCGACAACTTTTTTACTACTCGGGATTTGGCACTGGAGTTATTGAAAAAAATAATTACTTTGGTAGGCACCGTAAGGAGTAATAAACGATTTTTACCGCTTTGTGGTACTAAAGTTGAGTTAAGGAGTCTACCAGTGCTAAGCAGTCGACATTTCTTCAATGGATCAGTTACCCTTATTCAATACATACCCAAAAAATATAAGATGGTTACTGTTTTAAGCACCTTGCACCATGATAAAAGCGTTATGGAAAACCATCCAAAAAAGTTGCCAGATATCATCAATTTCTACAACTATACAAAATCAGGAGTGGATACAATTGATCAACGTATAGATATATATAAACGTAGACTTTTCCTCGAAAATCTTGGCTTAGACCTTGTTCATGGGGAAATTGAACGCAGAAAAACACTACCAAGAACTCAAACGTCAGCAGATATTGTACGCAATATAAGAGCGGACGCAGAGCAACCAAGCACTTCGGCAGGAACTGTTTTGAAAAAAAGAAAACCTAGTCAGCGAGCCACCTGTACAGTTTGCCCTAGCTCAATTCGTCGCAAAACGTACGAAAGCTGCATGGTTTGCAAAAAACCTGTGTGTCCACAACATCGTTCAATGGTTACGGTTTCAAACACCTATTGTTTGGAGCATTCAAATTAAAAAAATGTATCTAATGTATTTAAATTTAAATAATCAATAAAACTAATGAATTTTAAAAACTTCTATTAAAATTGTAAACTATTGTACTGATATCTAGGTAAAACACAGGTAAGGTCATTTCGTGACCCGAATATCACATGTGTAAGTTTTTTTGAATGTAACAGAAAGGTTAAGGTTTTTCCCACATTCTTGGTATGGTTGTAAAACTCCTGGATGAAATATAGAATGGATTCTAAGCTGCCAAGATCCAAATTCAAGCCGTTCTTGACTTTCGGAGCACCAGAAGATGTTGAAGGATTTCAACTCTCTTGAGATTTTTATGTAGCAAAATATCGCCCAAATGATGCACCAGATGATATAAGGTTTGTTCGTTACGATTATTATCCAACATTTGCAAATCATCCGCCAAGTGTGTGCCGCATTATTTGCGGAAGTCGACCAAGAGGCCGATGTCAAAAATGTAATGTAACTCTATAAATGCTTGGCAAAAAATAAGGATTGTTTTAAAAAAGTAGTTGACTTTTGCATATTTTTTAAAGAATTTTTCTTTTTGTTTCTTACCAATATTTTTTAATTTTTCATTTAATAAAATGCAGTACTTCTAAGTTGAGTAAATCCTTAGGAACCCAACGAAAAGTTGTACTGTTTTTGCGCAAACATTTTACAGCTTATGACCTAGATCACACAAATGAGAGATCCCCTTTTTAAAAAAAGGATAATCAAAAATAATTTTATAGGCACAGTTTGTAACAAATGTTTAGAAAATATTTGAATTATAATACTCCATAATAAATTACTTCGACTAGTCAAATGCAAAACTTTTCACCCCGACCAAATAAATACAATTTGGGGGCCTCGTCGATACTCCGTATATATTTTGTAGAGAAATTTCTGTTTAGTGATTTTATAATGTATAAATAACCTTTACAAAGATATCAAATACGATCATTGCATTCAAAATATTTTAAAGAAATTAAACATTGCTACGACTATTTAAATAAGAGTGGATACAAAAAGAAGCTTGATGTATAGGTGACACAAAGTTAACGCAAAAAAAAAATCACTATGGACCAAATTTTCATTCAGGGATCTCTGCTGAATAGCAACAAAATCATTCGATTTCAGAAAAAACTGGTGATGAAAAAGGAGTTCCCGCTACCACAACTGGACGTGGTCGAATCTCGAAAACGCTAGCAAGTTATCAAATCAAACGGTGCATATTTGACCTAAATCGTTTAGTTTTAACTGTGCTAAATAAAACCTTAAAATAAATGCCAACAAGATAATGGATTTATTTTTTTTAGACCTATTTCAAATTTCTTGAGAGACTTTAAGTGAATCCCGCTCCCATTTGGATGTGAGCCTGTGAGCAAACAATACACATGAATTTACGTCCAGCTTTCCCTTTATCAATAATTTGTTCTAATTTTACTTTTCTTTATTTGCTAGCTTTATTTTGGCTTTTGAAGCTGCAGTACAGGAAATTCTTACAAAAGTATGTACTATAATTTCGTATACCCACTTATATCTGCGTGCTAATTTGCGTTTATTTCCTTCACATGTCTGTTTATGTATGTATGTATGTATGTGTGTATCTGGTTTTTTTTTTTTTTGCTTTCATAGATTACCTGGCGTATACGCAACATATCCACCGTAAGTACTTAGCAACTCGTAGGCTCCTTTCATCAAACCGCCACACATACTAACTCAAACAAAGGTTGGCCATGGCATGAGGCAATAGAATCAAAAAACAAACAATAAAAGCAAAAACAAACGCACGAATTGTACAGATGTTCATCAAAAATTTCCCTTTTATGGGTCGACGAGCCGCCTAAGCGCCATGGTAAGCCACAACAAAGAGCGCGCAACGGGCAAAGCAAATGACTAAAAGACATCAGCCGAGAGCACAAAGCACAGGGCTACGAAATAACAAGTTGGATAGTTGTGGTAATTGTGGCACAGTCTGTGGCAGGCAGCTAAGTTGGGGGGAGAGGTGGAAGGCGCAAAGTAAAGGCAAAAGCAAAAGAGAGTTGAATTCGCTGTAGTAGCAAACTGAGGATTATAACGACCGCCATTGCCAGCTGGAGAGCAGCGGATGAGCAGCACAAACTGGAAAAAAGCAAACTCATAGATGAATGTAACATTGGTAATATATACATACATACATACATACATTGTATATGTATTTGCAAATTGCAATTTAAGTGTTTGCCCAGCAACTATGTCTGTATGTATGTGACGACGCACAGGATCACGGCGGGCATACAAAGTCAGACTAGTGGCACACACACACACATGAGCTTATATCAAAGTTTCTTTTTTTTTTAATTCTATTTGCATAAACTACATATGTACACACCCTGTCGGAAATGGAATTACATTAAAAGCAATTTCAAAACGTACTTGTCCACCAACTACAAGTGCTTGAAATTCTTTCATTTTTCTTATAAGCAACTAACTTTATTTACATGGCGGTGTCCTAGAAGCAAGCCAATTATCTGACTCTGCAGTTGATTTCAATCACATTTTAATATATTTGACAGAAAGAACATAAAAATTAGGTTTATTTTTCAATTATAATAAAATGTTTTTTCATATTCAACTATTTTGAAATTCCGGTTTTTTTTTCAAATTAAAGACCGGTAAATAAAGTTCTGCAAATTAAAAAATGCTCATTGAGTGCATACAATCGATTTGTATTTATTTAAATTTTTATTTATATAAAATTTTTATTGATATAAACTATATATTCGAGGATAGGAAAAGACATTATTTCAATTTTTTATTCTCTGTTGTCCGTTTGCGCGAACTTTTCTTGAAAAATCCGTCAACAAATTTTATACAACGTTTGGTTCACTTTTAGCGATGCTGACCGGCAAATTTTTTTTATTTATGTAACTCTTTTGATAGGTTTCCCAACTTTCAAGAGTCTGGCGTTCATCACAGCCCAATGCCTTTACTATACAACCTTCGTAACTGGACTTCATGTTGGCTATACATATTTCTCCAGATTTTTCTAAAGTGTTCGACAGAGCGCCGCAAAAAAAACTATTAGTTAAACTTGTTACGCTAGGTTTTTATTTGATTTCCTATCTATGATTCAAGTTTTGTAATGTAATAGACAATGTGTAGTTTCGATTGACGGCGTTTTGCCGGAGCTCCCGTCATTGCATCCTCGGGTGTAGCCCAAAGCAGTATTTTAGTTTCTCTACTTTTTATTTTATTTATTAACGACATTAGTAGCTGTTTTTCTTTTTCAAACTATCTCTTGTACGCCGTTGACTTGAAAATGTTCTCTGCGATAATAAGCGAAATAGCAGCTATCACCTCTACCACTTTGAAAAATTGTTGTTTTCTCAGATTATTCCTAATACAAGCCTGGCCACAAGCTCTATAAATTATACAGACGTTTCATAAAAAATAAGGCGAAAAATAAAAATAAGCGCAGACGATGTTCTTAGGCTTCAGCCGGATATTAATACGCTCCTTCGTTAGTGCCGTAATTCTGGTATCCCTTTAAATATCAATAAATGCTTTCAATTCAATTTCGCCAAAAATTCATAACATCTTTCAGCTATCTTACTGCTCTGAACATAATCCACGTTAATCTGTTACTGAGGTCGAAGATCTGGGTGTGGCCTTTGATTCACTTTTTTTATTTGTTTGTCACATTAATTTTATGATATCTAATTTCTACTCTGCCTTAGGTTTTGTGAGGCGAAACAGCTCTAATTTTTCAGATCCTTACACTCTTACTATTCACCGCTTTTGTTCGTTCTAGCTCTTTTTGGCTTTTGTTTATTCTTTAAATAAGGAAGCAATTGTTTGCTCCTCTCTATTACAAAGCTTCAGATTTCATATTGAAGTGAAGACTTCACGCAATTCCCATCTTTTTTTATCCGAATGTGCCTAGCACGAATTGTGCGCGTAATGCTGCTATTCCTCGAGGACTTCGTGAATATAATGAGATTTCGAATTCTTTCCCGCTTGATTTTGTGATTTCAAGAATAAAATTTTCTGCATTGTTAAACAACGTTTTTTAGTAATTCAATGTGTATTAGTTATATGCGTTTATATAGTCTTAAAAAGTATGTAAGAGCTACTATGCTTTTACACGATATGGAATTGATAAATAAATAAATAAATATCGCTCATTTGGTCGCAACTCTGGCACATTGGGAGGACTCAAATCTTTCCTTACGTAATGTACACCACTTTAAGGTGGCATTGGTCTAATGTGCTGCAGCCAAATCCAGCCAAAATATGTTTTGACTATTATGATGACGTAGGAAGGGTAGGAGACGTTTTTGAAGACACTCCATCACGTAAAATTCAGTGTTGATGGTTCCATTGTGAAGAACGTCGTGGATTTATGCCCACATCCACAAATAGCTTGCTAAAATTGCTTATTTACTGGGCGATGTCTTCAAGTCCAGTTTCAAATAAGTTTCATCGTCCATAACCAAACAGAAATTTTTTTTTGCCAGTTTGGTTTCATACAACTTACGCGCTCGGCAAATGCTTCCTTTAGTTTGTTTTTCGCTTCGTTTGGGAACTTTTTGTTTTTGAGAGTCTTTATACTATTTCTCTTCTTAGTTTGAGTGATTTGATGTTGATTTGTTTTGGTTTTTTTGGGACATATCTTGTCGACATTGAGCGATTCTACTTAATTATAGCTATTACTTTCCTCTCCAACTAAACGTATGCTGATCCGCTTGGCCGGCCACTTCTTGGCTTATTCTTTACTGACCAAATTTTTTCAATGCGCCAAGACGTCCTTTGTGCAGTGTCATAAAATGATCCACTGAGCTTCGCCAGCTTTTTGTATATAATATTGAGGTTATTCGTCCAACATTTTTTGCGGAGTTTTTCGTTCACATTAATTTTTTTCGCTGTTGATGCCTCGACTGCAGAGACTAATAAAATTTCAAAAATATAATTAAGCGCTAATTCAAAAACAAGCTTTTCAAAGTCTATTACGTTATTGCTAAAATATTTGGAGCGATTTTAAAATGTTCGGAACTTTCTCTACCGATCCTTACATTAAAGTCAGTCTAATTACCAACTACTTTAAAACTCTGTCCGTTTCCAATTATTTAAAAGTATTTACCACCTACTTTATAGTAATTATAAAATTTCAATTTCAATATAAATTCAGCATACAAATTAAAAATAATGAAACCACTATTTTGACCATCAATTCTCGAGACTACAGGGTCGATTTCTTGTTCAACTCCACTGTTTTACGGGCAGAGCATTTAAAAAAAAAATCAGGTATATGGGATGCTAATATGTGCACACCTTCTGAGCTCAAACACACATATTTTTTTTTTTTTGTTTAATCTTTTGTGTGGGTAGAATTTGGAGTTGACTATAATTTTTTGTTTTTTTTTGTTTTTTTAGTATCATTAACAATTTTATCATTGCGTATCTTGCTCGAAAGTAAATCAATGCGCTTTTTGTAAGGATTGGCTAAATACATGTTGAGTTTTGTGCTGTTGAGTGCTCAAAATGATTTTTTGTTTAAATTTTGGTTTTAATTTTTTTCAGAATTTTCGCGATTTATTTAATTTTTAATTTCATATTAAAAAAGAACTAAGATGAAAAACTCAAAAAACAATCACAAGAAATCTAAAAAAAAAATAATTTCATATTAAAAAAGAACTAAGATAAGAAACTTAAAAAACAATCGAATTAATTAACTTACTTTGTTTATTTCATAAAATTAGCTTAAAACCAAACATATATGCATACTATATAATTAATTTAACATACATTCGGTTGAGAGCAGTTGACTTTCAACTACTTTTTTAATTGGTAAACTTTTACACCTTCTGCTTTATTCCGTCAGGGTACCTACCCACAGTACTATGCAACACACATTTATAGCTGCGTATGTATGTGTGTGCAGTTTTGTGCGAAAGGCAAACGCGTAGGAGCAGCAGCAACACGCTGACACAAAAGCCAGGATATCGTCGCCGGCCCCGCAGCTATTGCTAGATGCAAAAAAAGGGAAGGACACGAACAATTCTGTCACTTAGACACGACATTCTCCTACGTGATCCACTCACGCATGTTCGTATGTATGTTTGCATATACTATATGTGAATTTGACACTCAAATGGTATAGGACAACAGCGCACGTCGATTTATGTCGCACTGATATTTGCACGCGCTGAGGGGAAGTCGTAAACACATGCACACACACACACACACACGCAAGGATTCTGATTTGGCTTTGTTGCTTAAATAAAAATCGACAATTTGCTAGAAATAGGAAAAAATGCTTGCAAAAGTTTAGATATACACACATCTAAGTAAATACGAGCAGAAATGCAGAAATCGGAAAAAGTGAAGATGTCGCCTTCCTCAACCGGTACGATACAAGCACAATACATAGATACTGACGTGACTCTGTTACAGTTATGTGGACAAAATGGTGTCAATTTTTCGGTTTATATGTAGCGAGCTATGCGTTTACAGCAGCGTTACAAAAAATAGCACTGCAACAAACTTTGACCTCTGTGGAAGAAAACTTAAAGAGTTTTGTGTTTCTACTAAGGTTTTATATTTTTTTTTACAATATTTATTGAAGATAAACTTAAATCTAAAGATAAAAACCTACAGACCAAAAACCATCCTTAAAGGTATTTGGATTCAAGCTTTGAACAAAAACGCGTAAGCCCCTTAATGCGTGAGCCAGAAGTAAAACTAAAAATAGTAGTATACATTATAAATAGTGGAAAAAATTAAAAAAGTGACACCCAGTAGTAGTAGTATTAGTGAAAATAGGGATAGAAATTATTAAACAAAAAGTGGTAGTAGCTACTGAAAATAGTAGCAGTAATTAGTAGTAGGATTTGTAAAATTAGTAGTATAAAGTATAAATAGTAGAAGAAGGTAATACAAAATAGTGGTAGTAATTAGTAGTAGTATTAGTAAAAGTAGTAGTAGCAATTAATAGTAGAATATGTAAAAATAGTAATATAAATTACAAATAGTGGAAGAAGTTTATAAAAATAGTGATAGTAATTAGTAGTTGTATTAGTAAAAATAGTAGTAGCAATTAGTAAAAATAGTAGTAGTAATTAAGAGTAGAATTTGTTAAACTAGTAATATAAATTATAAATAGTACAAGAAATAAATAGAAATAGTGGTAGTATATAGTAGCAGTATAAGTAAAAATAGTAGTAGTAATTGGTAGTAGAATTAGGAAAAATAGTAGTATAAATTATAAGTTGTGGAAGAAAGTAATATAAATGGTGGTATTAGTACAAATAGGGGTAGAAATTAGTAAATATAGTAGTAATATTTAGTAGTAGAATTAATAAAAATTATTATTATTCATTATTCGTTTACAATAAGACTTAAAATACTAAAATGCAACCCGCGAAGCAACAATGCTTATCTGCAGGTTTATAATTATTTGACATTAACATTTATTCTTATATATCTATATGTGAAGATTAGTAAAAATTTTCCGACTTAATTTCAATTTAAATTAATCTTGAATTCTAAATAATTTTAAGTAATTTCATACATATTACATAATTTTAAACATTCAATTATATAATTGTTTAGAAATTTATTACAATAAGCTTTTGATATGATTTTTAATTAAATATTTTCTTTTGGATGTGTTTGGTAGATTCGTTAAATTTATTGGCAGTTCATTAAAAAGTGTTGGGAGCAATACTGAAAGTGAATTTTTGGTATAGTTGTTTAACAACTTTGGCACTACTAGCCAATTCTCTAGACATCTTCGTGTTTCATGTTTATGAGCAATCGGTATCTTGAAAGTATTTTCATCGTAAAACTCATTTAGAACCGTTATTTTAAAAATTGACTTAACGTCAAGCACCTTCAATGCCCTATTTAGCTGAAGATTCGGAGTGTATATATTTTTTTTCTTTGCTAATATTTTTAAAATATAATTTTGGCTTTGTTGTAGTTTCCTACAGTGTATCGAAGAACCCCATCCCGTGATC
Organism: Anomoia purmunda; assembly: GCA_951828415.1. NCBI lineage: Eukaryota > Metazoa > Arthropoda > Insecta > Diptera > Tephritidae > Anomoia > Anomoia purmunda. The sequence goes on from OX639994.1 coordinate 93,110,348, forward strand.
CCATGTCTTAGATACGACTCTGTTAGTGCTAAATAGGCTTGATACAATACATCATAATTGCTACAATAACTCAGGTGTTTTAAAAAGTAAGATGTAGATCGAAGTTTATTTTGAAGATGGGATATGTGCGCATTCCACTTAAAGTTTTCGTCAAGTATAATACCGAGATATTTGTACGTATTAACGATGTATATTTCCTTGGTACAGTCACAGGGTGTCAGGTTTTTATGAAGGCAATCGTAGTTATGAAATATTAGTTTTATTTTAGAGCGGTGAATATGCGGTGGTCTTATGTGCATTAATTTCGTCTTTGTTGCATTTATTGCTAGTCCATTATCGTGCGACCATTTAGTTATTAAATCTAATTTAGTTAGTAATATAAATTATAAATAGTGGAAGAAGTTAGTAAAAATAGTGATAGTAGTAAGTAGTTGTATTAGTAAAAATAGTAGTAGTAATCAGTAAAAATAGTAGTAGTATTAAAGTAAAGTAAAGTAAAAGAAATTAATGAAAATAGTGGTAGTAATTAGTAGAAGTAATGGTAGTAATTTGTAGTAATATTAGTAAAAAATAGTTGTAGAAATTAATAGCGGCATTAGTAACAAAGTAGTAGAAATTAGTAAAAATAGTAGTCGAAATAAGTTAAAATAGTAGTAGTAGCAGTGGTAGTAGTCGTAGATATTTTTAGTGAGTAGTTACTCGTAGTAGCAGTTGTAATTAGTAGTAGTGCTAACGAATAATGAAACAAACCAGAAATTCATTTCCAATAAATACTTGAATAGCACAAGCCGAGAGAAACCCTTTATTTTTATTGAGAGATCTTTTTTTTTTTTAAGTCCAATCAGTTAGTTTATTTAAAGTTCACTTTGCAGAAACGAAATATCCGGCATGCAGGCAACCATAGAGACAATTTTCAAGTCATCTGCCAAGTGTAGAAATTTCGAATGGTTAAAGCAACTCCCAAAATCGTTGATAAAAAAGAAACACAATAGCGGTTCTAAGAGGGATGAGATTTAATAGATCAATTTAATAGGAAATTCAATTCCAGATATAGAACTTTAACGTGTACAGAAAATTTGAATATAAACCTATTTTTTTAAGGTATCCACAATGACATACAATGAAAGACAAACTGTGTCAACACGTTGCGCTCCTATTTCAGTGACCGCCGCTGTAAAACCGACATTCCTAAATAAGTATGTATGAAGGTATCCACATATGTTTGTATGTATATTGACATGTATTGACATTTCGTTATATTCGTTCACGCTAACGGTATTTATGTCTGTAGCGTAATTTAGCTGTAACTCGCAAAGTTAAGATGAGTGATGACCTACATAGAACGTGATTGAGGCGGAATTAAATTAGATGCCTACTTGCCTCCGTCGGGGTGACTAAATAATGATTGATGTGTGGGGAAAAGATTCCTTTGAATTAATGAAATTATTTTGGGTAGCAAAGAGTGGCTTCTTTTTCCGATAACGATTAAACAGTAACAAATTTTTCAGATCTAGCAACGCAAATATCAAATGTGCTAAAATTAGTTCAAAAACGATATCTTGCCAGTAGCGATACTTTTACTTAGAAGTAGTATCGAAAGAAAGTAACGGTGCCTGAAAAGTATCGGATCTAAAGTATCGATACGTACTTACTTCTTTGAAGATATTTCATAAGTATTAAGTAGTACAGATTTATTTTTTAAGTCATAAGCTTGTAATATTCTGGAAATCCTTAAACCTGCATAACAAAATTAAATAACATAGGAACGCAGTAAATATTTCACGCTTACATAACAAAATTATATATTTATTAACCCTTCGTTGGTGTGGTGACTAAAAGTTCCTTGAGTGGTGTGGTGGGGTATGACATACCCCATGCCTATCAATTTCAAATAAATACCAAATTCCAATAATAGCAATATTTTGTGGTGATTTATTATTCTTTAACTAATTTTTAAAAAGTGTTAATTTGAAAACATAACAATTTTTCCTTCGTATTCAATATTATAGCCATAAAAAAAAGACAATATAAATTATTCCAAAAGTGAGGTTCCAGTTTTCTGAAACATAATTTTTTTTGTATTTAAACAATTTCAAAACTGTTTTTACATTTCAAAAGTAAAAATAACATTTATTTAAAGGAAAGAAAATTCAGTGTAATGCATTAATTACATAAAAAGTTATGGCGATCGAATATGATACCCCAGCCCACTTTGAAAGGCTGTCCCATGGAACAGAAATATCTGGGGTATGTAAAACGTGGCAGATCTCCTGTATTTGAATGTTAATGAAAGCTATTGGGAGCGATAACGTATTCCTTAAACAAAAACATATATATATTTAAGGAAATACATGTGCTGGGGTATGACATACCCCACCACACCTCCGAAGGGTTAATGAATTGCGTTTCTAGTGTAAGAAAAAGTTTATTTATAATGTATTTTATTGAAAAAGTCTCATTTTGTTTTGCCCTCCCAAGAATAGAAATTATACAGCCGACGTCTTGACGGGGTCATTGTGACTCCTGCTTTCGAATAAAAGCACACGTTTCGTCGTTTCGAACATCTCAGTCAAAATGACGCATGATTATTTTTTACTTTAAAAATTTTTAGCTTCAGATATATCCGTGTTGTCCATTTACGATAAATGTATATAGCCACTTATTATACATGATTAACGTATTTTATGTTTTTGTTTTAATTTTGTTGATATCCGTACTGAAAACCAAATGGCGGGTCGAACGTCGCTCTTTTAGGCACTAATGACGAGATCATCTGTGGAGACACCGATACTCTTTAACGAAACTAAACTAAACGATACTGTCCATACGGGGTCATACCGAATAAACAGGTCAGGTGTCCACTCCGCGGTAAAACGCACTCAGGGGGCTCCTGTTCCCCGTAAAAACGGAAAAATGCCTCCCGTCCGACTTCGTGACCGACACCACTTCCAGCTGAGCTTCCACAGAGTCTAGTCGGAGTGCAACACGGCACGAGAGGCACGGAAAAATGAAGGCGATCTAGAGGTTCCGAACTCTCATATTACCAGTCAATATCCAGTCAGACTCCGCGGGCAAGACCGCTAAAAGCAAATCCGGTAGCAGCCTGAGCCACTCCCATTATTCCTTCAAAATCCATCCTCTATTGTCAAGTATTTTATCGTCTTTCCGGGTATGCAAAACCTTCGACAGAGCCAGGTTAGCGACAACAATATTTTCCCCCGGCTGCTTACTTAATTTATTCATTGCAGCTCTCTGAAAAGTGCAATCTGAACGGTCGGATTTAGTTCTTGATGACTTGCGACTAAAACTGTGTCAAAAAAAAATGGTTTTCATTCGTCTAATTATGCCAACAGTCGTTGTTGTTCTTATGTCCTACTGAGAACGTGAAAACGACGCTACATTCTGCGACATAGTTTTAAACGCAGTAAACATAACAACTGTTAGGTTGATAAGTTTTGTTAGGCCATCAGCGTAATTTCAAAATGGTGCCAATTTGAACGTAGTATAGGGACGTTCAGATTTCAGTTGCCGTTTTCAAGTTAACATAGCGATCCATATGAAAGAAAAGATTAACAGAGTGATTCCTATGGAATGTGCCAATTAAGAAGAAAACCAGAGTCTTTAAATAAGTTTGCTTAGAGCCAGATGATTTTCATTTGCACATTTGGTGCCGGAACTCTAAAAAGTGTGCAGCACTGGTTTTCAAAAGTGTTAGGGGTTGAACTATTTAAATTTTCAACAACCATTTGCATGTGATTTAACGCGTTTATTGTACCAATTTGAACATTATATTAAAACTGGCTTGGATAGCTTCATTCAATTACTGTAGTTATATAAAATTTTAAGCTACTATATAAGGTGAAGTAAATGGAAATCCACTATTTTTGCATTAAATTGAATCTTTTATTTATCATAGTTCGAATGATCTGATTTAAGTCATATATATGCTGTTTTTTTCGAAACTAGTTGCCATTTTGAAGCAATTTCATAATGTCACTATCTTAGAAACTCTCGCCCCTATTGGCAAAAAACTGGGACAGTCGATTTTAACAAGCTTCTCTTGAGGCGAATTTTTTACCAACAAAAACATACACCATAAACAGGAGCAGGTAATTATCACTTGGCGCCAGGTCCAGGCTATAAGATGGATGCATAAGAAGATAACAATCAAGCTCCCAACCAGGTTCTGGAGGGTCACCATCGATGTGTGTGGCCTGGAGTTGTCCTAATGGAATACAATTCCTCCCCTATAGGCCAAATCTGGTCGCTTCGGGGCGATTGCTCCTTCAGACGGTCCAATTGCTCGCAGTACAGCTCCGAATTAAGGGTTTGGCCATAGTGGAGCAGCTCGCAGTAAATGATTCCCTGCCTATCCCACCAAACACATAGCAAAACCTTTCCGCCATCAATCCTGGCTTGACCACCTTCTGCATCGGCTCACCGCGATTCAACCACGACCGCTTTCACTTGACGTTGACGTAGGTGTCCCACTTTTCATCACCAGTAGGCATCAGCTTCAGAAATGGATTGATTTTTTTGCGATTCAGCTGCGGATCGCAGATAGAAATTCTGTCCATGAGGATTGCTTGCCTTAACTTACGTGACACACATACATACGTCAAACTTCTCTTTGTAAATAGCCTTATTTAAATGGTTCGGAAAGGTGTTCTATGCAATGTTTAGGTCCTGGGCAATCAAAGGAGATCTTACGTGATAGTCACTAGTCACTACTATTCCCATTATTTTATCGATATTTTTGACAATTAGGCCTCTTGTTATAGTATTAGAACCATAAACGCTGTTCATACTTTCTGCGTTTTCGCCTTTATCGAGGAAAAACTGTGAAAATGTATTTTGTCTTTGCTGGTGCTCATCTTTGTTGCGTTCTTAAACAATACTGAATTACGCAATCACAAAACAGCCTGTGAAGTTTCTTAACACGATATTTGATCTTTTTAATGCCATATGTCGAAACCCGTGTCGTTATAATTAAAAATTAAAAATTAAGATCTTTTCAGACAAATTTAATTATGTAGTCTCCTTTTAGCTCGAAACACATAGTCCAACGATGTTCCAAATTTTTGTGGCCCTCCAAAGAGTAGGCTGCTTCAAAGTCTGGAAAATAGGCCTCAGTTGCCAATTCAACTTCCTCATCCCTTACCGCTGTGCCATTTCTTCAAGTTTGAAAACAGATAATAGTCGCAGGAGGCAAAATCTGGAGAACACGGACGATGAGGAAGCAATTCGTAGCCTAAATTATTCAGTTTTGCCATTGCATTCATTGATGGGTAACCCGGTGCACTCTCTTATATTGCGGCACCATGCAAGGCGTTGTGCCCACGTTCTGTTGAGATCTTTACCTTCTCAGCTTGCTCGCTCATTTTCACTCTTCGAACGTTCAAAACGATATCGTGGATTTTTTCTATAATTTCTTAAGTGAGAGCGCCTTTTGGCCTTCAAAAACGTTGAACATAATCGGTGCTCGTACGACCTCAACGAAGATTTGCGATTCACTTGTAAATTATTCTAATATTTCCATTTTGCAAAAAACTCAAAAGTTGTTCGCTTCGAATGAGTACAAAAAAAAAAATAATTGGCAGATCTTCTTGAATCTTCGTAGTCAATGGTTTGAAGGTTGGTACTCTAACTACAATAATGCCAATTTTTTTTTAGTGGTGCAATTAAAAAATTTTGCATGAATTTTTCCAATTGCCTTCGTAATGTTTTTTTTCTAGCTTAATAGGTCAGTATATCGATTGGATTGAAAAAAACTGAAAACGCAGTTTGTTTACATTTGAATACTACCATGCACTTTTATATCTTTTTTGAAGAAAGAAAGATAAAAAATTGTTTATAGATATTTTATTTTGGGCCACCTTTTACGTAATTAGTAGAATGCGGTATTTGCTTTAATTCAACTCATTAACAGGTCGAATTTCAAGAATGATAGAACACAAGGTTCCGTCTTACGTGCACCGCTAGTCCGCTTTTGATTTGATAGCATCCACCTATTACCTGATGAAATAAACGAAATTTGCTTTTATTTTACACACATAATGCTAACAAAACCTTGAATTGTTCTATCGCTTCCCTGCTTCTGCTGCGCTTCGTCCTCTTGTTTTTTAGAGTTTTTTCTTTGCTCTCTAATTGTCTAGCTTTTATTACGTTCACATCTGTTGCTCTCAGTAAGGAAGACGCAACTTTGTTTTCTATTGTCTTCATTGTCGAAGTTGGTTTGTTATTGCTAGTGACCACAGGTGTAAGGAATTTAAATATATTATGGATTTGGCATACGATTGGCATATGACACATAGACCCAATTTTTCGGAAATAAACAAAATATTCATATACACATTGCTGTAGATAATTCATTTCCATATACATACCACATTACTTGATTAAGCATACGAGAAGGACCTTGATGCTGATTTGAGTTTAAAAAAAAGTAGTAAATTGTTTATAAAATTGACACAAATTAAGATGCATGTACCCTCATTACTTAAATACAGATTCAAATTAATTGCCATTGCTAGCATGAAGCTTGAGCATAAACAATAAATGCCCCTCTTAAATACATTTGCTAACCGGCATGTTCGTATTGTCCATTTAAAACCTTGAAAATCCAATTAGTGTTTGATTTTCAGCCTTGTAAAGTAGCTCCCTTGAAATACCAAAAAAAAAAAAAAACAATCCTGACGTTCAGTTCATATCTGTTTTAGGTTTTATGTAAATTTTTTTTCTTTCTCTCGCTGTGTGCCGCACAAATGTCACCTGCTGTGTGAGAATGACCTTAGTAACTTTGGTCCCACAAATATTCCCCATACGAATCAACCATTTGCACGAGGAGAAAAAACAAAACAGCCTGTGACTTTACAGTTTTACTTGCTTCTCAATACGTAAGTATATTTATCCTTGCATATTTATTTCGACCACAGAAGACAATTGGATTTGTGCGGTTTCTAATCCAATTTATTTTGTCTTAAATGTGTTGGCTTATTTGAACCCATCTATGTACATATGTGTGTGGGAATGCGAGCAGTTTTACAGCCAACCAACCAACCACCCAAGGAACCACATGCACAATCCACAATTGGAAAATATTCAAGACTGCTACTTTGCGCACGTCCATCATTTATCTTTTTGCTGTGTTCATCTGATTTTTATTCATCCATTTACTGAAAGTTTAGTCACTTTTTTAAATTGTCTTACCATTTACTGTATTTGCATTTTCTATTTCTTGAATTTTCAGTTGCTTGGTTGATCTCAAATATGTGGATATTAGTTAACTTGTAACTCTTATCTGAATTTCTTTCCGTTTGTGGTAAGAAAACCGGAAATTTCTACCAAATAACTAGAATACAATTACGAATGTTGTGGCGTTAATTGCGTTTAGTTTGTTGTATTTTATTTTACTTGATAATTAAAATTACATACAAATAAATAACATGAGTTACAAAAAAGGTCCTGCAATTCTAAAATAGCCATATATCTAGGCTACTTACCTACTTTGTAAGGTTCAAAAGTTTCTGGTCTGAAGTAAAGGGTGTGGTTTTCAAGAAGAAATTTAATTTAAGAGTTTAGCTTTATTATAAAGATAAGGGTTTGCTATAATGTTTTAAGAATGATTTTCGACAACTTTTTGCAGCAGTTGGGGCCGTATGTCAGCAATTCTCTTTCAATCGTCTAGGGCTTATTTGCGTAGACAAGAAAATAGTCCAGCGGTGTTTGGTCGGACGATCTTTGAGGCCACGGCATAGTCCCACGACGGGAGATAATGCGATCACCAAAAGTTTCCTTCAATAGCGCCGTCTTGTTGAACCATTGGAAGGTCGTCGACATCAACATCCTCCAATTTAGGTTCGAAAAATTCATTAATTGTGGCTCTATAGCCTTGCCCATTGACTGTAACATTATGGCCGGATTGATTTTTGAAGAAATATGGACCAAGGATCCCTTCGCCCATAGAGCACACCAAACAGTGACGCTTTGATGATTTAACGGCATCTCAACCATGGCTTGGCTATCACTACTCCAAATGCAAATTTTTTTATTAACTTACTTATTCATGGAAAAGTGAACTTCATCTCTGAACAAAATTTTTTGGTAAAAATCTGGATCGGTGACCATCTCCTTTTGGGCTCTTTCACCGAACGTGCGACGCGCTTTATTGTCGTTCGGCTTCAATTCTTGCAAATGACAAACCAAACTGAGTATAAATCAAGTATGTATAAAATGAAGGACAAATCACAAACAACTACCCCCATTTTTCACATCAATAGATCGAAACTTAAGGTTGATGGTTTGGTTAATTGGTTTAACTGGATTGCCACCCTCCTGGCATACAATTAGCAAGTTGTGTCACGCACAGCCCTATGGCGGATTTAATGAATGAATTTCAGAACGTCACACAGATATGCGGCTGCACTTTGAAAGCTTTCACCCTCACGCTTGTGAGGGCTAGGCACCCGCACAGAAAATATTCCACTGTCTCCTTTGATAGCGGGCTTCGCAGCTACGACAAAACCTATTGAACAGTTTTCTGCCGGGAGTTTGTAGGTATTTTCATTGCTTTTCCCAAAATAGTACTTGTATAAGGAGGGGCATCCAGAACTTTCGAGAAATCCTATGTGATCCTATACAGTGCCACCTCTGCTTAGCCTTCGTATAGAAATTTCGGCAAATCTGCTCTTGAGTTCTCTAAGTGATGAGGCCACTGGGATGATCCTGTGGACAAAAGCATACCCTAAGGTTGTATTGAAAATCCTTAGGTTGTATTAAAAATCCCAGCGCAAATCCCGCATTTCATCTTTGAACAATTTTTAAGGCAGCAGTGTGCAATTTTTGGTTTTCAATACCCATTTATTACCTACAATTATTTAGGCTGCGAAAAGAGCAAACAACACACCAATAGCTTTGGTTAAAAAGTCTATATATTTAGTGCATTTTAATTGCAAAAAAATAATCTCAATAATTAAAATATCGATAATATTTTCAATAATTTTTTAACTTTACCTTTTTAATTGACCCACCCTAATGTGCATGCATATATGTATATATAAATATGTATGCACAAGTACTAGAAAGTTTCGTTACTACCATGAACATAAAAGAAATTTGTATTTTGTTTTCGAGTCAAAAACAATAGTGGACATATGTTTATTGAGATCTATATTTAAATAACTTTTTTCAAAACAAATATACAGCAAGAAGTGATAATTTGGAAGAGCATTAGTTGTCTTAATTGGCGCAACTGGTACTGGTCTCATATAAAAATTTGGCTAGCATTCCTTTACATATAAATGGAGATTTCATACAGCATATCTCTAGAAGTAATTAAGATAGTGTACTGAACTTTGTAATACAAAAAACGTGGTACAGCTCATGTAAATTACAATTTCCTTTGCAAATTGATTTGATTTCCGACATCAACTTCCCCATGAACATAAAGGAAATTTGTAAGCGTTTTCGAGTCAAAAAATAATATTTTCCATTTTTATCTGCAGATACTGCCGTCAGGCGTTCCTCAAGGCTCATTCTTGGGGCCTCTATTATTTAGTTTGTTTGTGAATGATGTTTTTTCTATATGTCAGCAGGCGAGCTTTCGTGCATATGCGGATAAAATTCAGCTGTATATATATGTCTAGACCTATTGACCAGTCAGCCAGCTTGTGCTCAGACTTTAATAAAGACCTTGTATTGATCAAATCTTGGGCGTCTCAAAATGGTATTTGCCTTAATAGTGATAAGTGTTATGTATAACCTATTTGTAAGAAACGTTTTAACCTCACAACTGCTCCATCTTTGCATATAGGGAATAACCTAATCAAATTCGTTTCCAAAGTAACAAACTTTGGCTTTGTTATTAATTCCGGTTTAACGTGTATTGACCATGTGAACTCCATCGTTAGCATCGTTAGCACCTTATGAAATTTAAGAATATCTGCCTCATTTACGCCGATCAATGTAAGACGAAAACTTGCAATCCAACTAATAATGCCGATAATTTGCTACCCTGAATTAGTCTATAGCAAGTTAGATTCTCAATCTGCGCATAAAATTGAGGCAGCCTTTAACCAATTAATACGTTATGTGTTTGGGCTAATGAATTATGAAAATATCTCCGCCTGGAGGGAGCGTCTGTTGGGCTGTGAAATTTCAGACTACTTGAAAGTCAGAAACTGCATTTTCTTATTTCAGCTTATGATGGATAAGACACCTGGCTATCTCTATGAGAAATTGTTAGTTTTAAAATCAACACGAGTAAATGACCTAATAGTTCCTAATTATAATATCCTTTCCTCTGCAAGGAGCAGCGCTATACGTTTATGGAACTCTATCCCTGCCACTACTCGCAAGAGTTTAAATAAAAGCAACTTTAAAACTGTATTGTACTCATATTTTCGTTAGTTTTTAAATAATTTCTTATGTATAGACCTAAGATGTGCTCTCTATTTATACCTATCTGCATACATGTATATCTAGTCATACCTATTCTTCATTGCTTCCAAGTTCTAGTTTTTAAAATCATTATTTATATGTCAGTATTGTTTTTAATATAATTTGTAACTTAGTTTCCATATGCACTTATTTTTTTGTTTATTTTACGTGTTCACTACTGTATTTTATACTGTTGTACTACAAAAGACATCCTTGATCTTGCTGTACTAATGTGTTAATCAATAAATGAAAATGAAATGAAAAAATTAAATGAAATATGTTCCTGAAACAAACTAAATAAACTATCGATTTTTCTCACCAAACGCTTAAGAGTTTAAATCCTCTTCTTTCAAGAGTTGTACTGGAAAGAAATTTCAGAGATTCAAAACTCATTTATTGATTCTGAATAAACTATAATGTTTTACCTTGTTTGAAAGAAATTTATGTACTACTACAAACAATTGCAGTCTGAATGCAAGCTGCAAATTGAGTATCACAAATAAAATATTTCCAATCATTTCTGACACAATACGACCACAATTTGCAGCAACTGGTCAATGTCACTTAATGTCGGGCGCAGTGGCATTTAAAAGCATTTCAAAGCAATGCCAGTTTATAACAGCATTTCGACACGTTGCCGTCAAACGTATGCCCGTTATTCAACTTCAAATGCGAATCCTTACAATTAGATGTCAATGTCAAAATATATGAGAATTTCAAAATTCACATTTCACAATTCACATTGCAAAATTGTTAAACTGTCCATGACAGCTGACCGTTGACAGCACAAGTGACAGACAAAACAATGCACACACAAATCCATGAGAAAATATAAACACAACCATAGAGCAATAGCACTAACACTAACACAACTACAAACAAATACAAATAAATAAACAATGAGGGTGACGATAACTACAACTACACATACACCACCTATACAGCCACCCACACCAATTTGCTTAATACCTTAACACGTGCCGGATATTTTTAATACAGTCATGTAAAAAAAAAAAATAGCGACCCGATGTTTTGACCAGCTTTATCAGTTTTTCTTTGGTTTATTTTATGATTGTTACTTCTTTTATAGAAGACTAGCTCATTATTTAAGAAACGCTATATAAATCCTTATATCAAATTTTTTAAAACAAAAGATGAAATTTAAGATAAAAATATTACACAAAATCTTAAGAACAGTATAGATTTAGATGTGCGAGGCAGCGGGAAAGAGAGATAGCATTTCAAAAGATATACGATATTACCCGAATTTGCATGAAAATATTTTGTTCATTCAATATGTACACATCATTGGGCAGTATTTCAATTGGTAGATAAAAAAATATCATAAAAAAGTATAATGATAATAATAATAGAGATCTTCTCAGGCAGTCATAAATAAATATAGGCAGGACAATGTATGTCGGATTTTCTTATATTTATTTATAAATGAATTTCCGCAACAAAATTTGACTTTTAACAAAGGTGGCAGCACTTTTTAAAATGCACCTATAAACTTCGTCCTAGCGAAACAAATGGTTTCAAACACATATTTTACTATTTAATGTAACTTGTACATTATATTATTAAATGTGATTTTTTGGCTGGTGGCAACCCTCTATGCGTAAACCTTCTCCTCAGCGTAGCGGTCCCTTGCATACTTCCTAGCATGGTGCTGTTCAATATGTTCTAATATTATGCAATCGTTTTATGATCGTACTTCGTATCAAACATAAAGCTGGTTCCAATATAAACAAAGTCATCTATTTCATCGTAACTGTCACACTAACTGTTTATTTGATGACAGGAGGTACCTACTTCGTTTTGGCCACGTTCACTTCCAGCCCCATTCACTTCACTTCGTTAGTCAGCTTGGAGAAAGTAGAACTAACGGCGCGGTTGTTGACGTCAATGATGTCGAAGTGATCGGCATAACCCAATAGTTGCACACTCTTATAAGTGATGGTGCCCGACCGTCTCCGACTGATGGTCTTCACCTTGAATTACCTTCCCCAACATAATGTAAAAGAAGTCACCCGAGAGCGAGTCACAAACCTTGCTTGGTATCAAACAGCTCAAAGAGGTTCTTCCTAATGCTGACTGAGTTGGAGGGGTTGTTCAACATCAATTAACATAACCGTATTAGGTTTGCTAGGGTATAAAGTCCAAACATCGCGCCACATAGGCAACTTCTTCTCGTGTTGTCGAAAGCTGATTTAAAGACGACAAAGAGATGGTGCGTGTCGATTCCCTTCTCACAAGTCGTTTCCAATATTTGGCTTATTATGAATATCTGGTTGATGGCAAATTTACTCGGTCTAAAGCCACACTGATAAGGTCCAATCAGTTCGCTGACGGTTCGCTTCAGTCTATTGTATGAAATGTGCAGGAGGTTGATCCCGCGGCAAAAGGCCCATATTTTGGGACCACTCTCTTTGTGGATTGGGTAGAGCACATTTTCCATATTCTGCAAATGAAATTATGCATAGACCTTACCAGCTCTCATCCACCATTCTTGAATAGCTCAGCTAGTAACCTGTCAAGTCTAGCGGTTTCTTCTTCCGTAGCTCCATTATTTCTATTCGAACTTCATCGCGGTCGAGTGACAAACAATAGCTCTCTCTTCTTTTCTCAACCTCCGGTAGCGTTCAAATACAGCCCGCATTGCGCCTCATCGCAGCGTGGCGCTGTAGCCCAGTGTGTTGCGAAGTAATCTTAGTGAATAGGTGTGAGAGTCGAGTAGCGAAGTTCGTTCCTGTCCTTTTGCCGTAGCAGCTGTCCGACGTCAAGCTTTCCTTGTATAGTTAAACGTACGGTTTTTGCTGCGCAGAGTCGTGTTGATATCGTGACGGGGATGGCGCATGTAGATGCTTTCTAAGCGCTCATAGAAGTGATCCTTGATTACATCGTCTTTCTCTTCTGTCCGGGTGTGGGCAAAAATCAGCGAGATGTTTTTTTAAGAATTTCTCTTTGATGCGAATCGTGGGGAGACGCTCTCCATTTTTAGTGATAGCCTAGGCTGTAATCAAAGTGCACAGCTCTTTCATGTTTAACATAAACATCGCGATGGACTGCCATCTCTCGCTACAGGAGATGGGTTGGCAGAACGGACTGAGGGTCATGTGGGTATTTGGTCACAAAGACATATAGAGAAACTGCATGGCAGATGAACTTGCAAAACAAGGCACGACCAAGCAGATTCTTTAGCTCCTAATTAGGGAATATGTATATAAACAAGCTGACGATTGATGGAGTTAAAATACGGATTGTCAGACCTCAAGGCGGCAGAAGTGGACGATCACTCTAAAAAGACAAAATATTTCTAACGTGCTTGGAGCCCTAACAAGCACTTTCTTATAGGAAAATATGATAAAATGCTAGACGTACCCTTCCGAAGATGCTGCGGAATGTAACAAGGAGGAGGAAATGGCCTTAAGTCTACTGTGTAGGTCTCCTGGACTATGTAAAAGGTTGCTGCGGCATCTGGAATCACCGATTCTGGATGATCTTTGTGAGATTTCAAACACTGAGGATGATGGGATTCATCAGCGAGGCAAAAAGGTTTAATAGAGAGTAGTCTTTCTTCGGATGGTGTCGACGCTTGTGGTTACGTAATAGTCCTTCTATTTATGGCCTAAGTGTTTCGGAATCCACTCCCACCCATGCCCATCTTCCGATTGATGCTATCTTTTTTCACATGACTGTATATATATATTTATATAAATATATTTACTTACACCTGTTCGCAGTTGTTGCTAGACTATTGCTAATACCTGTGCTAGCTGCAATGTTTTTTGTTTTTGTTGTTGTGTCTGTATTTGCTACCTGTCACATTACCACACGCGCAATTGACGCTGTCACTTGGAAATACCTTGCATTGCTGGCAAGTATTGGTGAATGTGGGTGTGTTTTTGTGTGTGTGTAAGGCTACTACTTGCAACACATTAAGCCAAGCATTATTGCAAGTAGAAGAGTAAGCACGTCCAACAAAACCTATAATAATAACAACAACAAAGAAAACTAGCTGCTGCTGCTGTTGTTGTTGCTATTCTAGTTGCTTGGAGTGCTGCTAAGCGATTTAAACAATTCAAGTTTATTTACTGTCCACCACACACATGAACGAATGCCAACATGCAACACATGCAACACTTGCAACAACAACGACAGCAAAGACAAGAACAATGAGGGCGAACACTAACAACAACCACAACAACAACAGCGTTAGCCAACATTTAACATGCACCTCGAACCACAATACAAAAGGAATGTCCTTGCTATCCTTTACTGTCACTATCATCATGTAAACTTGCCATGTGGTGGGCGTTGTTGCAAATGAAATACTTACAGCAGCATCTATCTAAGATGCAAAAGCAAATGATGACGGCGTTGCGTCCTCTCCGCTTAGCACAACACAAGTCTCACTAAGTACGTGATAGGCAAAACAATCAACTAACACTGGCATGCAACTGCGACTAAGTGACTCTAAGCTCTGATGGTGGTGGTGGTGTGTTAAGATTGTCCTCACAGGATACAGCAAAATATATTTGTATATTAAGTAAATACAATATAATTACAAGAAGCGTACATGAAGTGCCAATGTCAAAAACAACAGAACAACAGAGATACAAGTAATAGTTGTTCTAGGCCAAATGGAAATTACTACAATATTAATAGTGATTACAATAATGTTGGTTGGAGGAAGAAACTTAATGCGGCATGTATCTAATGCATTAGATATATTTTCGGTTGGCATTTAAGCCACATACTTGCACACGTGTTTCCTTCTGATCTGTCGGGAAATGCTTTCGCATAAAACTGATTTGTTTGTGAGGATGGTATAGCTTTATCTAAATTTTAGTGTCCATTGGTATATTTTCCATGCAAACGACGGTGGTGAATGAGGAACGAGCATTACAAATGAATCACTAAAAAAAAGTATTGTTATTTCCGATTTCAGTAATACTCGAGTATTCCTTAATGTGCGCTCCAGGCAAGGCCTGTGCTCTATTCCACAAAAAGACTATCAGTGAAGACGAGATGGTCAGTCGGATTTATAAAGAAAGAGTGAATTTTTCGGTATTTAAAAATATTTATTTCAAACAATATCCCATGTTAAAAAAAAATCAAATGAAGTTATTCTCAAAAACTCCATTGAATTATTTTTAAATAACTCCGTTTCAATTCAGGAGCTACCAATAATGCATGTAAATAAAACAAATTCTTAAATTTGTATCGCAGCTAGCACTGCAAGTTTTTTTCTTGATTTTGCGCCCGACTCAATGTGATAAGTCCTTGGTAAGTAGACAGTTTCTGATAGATGAGTGCAAAGTTCTTTGAATGTGCTATGCTAGAGCGAACTCTTTTCTGTAGCACTTTGCAAGAAATTGATAACATTTTACAAAAATATGCCGAATCCAGAATAACGGCGCCGCGGCGCGGAGAATTGAGTTGCAAAGTATACATTATTTTTTTTTTGGAACCAAACATTTATTACTCTGCAATAACTGCATGGGCCCTGGTAAGCCTTCATCTTCGCCTTGTGTGAAAAGTCATACAAAAAAAAAGGTTGTCAATAATTATTTCAACGTTTTTTTTTTAACGAAGTTTATAAAACTTCTTGGCAATTCCTACCTAATCTATACTTACTAAAAAATATGAAATTCGTTGCAAAAATATTATTAATTCGCGTAATATTTTAATACTTACGTTTAAGAAACGCGTAATTTATTCCCCATAGACATTCACTTGTATTTTTGAAATGAAAATTCTTTGCGCTGGTTGGGCTGTAATTCCAATATCGAATGAAACGAAAAAGCGACAGAAAAAGGTAGGGGATGGCGCGCGTGGTGGGGGAGTCGGACGGAAGGAGACATGGGAGAGAAATGAAAACGCGACAGATTCGGAGTAGGAAAAACATTTTCAGCCTAGAAAACTAGGCGATAGAAGTGAAACTTCATGGATCTCGATGGGCACTTGAAGTGAAAATACTCACCCTAGCCAGCATGTTTTATGAGATAGAAATATTTCCCCGATAACAGAAGCCACTATTCATTATTCTGGAATTTTTTAAAGTGTTAGGTTAATGAAAAAAGATATTTGATGTTTTCGCCTCCATTTATAAAAAATCTATTCATTTCCTACCATACTTTCATGTTCAAGAAAAGATACAATTGGTTTGTGGTATGGAAAATATGAAATGACAATTCGTGATGGTAATTTTATTTAAATATCTTGAGAAAATTGCATCTATTGTCGTGCCTGATCTGGTTGTAGAGTCTTTGGGATTATCATTCATTTTTAAATTAAATTTACTTTCTAAAAATTATACAAGTGGTTGAGCTTCTTCCAAGGCAAAATTGACATTAAAATCACCGCTTAAAATCATTGGCTTAGTGTGAAAATCTTCTCCTAATTCTGCTGCACCAGAGGAAGTATATGCCAATAATGCTCTATGTATGAATTTTATTATATCGTTAATTCTCTGGTTCGGAGTGATGTAGAGAACAAACATTGCCACACTCTGAGCATTTGATTTAGTTATGATGTACAGTTCTGATTAATATTTACACTATTTAATAGTACTTTTCACTTCTCAATATAACTTCGAACACTTAGAAACACTATATAACCTCGATAAACAACAAATGCTGCTCGACTGACGGCACGTGCTAGGGCTACTTTACAACATAGCTAATCGCCATGTAAATTCCCATAAGAACTCGCCATACTCGGGTCAATAGCACGAACACTCGATGGAGCATCGATATTCCGTGCATACACGTATGTACCTACATTGTGGAGTTACCTACTTAGAATAATGAATAGTGGCTTCTGTTATCGGGGAAATATTTCTATCTCAGAAAACATGCTGGCTAGGGTGAGTATTTTCATTTCAAGTGCCCATCGAGATCCATGAATTTACACTTCTATCGCCTAGCTATCTAGGCTGACAATTTTTTTTTAAATGTTTGGAAATTGCAGCAGTACTTAAGAACACCAAGTGGTGATACAATAGAAAAAAATTAAAGGGAACGTGTGGTTCTTGATTTAGTTCGCGGACTGAAGGGTCATAACGTTACGACGGACAATTTTTTCTCTTCTTCTTCTCTTCTCTGGGTCAAAATTTGTTGACTTAAGGTCTGACAAAGGTGGCGACAAAGCGATAAATAAAATAAGCATTCTACTAGAACTGCTGCAATGCATGAAGATGCTTTTGATCTAATCACTTAATATCTGTATTCAGACAAATGTGCAGTTCTAAAATGTACAATACAAACTTCGAATGCGGCTCAATCGGATAGAAAAAAAATTGCCAAAAATTATTAAGTATTATAACAAAACAAAGGGTTACGGTACATGCAATTCAAATGTCACATATTTATAGTGAGCAAGCAAAAAATAAAAACTAGAATGTTTGAGTAAAATGTATTGCAAATAAGCTTGTAAAAACAAAGAAAATTAAAAAAAACATATTTTTGTTCTACGCCGAGCTAAAAAGTTCACCTGTAATTAAAGAGTTCGACGTCTAAAAAACTTGATGGCCAAGAAGTGCGTGAACGGACAAAATCGAAGAAATTTTCGCAAAAAAAATCTGCTTAATATTGGTTTGAATAACTTTTCAAACTTACTGAAAAAAATACAAAATTTAAAACTTTTAATAATATTTAAGCTTACCAAGTAGTAAAGCTTATCATTTAATAATAAACAGTTTATAAAAACAGTATTATGATATTAAATTTCAGAGAATGAGTAACGTAAAAAAATTTTGGTGCTAAAAAATTTGAATTGAATAGGTTTTCGGTTTATTAAAATTAAGAGGAGATTCTTATGAAAACCAAGATGCCCTTTTATAATTATATTTTAGAGATTTTCATCTTAATTTTACATGTTATCTTCTAGATTTTATTGAAAAGACATATCTAGTCATAATAAGGACTTCTTTTTGAAAAAAAATCATAGAGAAATCCTCTAAATTTTGTTCTGATTTATACGGTTCTGGTTTTGTGTGGCTTTTTCGCTCTTTGTACCAAGAATAACTTTTTTTGGCAAAAAAAAAACACTCGAGGGTAGGAAACTTGCGATTTTTCTAAGAGGAGATGAAATTTAAATAATTACGGACTACGGAAGAGCTAACTAATCGCTAGATACGTCAACAAGTGTCTGGCCTAGTAGATTGTATTTGTCAGAGATATAAAACTTGAATGTCACGAAATTACTGTACTTTTGATTACCGAACCACAACAAAAAATATTCAAATATTTTATTTTGCTACCACAATTGGCCTGAGACCTTCCAGTTCAAGACGACCGGTTAATTCGGATAATGTTTTACTTTTTCTATGAAACTCGAATATGTTGTTCCTTGGTCGAAATAATCAGACACATATTTTTTCTTTTGACCGAAAATAATTATTTGCGATATTTTCCAGCCATTTTAATTTCGCTGTGAAAATCATATTTTTCCGTCTTTAATTTTTTTATGCACATAACTTCCCTCAAAACTGACCGTTTTTGCTAATTGAACTTGCAAAATTTTCATAATTATTTGAGCATTAAATGACGAATTAAAAAAAAAATTGCCAACGCATGTCCAATTAAAAATGTTACTTTTTCTTAAATTTATTTTCAAGAAAAATTTATATATTTTCACATCAGAAAGAAGACTCTTTAGAATATATTTTGGCCTATCGGCAGTTGACCAAAACTTTTCGTTTTAGAGAACAAGTTTTTTTTTAAACAAACCAAGTACAACATTTTCGAGTTTCCTGGAAAAAGAAAACAACGACCCGTATGTACCGGTTGTCTTGAAATAGAAAGGCTATCCTGTTTTAGTACACTTTGAAGCTGATAAAATCTTGGAAACCACTTGCTGTTGTTGTTGTTGTAACAGTATAAAATATTCCCCATAAAATTTTGGTGAATGCTGCTGAAGTGACAGTCCTCGGCCGGATATACATCTGGGTCGTTCCGGATCAGGTACGGAAAACGATAGTTATTTCTGAAAACCTTGATTGAAGAATTCACTAAAAAAGGAATGTTCTACAATCAACCGCAATACACAAATAAATCTCGTTTTTAATTGAGAAACAAATTTGAGAAGGTTTTTTTGCACTTTTTGTGCCAAAATACAGTTATTTTTGACTTATATTTATAAATCTAAAATAAAAATTAGTTTTTGACTTTTATTTAGAACATCATAAATAACATGTATAATAACAAATCAGCAATAACATTTATTTATAATTTTTCTTTTATAAGTCAAATATAACACTAATTTATGGTTTTTATTTTATAAACCAAAAAAAAATCGTTTTTAGGAAACTTCTGTTTATAAAATTCATCAATATAAACCAGTAATTGACTTTTATTTTGTAAGTCATACTTATACAGGCCATTTTAATTTTTCCCATTATTTTTTGATAACTTCATTTTTTGCTGCAGGGACTTAATGTTAGATGAAATATCTAATGTTTTAATACATATGTTCTTAGGCGCTGAGGTTTAGTAAATTTATAAACACACAACAATATTCACATTTACATATGTATATGTTTTCATATTTCATATTGCGGTAGGTAAATTCTACAAATACATACATGCATTTTGTATTTAACAAGTGCATGAATATTTACATAAATAAATATGCATTTCAATGGTATTAAATATTGCAGAAAAGCATTAAATTTTTTTCAATAACCTATCGAGAGCTTTCAATTAAAATCCGGCTCAAATTGAATTGAAATCAAAATTTTACACTCGACATATTGCGGTTGCACCGACCGCATATTCCAAAAATAACGCAATTTCAATTATATTCAATTTTATTTTTAGAATTGCAAAGTGAAGCTGAAGCTGTTAGTGCTGCTAAATTTTGTACAATTTGAAAGCAATTTTTATTTTTTAGATATTTGTTTTAATAATATTACAACTCGAACACTCGAAATAATCCACAAAATTAGCCCAATTTTGCAGTAGAAGTTTTAGCTATTAAAAGCACTTATTTCTGTTTTTCTTCTTTTTTAATTTAATGCCAATAAAATATTATTTTGTTTTTTTGCCTAGCACCTGTTTTTCTGCACACGCTTGGCTAAATGTTAGCCTACTTTGCGGCGTGTGCGCTTGTTTTGTCTGTGAGAGTTTCGAAATCATATCGCGTGTGCGCGTGTGTATGTGTATTTACATTTAAATTTCTATATTTATTTTGGTACTTAAATTTATTGTTTCCACTAGAAATTCATAAGCCGCATAACTTTTCATTTTCTTTGTTTAAATATACGAGTATCTTTGTTTTTCATTGTTGCTGATTTTTATTTTTTTATTTCAAGTTTTTTATGTTCTATTTCGTGTTTGATTTGCATCATTAACAGCGTAGCTTAAGTGACTTGTGCTGGTGATTTTTAAGGTTTCTTATGGAAAATTTTCAAATGGAAAAGTACATGGATAATAATAGTATTTGGAAATCTAGTACTTTTTCTCTAAACGGTACAAGGTCATTAAAATGAATTTAAACTTAACAGAATCAAATAATTTCTGCAGTATATTTTATAGCACGCCTATGATTTTTTGTTTGTTTTTTTTTTTGTTTTTTTTTTCTGCGCCAACTTCTGCCATACAAATCAACAGTTATGTATATTTAGCAGCAACAGATGTTGCATGCCATCGTTGATGTGTAGATATGAAGGAAATTTTATGACTCAGGGCTGTTTCCACTCAGACACTTTGCAGTACATTTCCACTCATTTTTTCCAGCAAATTAATTTTGAATTTTCTGCGATTACTTGCAAATTCAGGCAGATATCTGAAGTAGCAAAAAACAAGGCAAATGTTCTTAAAATTTTAAGGGAGCGTGATGCTATTTTTGCCTAGAGGCATTTCTCTAAAATACAAATGAATAAATTATTAGTTTTAATGTGTTGCTTGAAAAGTATTTTTTTCAAAATTTTTTGTTTAGCGATAAGTAAGAAAAATTTATATAAAAAGGAAAAAAACAAAATTAATGTCTGCATCAGAGTGGTGTGCAGGTTCCGAATTCAGCTGGCTTAAAGTAGTTATTGAAATGTTCGAGGGTCGATTGAGAAATAATGTACTTAATGAATGAAAATACACTTTTCACATCGTTAATATATAGAATTGATGTATTTGAAAAAATATTTCTTTAACGATGTCTTCAAAGTGTTTTCCACGTCCGCATTCATCGCACTGCCGTCCGAAAATCTTCGTTCCCGTAGTTTCTTTCCACGAAGATGAAATGGTGTTATAACTTTGGTCCGATATTTGGAAGTAGTATTAGAAGAATGAGTATACCAAAATTATGAGGACCAAGAGCTGATTCGATAAAGTCATGCCCGGGCTCTCTGTTTGAACGACAACTAGTCTTTTAAAGATATTTGACGGCAACTAGATAGGCGGTGTGCTTCTATAATGCAGTAGTCATTTGTTAGAAGCGACAATATCGGATCTGATTCAACTGATTGTTCAAGAAAAGTCCCAAATTCTTTATACATCCTTCAAATTATGATAATGTGAAAATTTATATGATCATATCTCGTGTCCGGCGCCACATATCGAATCAATTTTTAAATAAAATATGTAATTTGAGTTGGTTATACGTGTTTTGGATTTGAATGAAATCAGGCTGTAAGTTCGGCTTTTAGAAATATCGCGGCTACAGCGCCACATATTGCTGCAGCATTCAAATTAATTTAACTTAATTTATTTATAATACATGATATAAATTTGAATCAAATCGGACTATAAATACAGTTTTCAAAAATATTCTACTCCACCTCCACAAACGTGTCTACTTATATTTATTTATTAATTGCCCTTTGCATATGTATCCTGAAAACGCATTTCGATTTCTCTTACCTATAACTTGTGTAGAATTTTATTAAATTAATTTGACTTCTCAAACAGGTGGCAGCCTCTACAAAAGTAAGCTTTGTACCCTACTCTCGAGACGAATTATTTGGCAGACATATTTTAATATTTCATATAATAGGTGGCAACTCTGTGCTAACTAAACAAAGCCATGCCTAAAGCCTTCCCGGCGCAGAAACTAACAAATATATATGTAGGTAATGAAAAAAGAAATGCGTGCCTAGAGCGCCATCTGTTGAGAACTTTCCCCTAAACCTTCGCGGAGCAATTACCAACAACTCCACAAATGGAAGTATGAATTTTGATCCATTCATTTATGTATATACATAGATATCAAGCTGTTTATTATTTTTTAGAAATCTTCAATGTACAGTCAATCTGCAGTTGAAGCGATTTTCGCCGATTCTAATAAAACGGAGGTGAAGCCAAGTCCTTCTTCATCTGACATTACCAATACGCAGGGGGCCTTCCCCTTCTTCTGCTATCACCAGAGGGTACCGCATGGCATACCTTCAGGAACGACGCGTTTTCTCTCTTACGTACAACACGTAGCCGCTCGCTGTACTATGTCTATGTCGAGGCAAAGCTGATGCGCCTCGTCGTTTCATCGTCGGCTGCATTCGCTGTCACAAAGACGTAGAGGTCCATATATCTTTCGGAGACTTTTTCTCTCGAACACTCCAAAGGCCGAATCATCTGATGTTAACAGCGTCGATGCTTCAGCGCCACACAATAACCCGGACATGATGAGGGGCTTATAGAGTGTAGTATTAGTTCATCGAGATGGGGATTTACTGCGCAGTACCCAATCGGTTCGCTTCTTTATCCAGCTTGGAAAAGGCAGAAGTAACGGCGCAGTTGTTGAGGATGATGATATCGATATCATTTCTTGTAAAATATGGTACCTGAACTGGTCAATTCTGCAGCTCGAATTATCTTTTCTAACGTCAGGTTAAAGAAGTCGCACGAAAGAGGGTCACCCTGTCTGAAACCTCGCTTCGTTTCAAATGGCTCGGAGAGGTCCTTCGCGATTCTGGAGCGTCATTCTACATAACCGTGTTAGTTTTGTTGGGATACCAAATTCCGACATTGCAGCAAATAGGCAGCTTCTCCTCGTGCTATCGGAAGCGGATTTGAAGTCGACAAAAAAATGGTGTGTGTCTATATTTTTTTTTCTCGGGTCTTTTCAAAGATTTTCCGTATCGTGAATATCTAGTCGATGGCACGGTAATTGACGCATATTGCACGACCACTCTTCTTGTAGATTGAGCAGAGCATACTTAAATTCCAATCGGTGGACATGCATTCATCTGACCATATTCTGGAAATGATCTGGTGCATGCACCTTACCACCTCTTCGCCACCAAGATTGAATATTATTTTGATAAAGAACATAAAGAAAACCTTTTTAGTCTATAAAAAATTGAATATCACCCGGCTGAAATAAAACTTCTTTGTAGTAGTAGAAATTAATAAAAGTAGTCGTAGTAATTAGTAGTATTATTAGTCAAACATAGTAGTAGCAATAAGTGGAAGTAGTGAAAGAAATGACTAAAAATATTGGTAGAAACTAATAGTAGCATTAATAAAAAAGTGGTAGAAATTAGTAGAAATAGTAGAAGAAATTAGTAGTATATAAGTATAGAAAGTATAGTATAGAAATATAAATAAGTAAAAATAGTGGTAGTAATTAGTAGTAGTAATAGTATTAATAGTGGTAGAAATTAGTAAAAATAGTGGTAGAAATTAGTAAAAGTAGTGGTAGAAATTAGTAGTAGTATTAGTATTAATAGTGGTAGAAATGAGTAAAAATAGTGGTAGAAATTAGTAAAAATAGTGGTAGAAATTAGTAAAAGTAGTGGTAGAAATTAGTAAAAATAGTGGTAGTAATTAGTGGTAGTAATAGTATTAATAGTGGTAGAAATTAGTAATTGTAGTCGTAGAAATTAGTAAAAAATAGTGGTAGTAATTAGTAGTAGTAATAGTATTAATAGTGGTAGAAATTAGTAAAAATAGTGGTAGAAATTAGTAAAAGTAGTGGTAGAAATTAATAGTAGTATTAGTATTAATAGTCGAAGAAATTAGTAAAAGTAATGGTAGAAATTAGTAAAAATAGTGGTAGAAATTAGTAAAAGTAGTGGTAGAAATTAGTAAAAATAGTGGTAGTAATTAGTGGTAGTAATAGTATTATAGTGGTAGAAATTAGTAATTGTAGTCGTAGAAATTAGTAAAAAATAGTGGTAGTAATTAGTAGTAGTAATTAGTAGTAGTAATAGTATTAATAGTGGTAGAAATTAGTAAAAATAGTGGTAGAAATTAGAAAAAGTAGTGGTAGAAATTAGTAGTAGTGTTAGTATTAATAGTCGAAGAAATTAGTAAAAGTAATGGTAGAAACTAGTAAAAGTAGTGATAGAAATTAGTAAAGCGATTCTGATGTCACTTTCGTTAAACACACATACAAAAAATGATTTATAATATATTTACATAATTTTCAATTCAGTTAGATTTTCTTTTTCGCCCTTTTTACAACGGCTTGTTTTCATTTTGAATTAAAAAGGGGTTATGATGACTCCGCATTGAGAGAAAATTTATTTCGATTGACGACGGACGTAAATTGATTCCCAAATTAAATACCACCTAAATACTAAATAATAGCTCGACTAATTTAATATCGACTATTCAAATTAATTAATATTTTCTACGCATTTCTAGCTTTATTCGGCATACAAGCGATTCATACCCATTTATCTTATTAAAGACTCCCTTACAACGTATTCCTATCAACCCCTATTTTTATTTACTACTTTCCAATTATCTCAGTTTACACACGTAAGTGCAAATTGCTTGATTTTTCCATTTCCTTCCAATCATTAGCACCAAACAAAAATCCTAATAAAATTAAGCAAAGGCTAGCAATTTACTTAAAAGGAATCTAAAATGGGATTATAAAAGAAGAGCTCAAAACAATAACAGCAATCACACGACAACACAACATAGCACTATCGCAAAAAACAAAAACAAAAACACGATATATTGTACAAAATAAAAGCATAGAAGGAGAGTAAATGAATTGCAGCATCAGCTGGACTCTTTCGACACTAAAGTCAAAATTAATATCATTAATGTTTAGAACAGCTGTTATTAACACAATCAACATGGACTTGTGCAAAGTGGTTTCATCCTGTCACGAGGATTTGGTAGTAAGCTCATCGAAGAGTGAGGTAGCGTTTTTTCTTGCTCAATTTCGTAAGTTATTTGAGTTAAAAAAAACCAAGTGATGCCATTTTACATTGGAATGGGGGAAAAGTGTGCCATATTGCGCTGACAGAGGGTTGCATTTGTAGGTCATATGTGTGACATTCGAAAAGCAGCGATCGTAAGTTAGATTACCGAAATGAGATGAGCGAATTGCGCACATCCAGAGGAGCAGGAGGAGTTGAGTAAATGAGGGATGATAAAATTACAAAATTCATTTATTATTTTGCTGAGGTTGTTTAGATACGCACATAGCGGTGGTGGGGGTAACTGCACATGTTTACATTTTTCAAATTTACTTAATACTAAGTGATTGTGCTAAATTTTAAGCGGCATCTTAGTGGTGGAAGTGATTTCAAACTTTGCTCAGAGACTTCCACGCCTAGTAGCTTGTAATAGTACATTTTGGAAAACTTTTCTTAAAACTATTTACTATATTCAAAACTGTATTTGCAATTTAATCTACAGTGGCGTATAAATATTTGTAATATAAAATATGTATAATTAGTACTACACTGTGCGACAAATTTATGTCAACGCGGACCTTGTGCATATTTTTTGAAAGTATACCTATCCAGAAATAAAGCGATTGATGCATTTGCAAAGGTTTCCTCGATTTTTTTATGATATACTGTAGCAGGTTGGGCGTTATTAGAAAATAGAAAATTTCCATTCATATCCATAACAAATAAAAATGTGTCCAAAACTTTGCATTTTTCGACAGCGAATACAATTCCATTCGTTATTCAAATAATTTTTAGTGGTGAATAAATTTTCATTCATCATCCAAATAGTTTTATTCGTCATTCAAATAATTTGGAAATAAAATTCTGAAATGAAATAATTTTGTATTGGCATGATGAATGAAAATTTACACGCTACTGAATATTATTTGAATAACGAATGAAATCTTATTCTTTATTTAAAAATAGGAAATTTGTGCAAATATTTTTATTTGTTATACGTATTATAATTCATTCAAACACGCCCACTATTGTACTTATTTTTGTATACCTACTGGTCTAAGTTGTTCCAAAAAAAAAGGGAAGTCTTTTAAAGTATATGTTGATATGTGTGAGCGAAATGAAAGTTTAAGATAAATGCAGTAAAATTTAACGCGAAAGTTCCCACCTAAATGGGTAGTTTTGATCCTGAAAGAAAACCCTCAAAAAAGAGTTTTGAGAGTTACTGAGCATAAATATTTTCCAAATAAATATTCGCCGGAATATTGTATTTTATTAGAGGTTTTCTCAGACATAGGCTTTTGCAAATAAAGCCGATTCTACATAAAATAAAATAACATATAGCTTAATTTACATTTTTGATAAAAGCTCTGTTAACTGGCAATTATGATTTTAGATATACATCGAAATTTTATAAATACAAGCTCTATTTTGCTGGCTTTGTTTATGCTCTTCTTCTTTTCGTAGAATCCATGCCCATTATCTGGCACTTCCTCTTGTGAACGTTTAGCTGGTTGCGGATCAAGTGGAGAAAAATGTTAGTCTCTTAGTTTAGAAGTTCTACCCATAAGGTGGGAAAACACATACTTCCTCTTACAAATCGCCTTCTTTATTACTAGCACTCAAAAGTTATTGATTTTCTTCAAAAATAGTAAAGTGACAAAGTCATCGAATTTCTCAGCTCGATAGAAAGATTTTTTATTGAGTATATATAGAAAAAATCTTCTATAATTTTCGATGTTAGTTGAATGAAGCAGTCAGTTTTACAACTAACTATCACATTTCAAAAGATCAACTCGCTTCTGTAAATAATTGTGTTGATTTGGTGTCGTTTTTGACACTGGTTTCACCTAACCTTTCTGCGAAAGCATGCGAAGAATTTTAAAGATCGATATACTAGGAAAACTCTCTGTAAATCTCTCCTTCATTTAAAGCTAGAATTTGCAGCCTTATCTGGGGTTCTGGAGTGGTTCCAGGGTAAATTTATTCACATTGCCCTTCAACCGCTTCCTTTCTCTAACTCTTTTCCGCCCTATGAGGCTCGGTGAAAGCTCACTGATTTAATTTGTTTCGCTTCAGTATAGAAGACATGCCGATTTCCTTATTTTTATTTACCGTTTAATTGCTAGCTTCATTGATGACGATTCATATTTGAGCACAGCGTTGCCCAATCGGATATTTGTAGGAAAACGTAATTTTCAAACAAATATTGGGCATTCTTTACAATATAAATGGTTTGATACAATTCATCAAGGTACTTTTTCTAATAAAAGTTATAACCGCTACGGTCTTTAGAGTTGTTCATATTTAGCTACTTTGGCCAAGTCATACTGCTTAACACCTCATGAGATTTTTACCGAAGTGAAAGAACCGTTAAATAAATGTTTTGCATTTAGGCACTGAAAGAATAAACAGCTACAGTCTTTTCTTTTTTACTTCTATTTTTTAAATTCAAACAAAATAAACAAACACAAAAAATATATATTTTTTCAACCACGAATGGTGGTAGCATGTAATGTCATAATCTGTTTAATTGCCTGATAGTTTTCATAGAATCCGATAGTTTATATGGAGTCATGAATGAAGCTAAGCAAATAAACAAATTTGAAAGGCAATTCGTTTGGTTTGTAATCAGCAACTCTAGAAACATTTCGTATATTGTTAGTGCTCGGGAGCAGTATGACAAAAAGAGCATAAACTTTTCGTACTTGTTATGGGAATGGTTCGGTTTGTTTTCGTTCTCTGTTCAGAAGTTTAATTGAATCTGTATTTTTTTAATTTCCTCAGTAATATTTTGTAATCATAGAATCAACCACAGTGTTTGGCTAAATGAGCAGCTTCGGCATAACCGAAGTCCTATTTCCGCTTCCACTTCCATACACCCTCAACACATGTCGATAGAGGGCCCAGTGCATACCACACATTTTACAAATCTGTCACTTGTACACAGACGCAATTACATATAATTATAGTTTTTTTGCATTCTTAAACCTCGCTTGTTGTTTTCTAAATAAAATTCTTAATTTCCACTTTTAATTTGTGCGTTGTTTTTAATTTTGAAAAAAAAAAATTCATGAAATTGGCAATCGCCTAATTAGCTAATTGTTTACATTGAATTGAATTCCTTATTTTGGAATTCTCCCTTCATGGAATCAGAAATTTACCGTGAACTGATAAGAACAAACGAGGATTTGATTTTTACTAATACTTTGAAACTTTCTGCAGTAGTTTACACAAAACTATGTATGTACATTTGCTCAGGCCAATCTTGCGATCAGCCCGAAATATTCATGCGGCATATGTAACAAACAAATTTGCTGCCAAATCACAGCTACTCAACAAATTTTTACTTGGCCATTTACATGCACATTTCAGTCAAAAATTCAACAGCAAATAATCACTTTACACACACGCAGACATACACACGCACATTTTAATTTAGATGCATTCCAAAAAAAGGGAAAAGCTCATCGGCATATTTCGTACGTGTACATATGTGCATGCGTTTGTTCACACAAACGATTGCATTAAACATTATGCACACACACACACACACTAACCCATTCACGAATCCTCTTTGTTGTTATTGTTGTCGGTTGGTTGCATTTAATTGCCCAAAGGGCCTCTATCTCTCTTTCGCTCTCACTCTCTCCCTCTGTTCGTTTGCCTGTCCTGTTTGATGGTCGCCCTATTTGTTAGGTTTGTCATTATTCTGTATGTGTGTTAGTAGGTGCGCGCGTGCGTGTATGTGTGCTGTATAACCTAAAGTGCTTTGTATGCTCTTGCATTAATTCCTGTTGCTTTTATTCGTAAATGTCCTTGTTGCTTGTACTTTGGTACACTACTCCTCTCCAGTTGGATGTGTGTGTCATTCATTGCATTGTTTCATTTGTGTTTTCATGCACCACTTGAGGGTATGAATACCGCTGTCAGATGAACAAGTTCCCATCATAGCGCATAGACTAATCAAAAATAGCTAACTAACAGATTTTCCCAATTCAACTAGTTGAGATTCGGAATAGCCCCAAGTAGTAGGGTGTCCTTCGAATATTTCCTTTGATTTTGCTCTTATTTTTATTTTTATTTTCTTTTTTTTTGTGTGTGCCGTAACTTGTTTTCATATTCGTTTAGGGGTGGAACGAAAATATGTTATGTGAAGTTTCGAATTAAAAAAATATTTATTTGAAAAAATTGGTTTGTGCTAGCACAGCTTGTGAGGGCTGAAAACACGATTGCCCAATTACTAATAGCGGAAAAGAATTTGGTGCATATTTCTGCAGTGAAAATCTGTGGTCTATATTGGTATCTTCATATTAATATCTCAATTTGGTAATCAAATCGTGAGTTTTCTGCCAAAGCAGATTCCTTTATTACATGAGTCCAAAATTATGTTTTTTTTCACAGTTTGCTCAGAATCAACAAATAGCGTCTTGTAATATACCGTCATATATACTCGTGTTGTTGCACATCATTTACCCAAGTACCCCTTAAATGCCCAAAGATACAACCATAAAAAGGCCGTATTTTTATAATAATTGTCCAAAAATTACGTAAGCAAAGGTAAGCCTCTCGATTATCCTATACAGATTAAAATATTCCTTTTATGTTGTAAATATATCACAAATTTTAGTAAAAATTAAAAAATTAATATTTCCGAAAAATATTTTGAAGTGAAGTTTATGTAGCGAAAAGTTTCGACGTTGGAAAACTTCTGAGACCTAAAAAATATATATGTAGCTGCAGCAAAATATATTATTACCGGTACTACTTTGTTCTGCTACAAGGTCAGGACGTTATAAAAATGAAACTTTAATACATTTTTTAATAAGGCTAATTTTACTTAATAATGCATATATTGAGTGAGCGATGTACAAAATTTTATTCGGCAATTGAGCAATGCCGGCACGTACAATTTTTATTGACGGCGCTGCTCCAACCAAATATTTTTTTTGGCTCTCCACATTTCTGCTGAGTATTCGGCAAGCCATGTTCCCCAACTTTGACTTCAAACTGTAGCCCAATCGATTGAAATCTGAACTTTCAGACAGCCAATCATCGGCAGCTATGAAACCAGGAATATTGCTTTTAAGCCACTGCTGGGTGGTTTTTGCCTTGTGTGCTGGAGCAGAATCTTGTTGGAAGATCCAATGCTCTCCATCGAAGAGAGTATTGCTTAACTGCTATACCACGCCTTTTAAAACATCCAGCTGGTACACTTTTGCCCCATTTCTCACAGAAGTGAAGAGGTGTAACGCCTTTACACAAAACTCCCCACCAAACCATTACCCCAGCTGGTTAGTGAACACTTTGAACCCTTGGGATAATATTTTTTGCGTCCTCGGAAGTTTTTGCGTAAATTTTGTTCGTTTTGTCATCAAAAACTCCTTCATCAGTGAAAATTTTCTCATCTGTAAAAAGAATACTTGCATGGCCGTTCACCAGAAGAACCAGATTTACAACCTTCTACAAACATAGTTGTCAGACTTTTTCGCGATGTCCCTCGTTATAAAAATCATATCGTATACTAACTACTCAACCTTGCCTTTGCAGGTATATTTGCGAACTCATGGAATACTTTCTACTGGTACTATCCGATGCAATCGCATCAAAAAATACAAACTTCGTGATGAAAAAATGTTGTTGAAATTTGAGCGTGGTGTTAGCTGTGATTTTGATGATTAAATTCACGGCATTGGCGTGATATCCTTGCCGTAGAAGAATAACAAAATTGTTACTTCCGAGCGACTAATTCGACTTATCTGAGAACGTTGGACCGGCAATCTCATGTGTGCTCGACGGTACACTTCAGAGACACAACATATAAACTGAGAAGAGTTAACCAAAAGATCCCAAGTGGAGAACCTGTTTTATTTAACAACTACATCGAGAACCTACTTCAGCCGCCGGTGGAAGTATCTATCCCTTCGTACATATGTAAACGATTGCTCGACATTGGCAACTGCATATGTAATTGACGAGCTGCGCTCGAAGGCAAGTTATTGTCTCCCCTAAGCGCGTACTCGCTACACCAGGCGCTAAATTTTCCGCCAATTTTATAATGTTTTTTGAAAAATATCAAAAACTAAATGACGGCAAAAAATTTGGTGGCTTAACGTGTAGACGTTAAGCTTTTTATAAGGAACAACATTTCCTAAGGCATCAAAGCTGTAACTCTTCAAGCTGTTTTTGCTTATATTACAAATCCCCCAAGTTGTGGAGGTCACAACAACTTGTGAGCGGAACTAGGAGAAAAAGACTCAGGCGTGCTGGACTACACGTTCTTTCGCAAAAACTCGTACGGAGTGGGTAAGCATAGCAGAATATGCCATAGCAGCGGCTCAGAAATAGCTAGAGGTCAATAAAGATGAAAGACGGCTGCCCATAAGATATAAACCGTACTCATCAGCAGCCGTAAGAAGGTAGAAAAGGTTGTGGTAGTGGTGGTGCTGGTATTTTCAATTGATAATTTGATCCCCTCTTATTTGTAATTGGAAATGGTGTAGTATTCGTAAATCAATGGCGAATAATACAGCAAAAGTTGAACCTACGAATCTGCGTATGAAAGTAATAAAATCTAATTAATTGCGTAATAGAAGATACCTGGAGCTCGGCCAGGAACCCAGTGCATTCCAAACGCCATGGCAGCGCGGCTTTGACGCTATTTATTTCAGCCCAAACGAAACATAGTGCGTAAATTAAACAGTAGGAGTGGCTTGGAATCCAGTACAATCCAACCGCAAAGTAGATGGGCTTTAAAACAGCTTCTTTTAGACCGTTTATTTTAATTATTTTTTTCCTTTGGATGCAAAAGTGGAAGACTTGCCAAGGCAAGAAGTTGCAATACGAAGAACAGATGGTGAAGAAAATTCCCACAGATATGTAACGGAGGGCATGTAACGGACGTAGAGCTAATCGCTGAAACCCCTGCCGACGTAATACTTGACTGGGGTTGGTACTTAAACGGTACTTCAGGTTCAAGTGCCACACTGACGATTTTTGTGCTATCAAAAGGGTACTATTTATGTAATTCTCATATGAAATAGAATTATAATTTAAGTAAAAAATAAAATGTATTTATTTATTTTTATTTATTTATGTATTTATTTCAGTCAATGGATAAAAAGTGTCTTACTGACTACGACTAAAAATACTATTTAGCTCTTTAATAACTTAAATTGAGGTAGCTTGAGTTTTTGTTTTTAAGAACTACTCCAGAAAGTTAAAAATCAATATCAACCAACTGATTGATTTGATTAATTACCTTGAGGACGCGTCCAATTAGTGCATTCATGGCATAATTCAACTTTGCGGAGTATTCGTAAATTAAGTCAGGACGCCTCAAATTTCTTAGAGGAATATTAAGCGGTATGCGCAGCAAAATTTCGGGGCTATCAACAACATTCGAAGAAAATTGAAGATGAAAGAGTAGAATAGAAATTGCCTGCTAGCCACAAGCAAATGATAATTTAGAAGTAAGCAAAGCGACGTATAGGAAAGCATCGGTTTCGTAAAGTTAAGATATCCTAGTGTAAACTTCATAAAATTTTTCGGCAAACGCTCAATTCTGTTTACAGTGTAGAGTAAAAAAGTCACCAAATAATTGAGACATATTCCAACTGACACCTAGAAAAAGCAATATAAAGTTATTTGCGAGTGTATGAATCAGAAAAATCGAAACGAACAAATGCGGGCATGGATTAGGCGTTTGAAACAATAAAAATAATATGAATAGCAAATGTGAGTTTAGAGTCAAAATACTCTCCTAGATCTTTAACCTGATGTACCAATTTCAATTAGTGCCAGCAATCGAATAAGTTATGTTTACTTTATTTAGCTTTCTAGAAAAAATCATATGAAAACATTTATTAATATTTAAGAAAGGTTATTTCTTTCACACGTAGAGTATACCCTATGAAAATCAGATTGAAGCGACACGAAATTCTCGTTGCTCTTCACAATCGAAACAACTTTTAGATCATCAGCATAGAAAAGAAATTTCGAGAATAAAAAATGGAATTACTTTTCGAATCACCACTGCACCACACATGGGCCTATGTACATATATATAGTATCTATAAATGTTTGCCACATGTAAGCGCCATCCTTATCTGGATGCGAGTGCATAAAACATTCAATCCTAAGCATAAAACTAATATATGTACATATGTATATGCACATAGGTACATATGTACATATGTGTGAGTAGTGACAGCTGTTATAGCTTCTGTTTTCTATTGTCCATTGTTCTGAATTTAAGCCTACACTCCCGACCATTGTTCCCATTGTTCGTTATCCATCATCCTTTCCGCATACAACAACACTACTACTACTTGACCTTCTCCACAAATTTTCCATCGCACATATGTATATACCCACACCCCACAACCGACCATCATCACCTTCTTTGTTTTTCCTTCTACGCCACGCATTTGCTTTCCATACACAATTCGCTTAGCCAAAAGCCATTGTCTCTGCTGACTTTACTTACGACTTGTGTTCGGTTCTCTCAATGCGGTGGCAAGTAACAAGTTCGTCATTGTTTTTGTTGCATAAATTCCATAGCTTGGTCAGTAGTAGCTAGTTTCATAAGGTTTTAATCCCATTTGCCAAAAGTTCATACAGACCTGCATGTACACTGGGCGCATTCAGAAATTCAGAAGCAAAAACACACACACACACACAAAATGTGAAAAATGTTGCCGCAATCTAACAAAGAAAGAAAAAAAGCAGAAAAGCAAAAAAAGCAAAATTTGTGGTTTCCAAATGCATTGCTCCGAATGTGAAATTGTAAATTATTACGCAAACGTGCTAGAGAGTGTTCGCAGGATGTGTGTGATCAGTTGGCTGTTGCTTGCACACAAAATTGCCAAAGTTGCTAATCATAGACCTTAAGCACTTATTCTCTTTACGTATGTATCTATTTATGTGCATACATATGTACATATGTGTAGTAAGTAAGCTGGGTAATTTAATTTTAAAGTATTTGACTTTTGCGCCCCTTAGCGCTGTCAACACTCACACACCACTACAAAAGTGTCAGTGGTTGGTTGGCTAGCAGTGTGCTTTTACTAATAATAATATGTTGCGCGCTCTTTTGTTCTACAGTTTTAAGTCTTAGCTAAATTATCATCTCTTTGAATATGATTTATTTTGTAAGTATGTTATTTGTGCCACAGATGTGTTGAGAGAGTACCTGATTAGTAACACTGTGCAATAATTTGATGGCAACTCAAACCAATATTTTTTGAAGAGCCAATTTACTTTATTTCTTATTTAAAATCTTAGCTAAAATTATTTAAATGATAAATGAAAACTTATGCGTTTTTCAAAATATTATATATAAAAATTCGGGGTCATTTATTTTGTGTAATAAATAAGTAAATAAATTTAATTAAAATGATCTATTACATTAAATTTGCTTATAATATAGAAATAAAAATAAAATCTCAATAAAATATATATGTTCTTTATTTAATTCGGAAAATATTTATTAACTGGGCTATTTTTCCGCAACATTGAATTTGTGTATTTTTTCGACTTCTTAACATGCATTTTAACAATCGGCATCATTTTAACATTGCCAGAAAATGCTAATTAGCTTTCCTCTGCAAAAACCTTACAGCTCTGTTAAAAATATTAATTAAAAATGTTCGACCTGAGTCGTTTGCACCTTCTCATTGTTTGATGTTCTCTGCTGTGAGCTACTATCTGCTATAACATAACTACGGTCCTCTTAAAAATACACCAAAAATGTTCAGCTATACTCAACTTATGTAAAAGTGCAAAAAAGAGAGAATACATTGAGATAGATTGCCCACAAATAATTCGTAAGTACAACTCACACATCGGCGGTGTAGATAGTATGAATTCATATGTGGGCGGAAACGGCTTGCATATTAAAACCATTAATAATATGACGTGGCTATTTCCAATGCCTTCATAAAGAAATTATCGCTTACAGATCAAGAAAGGAGGGAAAAGGATTTGACACTTTCGCTTACAATTAGCTAACCTTGACTTGACCATCTTCCAGGTTGCGGTTCAAAAAAATCATGTACATTTATGTTTTTCACGTATTAAAAATTCATTCCATCCGCATGAATAATTTAATTTCGAAACATTAATACTTAAAACACTTATAACTGTTATTATGAAATAACTTGCTGGAATAAAACTGTATACCTATAAAGTGGTATACTTTATTTTTTTTTTCCTTGTCAGGAAAGACTGTTTACACATGGTCTTCAATTTTCGCTTCCAGCTTATCAACCAATTTATAAAATGGTTTTGAAATATGAGTTCATCATACGAAAGTTATCCTAAAACAAGATACCCGTTATTTCACTTTTGCCCGTCTAAGGGTTAACGTTCAAAACAGCACTTTTCCTTGGGAGGAAATTGTTAAAAATGGTTCACAAAAAAATTTACAGCGAAATTTTACATACATAATTTTTAATTTTTAGCCTTCCATATCACCGAGACCTTTATTTTAAACATTTCTTTCCTTAATCTTGAATACAACTTAGGCCGCGATATGAAAACTTTAGTAGTCCATAAAAATAAGAAAATTGCGAGCAAACTTTTACAAATCCGCTATTACTTTAAAGAATACTTTCAAAAAATAATAAAAAACCCTGGCCAAGTTTCGATTGTTACACAGTGTAATTTGCATATGGACATATGTAAACCTCTTGCTGTCTCTTATCGCATACAATTTAATCCTTTTGCAGTACGCAATGCCATTTTTAAAAATTGTCTTCAGTCATTCACAGTGACGACCGGCGGTCAGCGCACATCCTTTTTTTTTTGTCTTATAATTTAACTTCATTTTATATTCGCATTTCGTTTACAAGTATAATAAAATAAAGCCAGACTGACTTGACAGTGAATACGCATTGTTGCTCAATTTTCATTTGGCGGGGAAAGAAGAATGCATGTCGCTTCAAGTTTATTATCCTTTTTAGGTAGAAATGATAATTTGAAAGAACAGCAAAGGAGCAGTCAGTCGCAACCACATCATAGTACAAATAAATGATTGTCTTCAATCGGTGGGTTAAGGACAGCCCATTTAGCCAGAGGTAAAAGAAAAGAAGATGCCCCGTAAGTGGGGCAAAAGGTTCATTTCAAACTGTATAAATGTCGTCAGCAACAACAACAACAACAACAACAACACCAAACACTACCGGCAGCAGTTCATATAAATTTCCGAAATTATTTGGTATTTTTGTGGGCAGTGAAACTTAGATATCTATGCTATTTGTAAGCAAAGCTTTTTATGACAATCGCTCCCTTGGGTACAATTGTCACTCGGAGGTGGGGAGTCCGGGCATGGCAGGCGTGGCAGGCGCCAACGTGTGGCTATCCTTTCGCTCATCAATGCAATGATTTGATGTTTCGACCCTTAGCATTTGCTACGCCCACGCTTAGGTGCTTAAGTTTAAACGAATGAGTAGATATTTTGTGGGTTTTCGAATCCTTTTAGGTACGATATGAGACACTGATGGCTGTGGAAAAGTTCGTAATATTAATCGTGATACATACATACAAATATCTAAGAAAAAATTTGCTGTTATACTCATAATTGCTTGTAGGCAGGTATCGTTTACAAATTATATAAATTACCGATTAAACCTAGTTGAAGATTTGCCGATTGGTGCACAAAAAAAAAGTTATTGAAAACGGTGATAAATAAGTAAACAACTTTCTGGCAATTTCGGCTTGCAGTGATAAGTTTCCTGGAAATTAGTAAAAATAGTCGTAGTAATTAGTAGTAGCATTAGTGAAAATAGTGGTAGTAGGATTAGTAACAATAGTGGTTAAAATTTTGTAGATATAGTGGTAGAAATTAGTAAAGCGAATCGACGGGACTTTTTCTATGCGATATTCTGACGCGACTTTCGTTATGCGATATTCTGAGACTTTTGTTACGACATGTAAAAATGACAAGAAGTTTTACTTCAAAAAATTTTACGTTTTGTATTTAGCTATCAAAAAAAAAATTATGTCTTCCTTGGCTTCGCCTACATGAGCTCGGGGGTATAAACTGTATCGATGTATGTAAATGGTGAGATAAATTTTTAGTTTAATTTCTTTATTAAGTCTATCAGGCATATTTCGGAAATCGAAATATTTGAAATCGGCTTGATTTGGAAAATATTTTTCCAAATTTTTGTTGAAAATCCTTAAAGTTTGCCACTAAAGCTATATATAATACATGATTGATGTTTATTTTATTGTTTTTATAAAAACTATTCAAAAGTTATGATTAAAAATATTTGCGAAATCATACGATTTCAAATAGAACTTATGTTATGTATCAAAATAATAGCGAGTTCGAAGTCAAGATCTAGGCTCTTATAGATTTTATTCAACTCACTAATGGCTATAGTAAAAGGTAACTTTCTGTTAGTTACATTTAACCCTGCTGTTAGGTTAAAAAAACTTACGAATCTTAGGTTAGAGGACCATTTGGTCCATACTGCAGTTTTCATACAAAATAATAATTTAATCTTAGTCTTTATATTTAGTTTGGTTCAATACTTGCTAAATATTATTATTTTATTATTTACCCAACTCTGGTAAAACCTAGCACCAGTGGCCTGCTCTAAAAATGCTTCTAGTTCAGGAGCTCGAAAGCGAGTAATTTGTAGTTGCTGCAAGTCTAAGTCTGATGTAAAATGCTCCATTTGCAGTGCGTTTATTTGCAAAACCAACCGAAAAACATTTTTTTGCTCATCATGTAGTGCCAAAAAATATCGAACAAACTAATAAATACTTATTTTTGGAAAATTAATGTAAAGAAAATCAAAGAAAATATACTATGGACCAAATGGTCCCTTAACCTAAGATTCGTAATTTTCAATTTATCTTAGTCCAGTTTTAAGTCAGAGAATTAAATTTTCGCACATAATATTGTTTTATAAAAAGACCACCTGAGCTGAAAAATTTAGACAGTATATATCACCGTTCCAAAGTTACAAAGAAAACAAAAAAGAAATTGGGCCAATGCTATCTGGTCAAGGAGTGCCGGCAGACAATTAGGCCACTAATAATATCAGAGATAAGCACTAAAGAATTAAAAGTTTGCCTACTCTCAAGAAGTTTCAGATCTATAGTAAGCAACGGACACAAAAAGGTGGAATTGGGTCCGCAAAATTAATTGGTGGAAGAGCAAAACGTATAAATCTAGGTTGAACTCGCTCGAATCTATCCACGTGGGAAGTATAGAATGGATTCCAAATATTAGAGGCATATTCCAACATCGAGCGGATCAAAGAGTTGAACAGTGCCTTTCTAGTATAGGCATCCTTGAAGTCTCTCGCGAAACGCTTTAAAAATGCATGGTTAACGAAAGTAAAACCCGCGTGAAATAAAACTTCTAAATTCAGTAATGCTTTGACTGTAGAACGCTCACAATTAGCAACTGATTAATTGGTAAAGAAACAATTTTGAGATTTCATCAAGGTCATATGACAACATTTATTAATGCTAAGTGCTAATTTATTTCTGATACTCCACACTGAAAGTTTGCTTAACCCTGCTGTTAGGTTAAGACCATTTGGTCCAATTTTTTTTTGTTTTCTTTGTAACTTTGGAACGGTGATATATACTGTCTCAGGTGGTCTTTTTATAAAACAATATTATGTGCGAAAATTTTATTCCCTGACTTAAAACTGGACTAAGATAAATTGAAAATTACGAATCTTAGGTTAAGGGACCATTTGGTCCATAGTATATTTTCTTTGATTTTCTTTACATTAATTTTCCAAAAATAAGTATTTATTAGTTTGTTCGATATTTTTTGGCACTACATGATGAGCAAAAAAATGTTTTTCGGTTGGTTTTGCAAATAAACGCACTGCAAATGGAGCATTTTACATCAGACTTAGACTTGCAGCAACTACAAATTCTTCGCTTTCGAGCTCCTGAACTAGAAGCATTTTTAGAGCAGGCCACTGGTGCTGGGTTTTACCAGAGTTGAGTAAATAATAAAATAGTAATATTTAGCAAGTATTGAACCAAACTAAATATAAAGACTAAGATTAAATTGTTATTTTGTATGAAAACTGCAGTATGGACCAAATGGTCCTCTAACGTAAGATTCGTAAGTTTTTTTTAACCTAACAGCAGGGTTAAGTCATTTTGAAGTGAAATCACATCGGATTAACGATCAAAAGGATTCGAAAATGTAGTTAATTTGAATATTGGTATATAATTTCTAACATAATTTTTGTTACCTGATGGTAAAATCGAGGTAATTGAAACAAGCTTCCATCGATCGATGAAAACGCTCGAGGGAGGGGAAAGATTGATAACAATGCTAAAGGAATTGAGAGAGGGGAGCAATAATTCTTAACAAAAATCAAAGACAGTCCATTAAGGTCTCTGTTCAAAGAACGTAGAGATGCCATTATTCATATTTAATTCTGTGACGGACGTCGTCCCAAAGTCGACAGTTTGAGATGCCGCAGTATTGTAAAACATGTCAGCGAAAAAATCAAATGTGTCCGGCAAGTTGGCTGTACATTTCTCATTGAGCCTCATGCATGCTGGAAGACATACCTTATTCGTACGAGTGTTGCCTTTTATATTTTGCGCCTAATAATGAAAACACAGTCAAATATTAAGGAAAATAGTTTTATTGTTTTTCCAAATATTCTCCATCCAAGGCAATACACTTCTGCATTCGCTTGAACCAATTTTCAAAGCACTTTTGCCACTCAGAAGAGGATACCTCTAAAACGAGCTGTTTGAAGACTTCTACAGCTACTTCAGGCATTGAAAAACGTTGACCTCGGTTTTTTTTTTGATGTTCGGGAATAAAAACAAATCACTAAAAACTCTCTTGTATGAATCGATACG
The DNA here is from genome assembly GCA_951828415.1 of Anomoia purmunda. NCBI lineage: Eukaryota > Metazoa > Arthropoda > Insecta > Diptera > Tephritidae > Anomoia > Anomoia purmunda. The sequence goes on from OX639994.1 coordinate 93,150,741, forward strand.
TGAGAGCTCGCATTGTCTTGGTGAAGAATGATTTGTCTTCGGCGGTTGTATACCACTCAGAATAGGCTATTTTAAGTTTATCTAGTGGAACAGTTGCGACATGACCAGATTTTCCGAAAAAATAGGCGACCATTTGCTTTGAGGTGCTTCTTGCGCGAAAAACTTTTGTTGGATTAGGCTCGTCTTGGAACACCCATACAGTCGATTGCTGATTTGTTTCCGGCTCATATGCACAGATCCAAGATTCATCGCCTGTTACGATGTCATAGACGTGCTTTGATCCACTGCGGCTAAATTTCTTCAACATTTCTTTACACCAATCGACACGAGTCCTTTTTTGGGGAAATGTCAAATTTTGCAGTATCCAAAGAGAACAAATCTTCTATCTCGCGATATGTTACATGACGATCTTGTATTATCAATAGCCGCACAGCATCGACTGTTTCTGGCACAACCACCGTTGTTGGACGACCTTCACGAAATTCGTCCGGCTGCAAAGATTGGCGGCCACGTAGGAACTCGTTGTACCATCGTTTCACAGTGGCTAAGTGTGGTGATTCAACACCAAAAGTAGAAGTAAGTTGATTGATGCACTCCTGTCTCGATAATCCACGTCGAAAATCGCAGTAAATCATCGCACGAAAATGTTCACGGGTTAATTCCATTTTTAGGCAATATGAATTTTTAAACTCACTATAAATAAAAATAAATAAAACTCGTAAGCGAAAACGTTACATGCAAGTGTATGCCAAAAAATGCCAAACTTTACAATTAAAATATCTAATTAAAGCTAATCACTTGTAGTGTTGCGAAGGCGCAAAATATAAAAGGCAACCCTCGTATTATTATTATACTTGGCATTATTATTTCCGTCACACCATTACTTACTTACTTAATCGGCTCTATAACGGCCTAAACTTTTTTGGCCCAGTTCAATAAATTGCGCCAGTCGCTACTTCTTCCTGCTAACTGGCGTTAATTGCAAATACCAAGTGACGTCAAGTCCTTTTTCCCTTGGACTTTCCAATGCAGAGGAGACCGTCCTCTTCCTCTATCGCCACATCCAACCAGCCAACGTAGTTGCTGTATTTTAATTCGCTGGACTATTTCTATGCCGCGGTAAAGCTCTTACAACTCATCGTTCCATCTATTTGATGACAGGAGATACTTAGTTTTACCCTCATTCACCTCCAGACCCATACGTTTCGCTCTTTATCCAGTTTGGAAAGGGCAGAGGTAACGGTGTTCTTCTTTCTCGGGGCTTTTTCAAGATTTCACGTAGCGTGAATATTTGGTCGATGGTAGATTTGCCAGGTCCAAAACCACAATGATAGGGTCCAATAAGTTCAGTACCGCGGTAATTGTCGCTTATTACAAGACCGTGCGTTTGATTGTAGCGTGGCCCTGTAGGCAGAGTTTTTCTCTTCCATGGCGGCACTCCTCATCCTCATTCCTCATCGTATCAGTCTGGATTTTTGCTCCAAGTCAGACGCTTGCCTGCAGCCGCACCTACTAATGAATAGACGCTGAAAAGCCTTTAAACCAAAAACGTCGAAGTGACACCTCCAGGTACGTCTTCTCACTTTTAACTCACCCCCAAGCGGCTGTTCGGAAGTTACCCAGTGGACACTTAGGTAAAATCTCACAAAAATTGTGAGCGGATTGAACCCCATGCAGAAGAATAGTTCCGGCCACTCTCAGCTGAGGAGTGTCATCATTTTCTATGCCACTCTAACAATTACAAAGAAAATGTGCACAAGTAAATTTGCTACAAAAAAGTATAATTTTCTAGGAAATACAATTTCAACAGCTATAAGTCACAAGAATTTCATTATTTATTCAACAATCTCTGTGAGATAGCACTTTAAATATACGTACATTTATGATATTTACTCATCTTTGTGCTCGCAAATTGTGATATTCAAATAATGAAAGTTGTACACTTCACAAGCGAAACAAACATGAAAAATTCTTTATATTTATTTCGCTCAAAGAAACCACTTTTCCATCGATTTCTTCTCCAACTACACTTAAAATAAAAAAAAAGTGAATGTGCTGCCATCACAGTGTCCTTACACAGATAATTAAACATTTCATCAATCATCGCTGACCCGTGTGCCCTACCCATTTTTCGGAACACGCCCGCATATGTTGCTGACCTGCCTTTTTATTTTGGTTTTTTTCCCTCATTTTATATAAAGCATTATGCCGCCTCCTCTCTCGTTAAAAGCCAAAAAAAAAATTTTCAAAAAGCAAATTAATTTTCCACTTTTCCGCTATTAAAACGCTACGCCGCCACAACACCATATCCCCAATGCTGGCGTTGCAGTCCGCAGTCGTAGCCGCAGCGGTTCCGGAAAAAGCTTTGATGGTGGTAGGCTGCACGTCACTGTTCTCGCTCGCTGATGGTGGTGGTGGTAATGCGACCTATACCGCCAGCACCTTTGCATTGTCCCTAATTAAAAATCTCATTTAATTGGCATCCTGACATTCACAAACACACACATACACATGCACACACATTCATATGAACTCATTCAGACTGTCTTTGGTGAGCGCATTCAATTCCTTTGTGGCCTGTCGATGTTTATTCAATTAAAAACCGCAGCATATAGTATTTACATATATACATATGTATATAAACATATATGAATGTATATATATGTATAAACACAGTCGTACATAGCCCATACAGTAAATACACCGCTGGCACGCCAATTAGCACACCCTCCCTACAGTTTATTATTAAAATATTAATTCTTGTAATTTATTAAAATATCTTATTACTTCACGAGGCTAAACCACTCAAAACTTTTACAATTGATGTTTATATTTTAAAAACAAAATGTTGACCCCTTCATTAGGCATGTGGCTTTTTGGAATTTTTTTTTTTTATAATACTTCATAAGAAACATTCTGTGAAATATTATTACTAACATAACCTGGTATTTAAGTAGAAATATTTTTGTATGTTCTGTAGATTCAAAGAAAATTTAAATGTTTAAATTTATGTGTTTTTTTAATATTTATTGTAGTTTTGTTTTTTATAACTATTTATTTATTTATTTTTTAAACTAACGCACAACTTAAAAGAAAAGTTGTTGTATTGAAATCCTTAAAGTTGGCAACCTTTTTTTTTATTAGCATATGGCATACAAGAAAATTTTTATCAATTACTGCATATTTAGCAACATAATTCAGAATATTATTATTCGTTTATCGCTACGTTTGGTGTCCCCAAGGGGTAGTATTTTGGTTCCTTACGCGTTTGTACTGTTTATTATTTATATTCGTAGTTGTTTTTCGTACGCTAATTTTTTACTATATGCCGATGATCTAAAAATATATTCTATTTTAAAAAAATTCATTTAATTCTATGGCGCTTCTAGCTGATCTTGATAAAGTTCTCTCATGGTGTACTAGTTACCACCAAGTGATTTTTCCCGGTTCGAGCGTCTTATTTTATCTGTAATAGTCGTTTGAATTCAGTTAATTAAACTACGGACTTGGGTGTTGTTCAAAGTTCACTTTTATTAATCATATCAGATATCAATAGTATAGAATTTTCAAGTCCCTACACTCGCAAACTGCTTTATATGTCATTTGATCGCTCAAAACTAGAATATGCATCTTTCATTGGAAGACCTTATCATGCCTGTCAGATTATTCGAATTGAACGAATCCAAAAAGTTTTCATTGGTCATGCTCTTAGTTCCCTTCGTTTTCATGACCCAGCCACCTCATACTAATCGAGATGCCTTCTTATTAATTTAAAATCCCTGGAATCTAGAAAATCTATTTTGTCCTTATCATTCGCGTATGATATTTTTCGCGGAGTAGTGAATTACTCCTCACTTCTTAGACGGATTTATTTCAACACTCCAACTAGATCGCTTCGTAACTTTGATTTCATGATTCTGCTTCATAAGAACTCTTTATGCAACAAATGCACCCATCACTAGAGCCCTCGTAAAACTCAATACAATCTCTAAACCTTGTGAGATAGATTTTGTTTCATTAAAACACGTTTCGAATCCACACTAGAATTAAATGTGGTATCCCTAACGATATGCCTCTATATCACTATTCAATTATATATTTCTTATTCATTAAGATTATTTTTGTTAAAATATCTATCTATCTATATCGGTTTATTATTTTAGCTCAGATAATTCAGTACCAACTTTGCGGCGCTGAGATCTGCCTGCCAGATAACTCTTTACGAGTATTAACCGTGCTGCAATTTCACTAAATCCAAAAAGAAAAGCTAATCAGTTTAGAGCACAGTAGCTCATGGTTGACAGAATCAAAGGCATTAGAAAAGTCAAGAAAAACATAGCAACTTTAGATAGTTCTTGTTAAATAGTATCCATATGTCGTCAAGTATTTTGATCAGAGCCATAGAACAACTGTGCTAAGTTTTAAAACCAGACTGGATAAGAGCTAAAAGGTTGAATTTATTAACATGAAAACAAATTTGTTCTGACATCAGAGAATCAAAAACTTCAGACAGCGTTAGTAGAATACCAATGGTACGGAAATCACAGCGACTGCATGCAGATTTAGTTTTGGATACGGGAAGCATAGTTGCAACATTCCAAACATCAGAGAAGGAGGATGTTGTAATGCTATGATTAATTATATGAGTAATCGGCTGGACAATTTTTAAAAATTTTATTTGAATACCTGCTCACCAATTCCACTGGACCGTACCTGGGGAACAGATCTTGCCACATCTTACTCAAACTTGCGACCAACGAAATGAACAGGACAACGATAAGACAAAGGCGTTATTAAGCATTTCAGGGTTTAGCGGTCAGTCTAAACTGTCGCTGATGTGAAAATACAATTTAAAATTTTATAAATTTTATAAAATCCAAATTTTACTGTTATTTGCAAAGTGTTTATATAAACATATCATTTAATATCCTTTAGACTCGCGCAGCAGGGTATGCTAATTAACATGCCACCCCTGTAAATACAAACGCGCATAAATATATTTGGATACATACTCGTTTATGAAAGTAATTTGCTTTCATTTGCTATGTTCGCTGTCACAGCATCACAATTTAACGAAGTTCAGCGCGAATTGATTGACTATCGAACTGACGAATTGACAAGGTGCATAAATGAATGAGTGATTGCATGCTGCTAACGATTTTTGGCTTACTGCCGCCAGCTAGCTTTTCACTTTGGTTGGTACGTTGGTTGGTTGCTTGGCATGTCGGCCGGTTGCCAAGCTGACTGTCTAACTAGCTGACTGCCTGCTGACTGCCTGCTGACTGCCTGCTGACTGACTGACTGACTGCTGCTTGCCTGGTTATTGCAATTGATGTCGAGGTTAATGGCAAGCATTGGCGTTGACATTAATGCCATCAACACCACTCGGCGGCCGCGCATCGCCAGCAATTATCAATATTGATGATGTTACTACTGCACTTGCTGCTCATATCGATGATGCTGTTGAGTGCTCGATGTGTGTTGATACCTACGCAGCTTGCAATGTTCGTCGACAAATCGTATCATCATTATGAGCATCATCACCAACCAAATGCCTTGCTTCGCGACCTTCCTATTTACAGAGTCGTACATTTCAGTAGAAATCGCTTAAAATGCGTATTAATGTGGCATGCGGTTTCTGTCAAGCGTTAACACACACACCCACACACACACACACACATGCATGAATAGTTATAAGCAAAATTGTACGCATTGCAAGCGGGTAAATATTCTTATCTGCATTGACATTTACGAATGCATAGTTTGTAAATTCAATCACAACAAAATTAATAGGCAAAGATTGTCCTTGCAAAATGCGAACATAGCACACGCTAGTATTCTACTCAATGTCCCATTAACATCCACATCTTCAATCACATTCTGCTACTCAATATAACCGAGCAACAACGATGCAATATAATGATCGTACCGCAACGAACGGTGGGCTGAAACTTGCAAATAATATATTGCCCAAAATTTTTAATAAGAAACAAATATGATTCTAGAATATTTTTAATGCAGAAACTTATGGTTCCAATATGAGTGGTATTTTCAAATCAAACCAATCCTTTCTCAAAGTTTGTAGTATGGTCAGAAACTATCTATCTGTCTGAGCTATCAAATGCAGGGTGAATCTCAAACCACTAATATTATTCTTATTCAATAGGAACGCTACAAAAGTTTTTTTTTAATAAAACAAAAACGGGTTGGGATATGCCATTATGTATCGAACTCGATTTCTTTTGCATGGGCACCACGGGCACGTTTGCAGAAGTCCAGACGCTGAACCCAATTTTCGACGGTTTTCAACCATAAATCGGCCGATACTGCTGCAATTTCACGTTCGATATTCGTACGAAGTTCATCAATCGTCGCTGGCTTGTTGGCATAGACCATAGACTTGACGTACCCCCACAGGAAATAGTCTAACGGCGTCAAATCCCACGACCGAGGCGGCCAATTGACTGGGCCATTTCGTGAGATAACACGTTCACCAAACTTGGTTTTCAATAAATCGATTGTGATTGTGACATTCGCTGTGTGGCTTGTGGCGACGTCCTGTTGGAACCACATATTGTCCAAGTCCATATCATCCAATTCGGGCCAACAATATTCGGTTATCATTGAGCGGTAGCGATTCCCATTCACAGTAACATGCCGGCCTTGATCATCACGGAAGAAGTACGGCCCAATGATGCCGCCAGCACAGCACCAAACCGTAATTTTTTCGGGATGCAATGTTGAGTCATAGAGTACGTGTAGATTGCTGCCTGTCCAATAACGCATATTTTGCTTATTGACGAAGCCATTCAGCCAGAAATGACGACGACCATAATTTGGACGTAGCGCTCTTAAAGTTGAGGCCATTGACTCCGAATTTCGGTAGTAAATTTTAATAATTTCGACTCGTTGTTGGATCGTATCTATATCTTTCCATGATTAAATGGCAAACCTTACTGAAGAGGAATATCAAAAGAGCTGGAAAAAATATGGCGTTGTTTGCTGTCACTATCGGTCTACTTTTGTAGCGTCCCTATTGCAAGACCCTATACTAATTTCTACCGCAAACTTAACTCACTTTTACCATTACTTTTACTAATTTCTATTACTCTTTTTACTAATGCTACTAGTAATTACTAACGTTATTTCTACTTACTTCTACTACTATTACTAATTTCTACCACTATATTTACTACTTTCTACCACTATTTTTACTAATTTCTACCATTAACTTTATAAGTGCTACTACTAATTTCTACTAAATTATACCACTATTTTTAATATTTTTATCTTCACTAATTTCTTCCACTATTTTTACATGTTTCTACCACTATTTATATATGTTACTACTTATTTCTACCCCTCTTTTTACTAATTTTTACCACTATTTTTCTTAATTATTGCCACTACTTTTACTCATTTCTACCACTATTGTTTAATAATTTCTATTACTATTTTTACTAACTGCTGCGACTATTTTTTACTAATGGTACTAATAATTTCTACTAATATTTTTACTATAACTCCGACTATTTTGTTACTACTACAAAGAAGTTTTATTGCCATCTTGCGCACTTGGGTGCACGCATGTTTTTTTGCATTCGATGCCATTTATTTTATTTTTAACGAATTTACAGTTTTCGTGAGTTAAGTAATCAAAAAGATTGCGTTTTATAGAATAAAAAGGAAGACTTAAAAAAGCAAAATCATTTCAGGAAAAATCTAAACAAATTTCTTGCCGAAAAAATACTAAAATGGCAACACTGTTTACTAGATACTATCCATCGTTCAGCATGCAACTATAAATCTCCACCATTGCACGCTTGCTAGCGGCATCTCAGAGATGCGCCTTAGCGGTCTTAGCAGCGCATACTCTACCGCCAACGGGTGGCATTGCTGACATTGCGAATCGAAGTATTCGGTTGTCAATGCTGCTACTGCTGCTGCTGCTCCTACTGGTTCTGGCTGATGATGCGTGTGTGGTCGCATTAATTAGTTTGATTTGCAACACAAAGTGCAAAAAAATTGGTTGGTTTCGAAAATATGGCGTTTCGACTTCAGAGCCAACCAATCTGCCACACCGGCAATGTTCCGGCACAGCGCGAATGCAAATTCACCAGGGAATTAAGCCGTACGCGCTTGTACCATTCCGTCGCGCCGTCCTCTTTTTGCGGTTTCAATTGGGTGGTCTGAAACCACCCAATAGACTCAACCGGCTGTCGCTTGGGTTTTAGAGCATTTTCCATCCTAGCATCATGTTTGTATAATTATGTGCATACCTTGGCGTGCGTTCAAAAGCAACTCGCATATTGGAAATTCAACTGAAATTGCTTAACCGCAGCTACACATTTTTGAGAGGATTCGATTTTTAATGAACTTTGCTTTTAGTTTTACTATTTATTTGACTGTGTATTTCATTACCAAGCATTCTTAATTGCAATTCATACATATATGTACATGTATTTACTTATTTGGTTGTTGTGTGTAAATGAATCGGATTTGGGTAGAAGACATGTTGAGTGCGTGTAATTAATTAAACGAAACCTAAGCCAATTAGCTATTTCCACCACAAAGTTGCGTTGTGCGTGAATCCAAAGTTTCAATTGAAGATTCGATCATAAGTGAATAGGTGTTCGGTTGAACACGAGCCATTTCGACAGCTTAACTTTGAATAAATTACCTATATCAAATATTATACTAATTAACACTCTAAAGACCACGAAATTGTACAGAATGTAGATTAATTCTTAGATTGTGACCCATGTTAGAAATATATCGAGCGCTAACCGCGAAAATAACTTATGCGACATTATTAACAATATTTATTTTTTAATGCAGAATTGTTCTTAAACTTATAAAACGTTTTCCTTGTAAGATATTGTATTTCTAATCACCGTAGTTACGGAGATATACGACTTTGAATTTTAACGTAAGCGAAGCCTGCCTTTTTCAGCTAAAGGACTAGCAACAAAATATAGAGAATTCCTTCTACCTACCCTTTGTATAAATAAAATATATCTACAATATTAGAAATACGACGATCCAAAAATGCGGCTTAGAGTAGCCACTACGAGCTTCTGGAGGGAATCAAAGACACAGTCAGACTAAGTAAGTTGTTGGCTGAAAAACATTCCTGTCCGTCGCTCTTATACAAAAACCATGTGATGCCTGCTGAGTCTATGGAGGGCTCGCTTGAGCTGCTTGTCCATACCTCACTTTCCGGTTCCTAAAAGATGACACATCGCTGAATCTATTTTCACGGAAAGTAAGATTTTATGGACGATTAAATCATTTTCGCCCCAGAAAAGTCCTGGCCTTGGTGATATTCTCCTTGTCATGCTACAGACTGTGCAGGATGCTGTCGCTTTTATCAGTCTTCCAAATCTATGCAAGTCTCTCATCAAGGCTGTGATATTGTACGGCGAAGAAGCAAATGGTGCAGCCATGAAAGTTTCGACGTGGTACCCACTGGTGGTAGCAGATTAAGTGGTAGCCCTCCTCTACGTTTGTAAGATCAGGTCGAGAAGGACTTGACTTCACTTGGTGTCTAGCAAAGCAAAGGAACGACCAGTTAAAGCACCAGTTATTGATTGATTAAAGAGGAAGAATACCAATCGACTGATCAACGAGATCGTTACATTTACCCCATCTAGAATGTTTTAGCTTAAGTCACATGAAGTTGTTTGTTCGCACGAACAAACCTAAAACTTTCGACACCTGAAAGAGAGCATATTTCGACCCATTGCCCAAATAATGCAAATAAAGCTTAGTCGAAAATCGGAGCCCGGGCTTAAAACTCCGTTTAATGAAATGGTCTATTTTCAATTTAAAGTTATTTATAAGTACTCGTAGTATCTCTATATTATTTTAATGTAAAGTTCTAAATCCTTAAAAAACTACCTTAAAAGTGATGACCATCGTAACAAATATATATATAAATAATATGTGTGGATATTATTCGTTGTTTGACTTAACATCTCCGCCCATAGTTGCCAAACGCGATAAGTGGCAAGTGACCTCTTTAATTGAATAAGTTACGAAAGTATCATTTATAATTTAAAATGCCTTTGTATACTCTTGTTTATATAAATAAATTTACTCCTACTCCATTTGTTATGCTATTCCCCTGTTCTAATATTAATTAAAACCAACAAACTTAAAATTCAAGTAAATTTCTTAGAACAGAATAGTTTACATATACTCGCACAGCAAATATAAATAGCATCTGTACGCTTGAACATTAGGGTGATCCAAATAACAACGAGTATAGTTAGCAAATCACGGAATTGCAAATGAGAAGGTATTAAACTAAATTATTGGTAGTAAGTGCTAGCTAGGCTGAGGGGCAATTGGAAAAGAGCAATTTATACGAGATTTAAGTTAGCTATGAATTCTTGTTTAAATGCTCCTTTACTTTCATTGCTTTTCAGATTGACTTTTTTAAAGTGAAATATTTGGCACCACTGTACTTATTTAACGAAGATGCCTGCTTTTGTTGCATGCTTTTTCGGCATAAATTCCAAAAGTATTTTTAACTTAAATTATTAATTAACATAGAATAAAACATTTTCATCATAGCCGAGGAGCTGAATATGATCCAGCGTTGCCAGATAGTTGAGACTCTATACACTTAAGCCCTACTGAGGATTTAATCTCAAACGATGATAGAGCCTTGGGTGCTGCATGGCTGTCCCTCTGGAGACGTGTGTGTTCTGGAACCAAAGTCAACGGGCTTTATACCCTTCGGAATCTTATATCCGTCAGTATAACGGTGTAGTTTTCTAGCCTTTAGGTGTATTTCCAGTGAACACGCACTCCATGTTTTTTATTCTCTAGTTCGATCTCAAATCTTCTCTCAAATTAAATAATTTTGTTGATATCATCTCTGTGGAGATTAGCTAGAGGGATTCTTGTGCTAAGCATTTCCATATTCTGGCCTGATATGATCGTCTCTTTCCAGTGAAGTTCCCTAGCAAAACTAAGAAGGATTCAATCGGCATCCCGATAAATGGGTGTGTGAAGTGAAGCGTTCGGCTTATAATCACTCCCAAAGCGCCTGTCGGATATAAAGGCATGGCTTCTGTAGGATCTGCTGATTATTTTTGATTACCTCAAATAGAAAGACTGTGTTTTATACTTTTTTCTTTGGGAAAAATTACAAATATGCCTAGGCGTCACTCCTTAACTGGCTTTTCTTTCGAAAATTTGGTACTAACAAAAGCGAATGCCAACTTTTAAGGCTATTTAATGAGTTTTTTTAATTTTCATATTTGTTAATATATATATAGACGGTATTGCGTTCATTGCGTATATAATTATTTAAATATATTAATTGTTATAATTTTCTGCAGTTCATTCAAATTGTAATAAAATACTATTTGTTTTCGTTAAAAGTAAAAAAAAAATAATGAGAAGTAATAAAAAATAAAAATAAAATAATTTATTGTATAAGTAAGCGAATTCAATTTTTTGTTTATTTGTGATTTTTTTCTTCCAACATTTAAAAGTGTGATTAGTTTTTAATTATTTTTAATGGCAACTGGTCATTGAAAATTAAAAAGTAGAAATAATAATAATAAAATTTTATCTATAATCATTACAATTTACGAACATTAGAGAACTGTTAACTTTTTGTTGTAATTTTTTGCTCAGCGCATACCATAAAATATCGAACCTCCCTAATACAATAAAAATATACATTTGTACAGATATATGTTTTCATAATTTATTATATATCGATAAACTGTTAAATATGCACATCCGATTTATGATTTCAGTGTAATTGAAAACAATTAGTTTATTTGTAAATTATTGCCAACTACTAATACTTTAATATTGCATGTAGTTAGCAAATACACAAAAATAAATTCATATATCTAGTATCTTCTGGCTCTTAAGTGGAGCATATGGCCTCAATAAAATAATACTCGAATATTTTTCAAGCATTACTAAAAACACTCAAGTAACCTTAGGGAAATCACTTGTGCTGGAGCTGATACTGGAGCATTTTACCCTTTTTCCATGAGCACTTACACAATACATGCAAAATATATAAATCCTATGTATGTATGTAGCTACGTACATATGGGTATGCTCTTAAATAACTCTCAAAAATATTTTAAACAAAACATAAGACTATAGTATTTTAATATACTCGTACTTTTGTTACGAATTTCTCAGCAATTATCAAAAGCTGCAACTGAAAACTAAATACTAAATACGCAAAGGACATATGTAATTGGTAGAAATTTACAAATACAATGCACTAAAAGTAAGTATCTATGTGCGCTGATTTGTTTTATATATGTAGCTAGTTATGATTCTATGTACATATGTACAGTAGAATCGTTTAATTTGAAAATATTTGACGAAGAAAAGGGGTTGAAGTAAATTTTAAAAGTAATGCACAGGTTTATAAATTTCTTTTTTGATATCACAAGAAATTTATTTTGCTTGTACGCCATTTAATAAAATATTAAAATTATTGCATAAAATAATTTGGTAAAAAGCAATTCAAAAAAAAATATCATATTTCGTACTGTCTCAAAGTTTTATCACATTTGAACAAAAACTCATTGAAAAAAGCACTCGTCCACCTAAGTGCGCGATCAACCAGTAAAATCACTATTAAAAAAAGTGGTAGGAATTAGTACTAGCATTACTAAAAATAGTGGTAGATTTTGTTAAAACTGTGGAAGAAATAATTAAAAATAGTGAAGAAATAAGAATAAAAGATAGTAGAATTTAGTAAAAATAGTGGTAGAAATTAGTAAAATTAGTGGTAGAAATTTGTAGTAGCATTAATGAAAATATTAAACGAAATTAGTAGAATTAGTGGTAGAAATTAGTAGTAGCATTAGTAAAAATGATCAAAATAGCGATAGAAATTAGTAAAAATAGTGGTAGAAATTAGCAAAAACAGTGGAAGAAATTAGTAAAAATAGTAGTAGAAATAAGAAAATTAATGTTTGAACTTAGTTTTAGTATTAAAAAAATAGTGGCAGAAATTAGTAAAAATAGTGGAAGAATTAAATAAAATAGAAGTAGAAACTTATAAAAATAGTGAAAGAAATAAGTGAAAAAAGGAATAGAATTTAGTAAAAATGGTGGCAGAAATTAGTAAAATTAGTAACAGAAATTAGTAGCAACATTAATAAAAATGGTGGTAGGAATTAATAAAAAAAAGTGGAAGCGATTAGTAAAAATAGTGGAAGAAACTAATAATAATAGTGGTAGAAATTGGTAGAAATCAGCAAAGTTACTGGTAAAAATTACTGGTGGCATAGTAAAAATAGTGGAAAGAAATAATAAAAATAGTGGCAGTAGTAATTAAAAATAGTGGATAAATTTGTAAAAATAGTAGTAGAAGTTGGTAAAACTGGTGGTAGAAATAAGTAAAAATTAATAAAAATGGTGGTAGAAATTAGTAAAATTAGTGGAAGAAATTAGTAAAAAAATTGGTAGAAATTAGTAAACATAGTGGTAGAAATTAGAAGTAGCATTCATAAAACTAGTGATAGGAACTATTAAAAATAGTGGAAGAAAGTAGTAAAAACGGTGGTAAAATTAGTAAAATTAGTGGTAGAAATTAGAAAATTAGAAAAGAAATTAGTAACATAGAGGGGCCTTTGGTCATATTCTCTTCTCAAATACGACCTTCGCTTTAATTGTTGCGTAAGATGTCTAAATATATTTCTTTTGTCATACCATTGCAGTTTTTGAAATTAGAAAATATAGTGGTAGAGATTAGTAGTAACATTCATAAAAATAGTGGTAGAAATTAGTAAAAATGGTGGTGGAAATTAGGAAAAATAGTGGTACTTTTTGGCGTCTTCCTTTTTCAAATGTACGAGTATCTACCCTTCCTTTTAATTGTTGCGTAAGATGTCTAAATATATCTATTTACTTTGTCTTAGCTTTGCTGTTTTTGTAGTTCGTTTATATTTTAACGTCTTATTTTCATATCTTGCCGCGGGAGTAAGGAAATAAAGGCACCTAAGTGCGGAGTCATGGAGGCGAAATGCAGTTTAATAAATTGTATTCACTTTTGAGCTGATCCCACATAATATTGATAATATGACGTTTTCCCAGTATATATTGAAGATTTTCTTGGTTGCATATTTAAAAGGATCTAAAGAAATAATCAATCAAAGAGACCGCCAATACTAGGTATAAAATATTTTCCCCATCATTCCAAAGTCCCAAGCAAAACTATAGCCTAAATTAAGCCTTTGAATCCGTACATAGTATAAACACAGCGCTGGAAAATTGGAAAACTCTTAACTTTTCCACTCGATTGCCTAGAAAAATTCAAATCAAACATTCCCTACTGGGCCTAAGTTTATACAAAAAAATTATCATCGTTTATCATCATAAGTGTTGGTGTCTCCGCAAATATCTGCAGCATTTGTGTATGAAACAGGAGATTAAAATTTTATCAAAACAGGATATGCAACTAAATGAGAGTTTTCGTTTTTGGTTTGCTTAAATTTCTATATGTCATTTATTGTTACTTCTAAAAAATGTATGTGCGGATATTAATCAACTAGTGAGAGTTTGTGTGATAGGTATTTTATTATGTTAGCTTAGATGTGTAAATGATTTGTGTTTTACAATCCTTAAAATAGAAATATTCAAAATTATGTATGTATGTATGTACATGCAAGTTTTTCTAAATTATTTGTAGTACATTTCCATGTGAGCATTTTATTTTAGTATTTAAATTACTAAGAGAAATTAATCCCAAATTTACGATTCCTAATTTTTTGTAAAGATTTCTTTCGTAATTTTATCTAACAATTGGACTTAAATTATTTCTACAACAATGGTTTTTTCAAATTTAACTTTTTAGAACTGACAGCCTGAAATAAGAGATTATATTTTTAAATATGATCGAAAAAATAGAGACACTTAAATATTTATGCGACCTCATTGAGTAATTTAACTCCAATTACCTAAATAGTTTCCGCTTTCATAAGAAATTATAGCCGTTACGGTTCTTGATTAACCCATTACCGCTCACACGAAACTAGAATTGAGAGTTAATTTGTATTGTTATTTATTACAACTCTTAAGCCTTTGTACAATAAGCGTATTGGTAGGTAGGTAGGTTCCTATACCCAAACATTCTCTTTTTAAATCGGTAGCGTCAATTTTAAAATTGTGCCTATTATTTTGTCCATCGTCAAGAGCACTACTTTTTCTTATAAGATCAGTGACGTTGTCGCTCAAAAATATTTTCAAGAGCTGTATGGAGTTGTGGTCTTTCAATGCTTCTAATATATTTTTCTGCATCAATCTGATAGTGTTAATAATGTGGCGGGCTTTACTGAATGTAGGAAGTATTTTTTTCCAAACAGGTTCCTCGGAATTTTAACGCTTTGCTCGTTTCGCAGGTGTTTTTTAAATAAAATGCAGCTCATTATCATCTTCATAATTTGATCTTCCAGGAATTATTCCTATAGTACCTCAGACATCTCTTGGAAGCGTTGTAGAAATCAGATTCCCATCCTTTTCATTTCCTTTCATCACATATGACAGCCAGGTCGGGAGATGCTAGTACTACGTCATACCCTATTTCCTCGTTCTCTTCCTACAATGCTGATTCGGGATCTCCTTGGAATCCCGAACAGAATAAAAATTCACCTTTTGTGCCGTCCGAGAAAACAAATTACATTATTAGATGACAGTCCAAGAAATTACCGACATCGAAAATATTTTAAAAGTAGTGCTTATCTGTACATATACCGTTTTCTTTGTTACAATTTGGCTCAAAACCCGGTGAACGGTTTTCAACGAAATTTGGACAGCATAAGTATTTTCCTTAGACCCGTCGCAATCATAATAATAATAATTTGCTCTAACACTATAGCTTCCTGTTTGGCCGAACTACTCCTACAACTTGTGGTGTACGTCTTGTTATTGTAACACAAATATAGGCTATATTTCAATCCGTTAGATGGGGCTAGGGACGAGTTGTTCGGAAAATCTATATTTATTATGCGATATTGATGGTATTAGCAAGGTATTGTGCTGGTACAGAAAATCTGCATTAAAGAACGGATTGACCGATGAAATTAAAAACGTATAATAGAGGTGTAATGAGGAATACTTTTGTTCGAGATAAAGTTGGCTCCAAACTTAGCTGCTGCTATTTCTGTCGGATATCCCATTGAAAATTATGTCAAAAATCTTCTATTGACTTTAGTGTCGACTTCGTTTTTATTGTGACTACGGGTGATTGTTTTTTAAATTCATCGAAGCCTTATTTTTAGTTTTAAAATCGACTGTAAGTATATGGAAAAGCTCTAACCAACATAGATGTAGCCGGGGTTATGAACTAGCTTACAATAAAAATTAAAAAATGTTATACTTTTGACTAATTGTGTCCGCTTCGTATGACCTATTAAAATATAGGATATATGCATGATATCTTGAAAATTAGATTTTATATATAATGCATTTCATACCAAAGTTTTAAAAAACTAGAATTTGAAACAAAGAGGTATACACAAGCGTGAAGAGTGGGCGGTAATAGGTTAAAACACAGATTACGTTTCGAACATACATAGTACGTTTTGTAAAGCACTCATCAATTACTATTAAAATAGCAAGACGGAACTTTTTATTTGCATTTCCGTGTCTTTTTCGTTTAGCCTTCGAATACTCACATAGCTAAACATACTGTTAGGTCAACAGAGATTTGCAATTAGAGGGCGTTAAGCTACTACGAGATAGTTTTGTAAGATTTACTTATTGCTTTTCAACAAGTTGCTGTGTTTGCATAAATAGGTACAATTTTTATACCCGAGCGCTTTAGTGCCCAGTGTTGCTATTAAAACTCTGCTCACCTAACTGTTGTTTGTAACAGGATACGAGTATACCAAAATGTTCAGAATGAAACATAGAGTAAAATTGAGCTGTCTCGATGAAATTGGGTGCACATTGCTCTCGGCCGAAGGTTGAAGGTATTGCAAATGGGCGAAGTCGGATAATAGCCAACCCCAAATCGGATAGTAACATGAAAATCAAAAGCATGCGATGAAAAATGAAATTTTGTTTTTGCAAAATTACTTTTTCACATCCTGCTAAATTTAGTGCACGATTTGCATTTTCACTCAGTAAGAATAATTTCGCAAGCGGTAGTTTACAGTAATAAAAACATTTAATATTTCAATAAATGTAAAATGCAATTCCGCTGCTCAAAATTGATATACCGAATTGGGGTGGGAGAAGGAATTTGGTTATGAACTTTAGGAACAGCAGCTTTAACCGGGGGCCCATTATTAGTTTTTTTCGGATCAAAAATCATTGGCAACCATTCTTTTAAAAACCAACTCAAATAAACCAAACGAGTTCTTCTATCATAAACTAAACTTATTCAAATCTAACCTCATTTTTATTTTGAGAATTTTTCATTTTAAATCATTGCATAATCATTATTTTATTTTCGATCAAAAATTATGGTTTTTCTTGCAATTAAATTTTTTCGATTAACTTGTTTGTTAAGTTTTAATTTTTATTTGTTCGAGCACGTTTGATCTTTAATGTAGTAATTATTATTTTTTATTTGATTAAAATTTTTCCGATCACATTGGTTTTGATCAAAAAAATAAAACATCAAAAAAAAATTTGTTGGCATTTGTTATGATCTACAACAAGAATAACGATTGTTTTTAAACAAAAAAATAAAAATCCAAAAATACCGATACAAAATTATCGAAAAAATTTAAATCCAAGAATAACGATCAGTTTTCATCGAAAAAATAGGCATCACAAATTAACGCTAATAAAAAAATAAAAATTTAAAAATAACGATCAAACTTGATCGAAAAAATGAAAATCCAAAAGTTTCGATTGTTTTTGATAGAAAAAATAAAAGTCATAAAATGATAAAATGACTATGATCGAAAAAATAAAACATAACAGACAACGATCAAACTCGATCGAAAAGCTAAAAATTAATAAATAATAGTTTTTTATCGAAAAAAAAAAACAAAAATCAGAAAAAAGCGATCAAATTTGACCGAGAAATAAAAACCAAAGAATAACGATTATTTTTAATCGAAAAAAAATCAAAGAATACTATAAATTTGGTCGCAAAAATGAAAAATAACGACCGAAGTTGTTCAAAAAAAATAAGAATGCAGGAATAACGATTTTTTTGATCGAAGGAATAAAAATAACAAAATACCGATCGAACTTGATCGAAAAAATGAAAATTAACAAAATATCGATCAAACTTGATCGAAAAAATAAAAATCCAAGAATAAAGATTTCTTTTTTTTAAGAAAAAGTTATAATCATAAAAGTCGATCAAACTTAATCGAAAAAATTAAAATTAAAAAATAACGGTCAAACTTGATCGAAAAAATAAAAAATCCATGATAACGATTCTTTTTGATCGAAAAAATAAAAGGCTTAAATTAACGATTAAATTAATGTTTTTTATAAAAAATATAACCTTTACCGTCAAAGCTTGAGTTTGGAAGGATATTTAATTAACTCGTTAAATAGACTCTTTATTAAGGCAATTCGTTTTTAGTATCTATAAAAGAAATCGTAACCACATTTATGATCTTAAAAATTAAACTCAGCTAACTGCAGTGCAAATTTTACAAATCAGAGCATATAAAACACATGAAAAATCGGAACACCCTTTAAATTTGTTTGTGTGTATTTTTTTTCAATACAGAGCTTACAATTTAATAAAATAATAAATTTTGTCAATATTTTCAAATTTTCAGTAGACTATACTAACACTTCACACGTACATATCCAATACTTAAGCTACACACAAAAATTATAATATTCCAGTCAGCAACAGTTCTTCGTATTTTCTTTAAACCATTTTCAAAGAATTTGATAAAATAAAAAAAAATCGAAAATGAATTCCAAGCCTGAAAGGATATGCACTCACAGGAAATTATAAAATTTCAATAAAAGTCAAGTAAAAATACCCTAAGCAAAACGGAATTTTCGATAAACTGCAGACAAATTTGTTTACAGAGCAACACGCTTGTCTTGTATGCACAAGAATTCAAATAGTCATATGTGTGTGTGTTTGTGAGTATGTGTTTGTGTGCATGCCTGCATGAATATGCATACTTTTTTTATATGTAAATATTTTATTCTGCTCTTCACGACCCTCTCTCTCACTCTCTCCGCCGCCACAACAACAAATTGCTCATACCACGCAGCTAGAGCATTTAATATAGAAAATTTCAAATTTCGTATTCTTGTCGTAATGCAGCGTACTGGCATATCTCAGCAATGCGCAGAGATTGCGTTGCTGCAGGAAGCGCGCAGTGGGTGCGAGGCAAGAGCGGAAGTTGGAACTAAACGCAGCGCAGCAGCAGCAGCAGCCAAGCCTATTGTGGCAACCGCACTCCACCACCTGCCTCCGATGGCCGTTCATGACAAGCACACACAAATTTTTACATATTTAGTTTTTGTATTTTTTCCGGGTCTCGATTTGATTTTACGCTTACGTTTTTTATGTCACTACAGTAGCAGCAGCAACAAGAGCAGCAGTTACAGCAACAACAATCTCATAGATATGTACAAGTTATTTCTGTGATAAATAAATAAAATTGCAGTGTATGCAGATTAAAATTCAAATTTCGTACGCTTACTGCAACAGAGGCTAAAGGCAGATATGTAAAGACGAAATCCAACATACATTACTACACCGACACTTGCACGCTCACTTAAATGCTTACAAAATATTTTGCATAGCCGGCCGAGCATATGCAGCACGTTCTAGTTAGATAGGATATGCACGCATGCGCAGTTGTATTTGTACGCATACAGTTGGGTACGAATTTTTGTTGACTGCTGTTTTTACATACCTACTACGAAGCTATGTAGGTATTTTTGTTTCTTACAAATGTATTTACATATTTACAAAATGCAAAGTGCAAACGCACATATGTACATACATTCGTATGCGAATTTCAATATCTACTTCGAAGATGGTTGCTCCTTTCTGCTAAAGCTCACTTGTACTGCGATTGCTCTGCTGGCGTAACAAATTCCAACTCACAATACCAGGTGCACATACAGACGTACGTAAGAGCGTTAAGATTTGAATATAAATATATGTATGTATTAAGCTCTAAAAGTTTTTGACTTGAACCATAATATGAGCGAAAATTTGAAACGTTTATTGAGAAATTTTTATATCCAAAGGCACTGATGCCCAGAGCATTACTTAGTTCACCCAACGGTTGTTTGTAATAGCATAAAAAAATCGAGATAAATATAGACAAAATTCTTGGAATTAAAAGCGAAAATAATTAACCCTTCGGAGGTGTGGTGGGGTATGTCATACCCCAGCACATGTATTTCCTTAAATATATATATGTTTTTGTTTAAGGAATACGTTATCGCTCCCAATAGCTTTCATTAACATTCAAATACAGGAGATCTGCCACGTTTTACATACCCCAGATATTTCTGTTCCATGGGACAGCCTTTCAAAGTGGGCTGGGGTATCATATTCGATCGCCATAACTTTTTATGTAATTAATGCATTACAGTGAATTTTCTTTCCTTTAAATAAATGTTATTTTTACTTTTGAAATGTAAAAACAGTTTTGAAATTGTTTAAATACAAAAAAAATTATGTTTCAGAAAACTGGAACCTCACTTTTTGGAATAATTTATATTGTCTTTTTTTTATGGCTATAATATTGAATACGAAGGAAAAATTGTTATGTTTTTAAATTAACACTTTTTAAAAATTAGTTAAAGAATAATAAATCACCACAAAATATTGCTATTATTGGAATTTGGTATTTATTTGAAATTGATAGGCATGGGGTATGTCATACCCCACCACACCACTCAAGGAACTTTTAGTCACCACACCAACGAAGGGTTAAGCCATATATCTTTCTCCGTCCGTCCGTCCGTGGGTCGGATACCTCAACGAAACATTGCCCTCGACGCCGTTTTTATATTCCAATCGGAATTGGATAATAACCACGCCCACATAACGCAGAATGCGTTGGCTCCGCCTACTTTATTAGAAAAATGTATATCTTCGAAACTTATCGATCAAAGTCTACCCAGTTTGGTACACAAGTCATTAAGCAAAATTTCGAAAAGTGTAAAAATCGTGCAAAAACCATGCCCACCTCTCTTGTAACGGTAATTTTCAAAAATCAAAAAACACCTAATAACCTACTAACCTTACTGAAACTTTTCTCAAATTCAATGCGGAATAAAAAAAAGTCTATACAATAATAGACGTGGCTTCGCCCACTTTCGAGCAAATGGGTATATCTCTTAAAATTATGCCACCAAGCTCCACCAAATTTAGTGCACACCAAATAATATATAGAGCCTCATATTACGATCTATGTACCAAATATTGTACATTATTAAAAATTAGACTTTTATATTTTATATGGCATAGCACTAATATATATATATACTCGGTTTGGTCCAGAAACCACATGCTCCTACTCTAAAAATTTCATAAACGTCGATTGCGTACTTTGGACGAAGAAGTTTCTTTTTTCCATGGCAGAAATACATTCGGAGGTTTGTCTTTACCTGCCGAAGAGCGACCGCTATTAGAAAAAGCTTTTCTTTAATTTTCGATGTTATTTTCCAAGGCCAAGATTTGAACCCGGGACCGGCCGAATTAAACGCGAACAATTGACACAAGCGGCTACGGAGTCATCTATTTCTAATTGTTATATTTAACCCTGCTGTTAGGTTAAAAAAAAAACTTACGAATCTTAGGTTAGAGGACCATTTGGTCCATACTGCAGTTTTCATACAAAATAACAATTTAATCTTAGTCTTTATATTTAGTTTGGTTCAATACTTGCTAGATATTATTATTTTATTATTTACTCAACTCTGGTAAAACCCAGCACCAGTGGCCTGCTCTAAAAATGCTTCTAGTTCAGGAGCTCGAAAGCGAGGAATTTGCAGTTGCTGCAAGTCTAAGCCTGATGTAAAATGCTCCATTTGCAGTGCGTTTATTTGCAAAACCAACCGAAAAACATTTTTTTGCTCATCATGTAGTGCCAAAAAGTATCGAACAAACTAATAAATACTTATTTTTGGAAAATTAATGCAAAGAAAATCAAAGAAAATATACCATGGACCAAATGGTCCCTTAACCTAAGATTCGTAATTTTCAATTTATCTTAGTCCAGTTTTAAGTCAGAGAATTAAATTTTCGCACATAATATTGTTTTATAAAAAGACCACCTGAGCTGAAAAATTTAGACAGTATATATCACCGTTCCAAAGTTAAAAAGAAAACAAACAAAAAAATTGGACCAAATGGTCTTAACCTAACAGCAGGGTTAAATATCGCCAAAAAAATCACATAGCAAATGTGAATTGTGGAAATGTTTACTAAGACTTAGATTTAAGTCTCCAAACCAAACTTGACAAGGTATATTTAAATACCATTATAATGGACATCAACTTTTCACCGCGTTGGAAAATTAGAACATCATAAAGAAAGAACTCCTATGTTTTATTAAAACAAACTGATTTCTGAATTTTTACTGTTCGTCGTTTTGGCGCCGCTATTGCTGATAATAATAGAGAATCATGAATAGATTAAATCCTGCAACATTTGTATCAAAAAATTTCTTTCTGTCGGCTTTTACAGAGAGATAAAAACCAAATACAAATCTGTTCTCCTACTTATTTTTGAACAGAAGAGACAACTTTTGCTTTTTAACTTGCCTCTATATTATTCGAGTAGGATTCTATGCACCATTGTTTTAGAAAGTCCAGTTACAACTGTTAATTCTTTAGTGGTTAGCCGTTTGTCTTGCAATACTGTCTTCTACACAAATTTGATGTTTTTACCCATTCTCAATTTATTTTGTTTTCCAAACGAATTATGTCGGCATTTTTTTACGCTAATTTAGGAAGGGGAAGAATATTCCGACAGCATCCACTACTGTTTGATTTGTGCCGCTGTATTTCTTTATTTTGTTAAACAGCTTTTCACAGCTCGATCCTAGTTCCATTCTTGTACTTCATGAACTTACAGGGTTTAGGAGTATAGGAAGTTACAGGAAAACAGCTCACGTACATCAAAATCCTGTAAATGACATCACTTTTTGGGGAGTTGTGTAGAGAATGAAGAATAAAGTTGCAAGATTTTACCCGAACTTTTTCTTCGTGTTAAATCATGTAAAATGTTAAACGATAAGTTGTTGCACAAAAGTAAATAAATATTGTACGTTGTCAAGTTTGTAGGGAAAAGCATTACATTAAAGTAGATTTTAGTCATTTTGCAGCATTTGAAAAAAATTAAATTTATTTTTAATTAAAAAAAAAAATATTTATAGAAGTTTTCACAGAAAAAATATTGTTTTGTGTTCCCGTACTTTTTGTTTGTTAGTCTCTTTTTAGTCCCACTGTAGAGTGATTTTGATATTTGACATTTTGACAGGATTTTGCAAACAAAGTACTGGATCAGTGCTACTAAATTTTGAACATTTCAAATATTTTTTGTTTTTACTCACCGATATTTGATTCTAAATTGTGTTTGCGTTAAAATTTATTTTTAATAGTTTTTATTATTTTGTATCTCCGACAAATCGATGTAGGTAGGTAGGTTCGAAAATTGTGGACTCTACTACGTTCATAGATGTGTGAATGTGTCCGTAAATTTATTTGTTTGAGATAAATGTATTATAGTATTTTATTCTGTGTGCATACATTTAGCAGTGCACAGTCAACAAAGATATCTAAAGCCATTGAAGGAACTTCATAAGAAGTCAAAGTATATCGAAAATTTAAAAATTTCGGAAACCACTCTACACAAATTTCGTTTTTTTTCTATATTGTAGAATTTCTTTTGACATGTTCATATTTCCGAAGTTATTTAATCAGTTAGTCAGAAAAAAGTTTGGGCTAGTGTGTATCTTAAACAAAAGATGCTAAAAATAAATTATTCTGACGAATGAGAAGCGTGGTACTAAGGTAATGTACAAAGCATTAATGTACTCCTTTATTTGACTTTCAAACTAAAATTTAGCGCCTATTACTATAAAAATTCTATTTTTTGTATTCTGTTATTAAATTTTAAAATTCTGTAATAAAGTGTTATACCTTTCTTAATATTATACTATAATTTGTAATAATATTTAGCGGACTTACGTAATTCGTTCCTAAAACTGGATTTTTCTTTTTGATTTCGCAAATCTTCGCTATGTGACAACTGAGATCTTAGTTTGTTCTAAGGATTTTAAAAATTACGCACCAAAGGTTAAATACAAACGTGAATACAAAGTTTGGTAAGGGATCGATAAAGTGGTTTTGACGATTTTTGCAATTTTATCAAATTAATATATAATTTATTTGTGTATACAACGTCTATTTCGAAATAGTTCATAAAAAAACTACAGATAGCAATATAAAATTTCACATTTCATTTATTAATTTAGTTGGAATCAAGGCTTAGACTTATCGGTTTCGTCCAAATAAATATGCTAGTTCTTAAATTAATTCTTAATAATTTTATAAAGTATATGTGCGTATTTCCTTTAGACCAAGGTATAAAGAATGAATCTAATCATATAACACGAGTCGATGGAGAAATTGGTCGATAACTATTGCCAAAAACTGCGATGGAATCATTGAATTCGAATCGACAATAAATTTCTCGATGAGGTTGAACTCACTTGGTGTGTCCAAAAATACCTTCCGTGGGTCATAGCTGGCTTGCATTGCAGAATCATTAAGACTGTAAATATCTGCCGATATCTGTTGGTTAGTTCATTGCGAAAAATTAAAGAAATGGAACTTTTGGAAGTGCTTACGCAACCAGTTGATGACAATGCACTGAATTATATTTTGGCATGTTTATTTTAGAGACGCGAGGGAAAAATCAATTGGAGGTGCTTGTAAACTTGCCGGACTTGCATTCACATATAGCTAAAGTCTTTACTTAGAAATTTTCAGCCGAACTAAATTCGTTTTGCACTTACGACAAATGATTACCCATCTTTGACCCTCATTACCAACAGCAATTACATTAATTATAAATTATTTCATAAATAAAACAAAAACCTCAATTTCATTTCGGAAATTTGACACACAACACAACACTTTGTGGGTAAAGCAAGCTATCGACGATATCATTGACCCCATAAAATTTTTCTATCGAGAATCCTTTATTCTTTTATACCCAATATTTTAAGCCTAAAAACACTGTTCAATATATAAATCAAAGCAAGTGTGCTAAAATAATACAATTTTTAAATCTTTAACGATGTTTCTTGTTTGAATTAAAATAAAATAAATGACTTTAACGCTTCATACCTATTTTCCAAAATTTTGATTTTTTAATTATTTCGCTCGCTAATTAAATTCTTTATACCAAATTCGAAAGAATTCGTGACATGATTTAGTAAAATATTTGGACTTGTTGCAAAATACCTTTAAATGAGAGGTGAGTGTGGTTTAAATCGGATTACAAAAAGTTTTGAAATTGAGCTTTTTGACAAGAAATGCAAAGTGTGCCTAATGT
This sequence comes from Anomoia purmunda, assembly GCA_951828415.1. Lineage (NCBI taxonomy): Eukaryota > Metazoa > Arthropoda > Insecta > Diptera > Tephritidae > Anomoia > Anomoia purmunda. The sequence continues at coordinate 93,176,260 of OX639994.1, forward strand.
GGTAGAATTTGGCAAGGAAGTTTCGGACTAATACCGATTTGCTCTAAGGTGAGCGATCCATGGCCATTCCTAACATTTATGATTCCATGTATTTCAGTCTCAAACCCAATCTTGTCTGTCAAATAAGAGCAAATTGCCTTGTGTAGTTAAGAGATATTGGTTTTTTTGTGATTTTCGTTTTTTACCGTTATATAAGTGGTGAGCAAGTTTATAATGATTTCTACAATTTACGAAATTTTACTTGAAATGCAATGTAGGCTTTAGAGTAGGTGGAGTTTTCGAGATATACCTAGATGTTCGAAAGTGGATGGTGCCATTTTTGGCTCCTTGTATTTGTTTGTTTTTTAATAGTTATCCTTATATGAGAGTTGAGCGTAGTTTTGGTCCGATTTTTGGACTATAGTTTAGAAGATAAAACGACTTCTTATGAAATGGGCGGGGTCGCTCTAATTTTCCAAAAACAAAAATTGCACACGTATTAGTTTCCTCAACCAAATGCTATATATCATATTTGAAAAAAATCTCCGCATTCGCTCATTTGCAATACCACAGTACCAAGGGGTCTAGCACAATGTGTACACCAAGTTTGATGAGATAGCTCGCTCAATAGTTGCTCGAGTTATCCGACAGACGAACATCAATTCCGCTATTAATTTTAAGATCTCTGTCGAATCCTTGATTAGAACTAAATTAATAAAAAAAAATGTTACAGTTTTTGTATAAAGTATTTCGAAATAGAAGGTGCATACACAAAAATATATATAAGAATATTTTTAGATATTTTGGTACCACATGGCGTATGAGTGATATTTAATTCTTCACATTTCTTTAAAATTACGGGTTTTATACACGAATTTATTTCAATCAATCATGTTAGCAGGCGAATTATTTGAAATTTTGCAAAAATTACAATATAAAGTTTAGGTTTTTAATGAATTTTGTACTATATTGGTAAGGATTATTTTAGAAATCAATCAGTTGATTTCGAAAACGGTTTAGTGGCATGCCCAGCGAATAACTTTTGTATTTACTTGTGGATTTATTCATTAATATCTAATATTTTTAGTAATGAACTAGATGGAAACATAAAGGACATATCAAATCCAATGCCACCAGGTGAGTTTGTTTTGCGCCAGTGGATTTTTACTGTCTTATGCAACATATTTGTTTAACCTTTAAAATGATAAGAAATAAAACTAATGTTCTGAAATAGAAACTAATTTATTATAAAACCTTGCATATTATTTCTAGCTACAGTTGTAAAATAAAGTTAATATTTTTATGAAAAATTTTAAAATTCGTTTCAAAACTGACGCAAGGAACCTATGTATATTAAAATGCATATTTGCATTAAATGCATAGTTCAAATTATTAATTTTTACATAAATTAAAAATTTTTGAATGCTCCATACACATACACATTACATACAAACTCTTCGCGAGTAATAGAGATTAATACAGTTTTATCATTGATTTCTGACATATTTGGCATCGAGCTCTTTTTGTTGTAATTTTGTCTGGTTTTCTTTCCGAACTTGTTTAAGGAGGTGGCGTTTGATTGCATTGATCCAACTCTTTTTGTTTTCACTATTTTGTACTTCGAGTGTCTCTATTGTCAATCCCTACTACTTTCGATACTTTCAGTACTTCACCGATATACTTCTGCTAACAAAAGTAAACCAATAAAAGCGAACATTTCCATGTCATCGATATCAGTCAAATTATTACCGATAAAATGTTTTACTGGCTTTGGCTTAACAATCAAACTTATTTTACATGAAAGTAATAATTCCACACATCTTCAAGTTTACAAACAAATCAATAATTTGGGAGTTCTCGATATGAATGTATAAAAAAGAAAAAAAAGCACACGAAAATTGAGCAACTCATTTCTCTCAGCAACAGAAATATTAAGGGTTGTTTGCATCGGGTCAAATTTGACCTGACAACCTTATGTGTAAAAAAACTAAAAAAGTTGTAAATGTATGAGCTCAGAATTATAAGTACCTCTTTATTTTCTCAAATAAGTAAAAGTACAAAAGCATTTATTCGTAAAAAAAAAACGATTCTCTCCGTGAGAAGAACTTATGAAGATTAATATGACCGAAATTTATTTATTTATTTCAATTCAGTAAAAAGAACACAATCTTTACTGAATATTAACAAAAGTGCTTCATGCTATTTAAAGTAATTATTAATAAACCACGCACTGTGCACCTTAGGAGAAGTCAAAGTCAATTATAAGATTCATTTCCGAGATAGTTCGCATCGGAGGTGCATTTTTAGCATCAATAGTACTAGAAAATCCAATATTAAATATCGAGCACTGCCTTTAACTGCGAAAAGGGTTATTAAAAGTCAACTTTTCCAAGCGGTCATAACAGTTGACTGACCCACTTCTAGAGCAGATAGCGAGATTCGTAAGCAGGCTAAGATAAAAAGCGAATTTAATAAAAACTGTTTGGATGCGTTTTATATAATTAATATGCCAGACTTGATGATGCCTCCAGATAATGAAGGTGGAATCTAACCTAGACCTCACGAAAGTTTTATAAAGAAGTTTTAGCTTATCTATTCCGCCGGATAGAAGCATACGATTTTGCTACAATATAATTAAGGTCCGAAGAGAAACTCAGTTTTGTATCAAAGTAAAAACCAAAGTCCTTAACTTCGGTTACGTATTTTAATCGTGAGCCAGAGATTAAATAACTCGTAGAAATTAGGTAATGCTTTCTAGCAAAAAAAAACAGTGAGAAGATTTATTAATGTTCAAAGACAGGGGTTTGTGAACACCAGACAGAAAATTTATGCAGGTTCCGATTGAAAGGCATGAGAGTCATCATAGCTTTTTATTACTGAATAGATTTTGAGGTCATCTGCATATGAAAGAAATTTGACTGAAGAGGAACAGGTATCAATGCCATTGGTAAACAGAGTAAAAAACAGGGGTCTCAAAGTGCTACCCTGAGGAACACCCGAAGTCACAATGAAAGGACGTGAAGAAACACTTTCAAACATAACTACTTAGATTCTCTTGCGCAAATACGATTTAACCCATTTAAGAAAGATTGAATGAAATCCCAAACATTGGACCTCAGCACCATCCCAGTATATTAAAAATCAAGATTGACTACACAAAAGTCTAGAAACTTCGCTTGATTTTTTTACATTTTTTTACTGACAGTCTTGCACATTTTTTTGCACATACCAAATGCAGATGCTAAGAGCTCACTCCACAGGCATTAGTACAGTATTTACACAGTTGTAGTATGTTGCACAGTGTGCTTTCTCCAAGCAAACGTCGATTCAGAAAAGGAGAGTGGTTAGAATTTAAAAAAATTCAGTTTCCAGCTTCGATGAGCGACTGGACCAAAATAGATACTTCCTTGCGGGTTTATTTCTAATTGCTCCGCCAAGGTTTGCGGAAAAAGAAAGTCGCAAAATACTCAACAGGTGGCGCTGTACTCGTATGCATACATTTTGTTATTCAATTCAATTCAATTACAGTTCAACACCGGCGCAAAAACAAATATTGCTAAATGACGACTGGACAGATTTGGATAAGATTTGCCACGTATGTCTACAGTTCGATGCATGGCTTCTCTTATAAGCACTTTCTTACCACTTTTTTAAAATATTAAATTAATAAAATTAATTACTAAAATAAAATATTGCAATATGGGTATAAGTCGAAAGCTTTATTTTCCAAATATACTCAAAGTAAGTTGCCACCTGTGTAAACGTACTAAATTAAGTGAAACCAATACGTTAAATGCAATTTTTTTGTATAGGGTTGCCACCTGTTTTAAAACTTCAAATTTGCCTATTTATAGTTTTTGCTACGGTAAGGTTTTAGGCATGGCTTTGTTTAGTTGGAAGAGGGTTGCCACCTGTTTCAAAAGTCGAACTTAATCAAAATATACGCAAGTCCTATGAAATATTAAAATATGTGTGCCAAACGGTTCGTCCCGGTATTATGGTTTATAGTTTCCATTTATAAGGGATGCCACCTGTGTGAAAAACCAAATTTAGTTATACGTAAGTTTTATGACATAATAAAATATGGGTGTTAAACCGTTAATTTTGCAATGGCAAAAGTTATAGGTATATCTTGAAGATGGTTGCCACTTGTTTGAAAATGTCAAATTTAATTAAATTATACAGAATCATATAAAATATTAAAATATGAGTTTCAACGGTTCGTTCATATTTATATTTTAGTGTGGGACAGGACAACGTTTTTGGCGATGGAGTGGAATATTTCTAAAAGCCGTATTTACAGTTAAATTTGGTTCAAATACAAAATACGTATTCGCCACATTTGTAAAGATAAATTTAAGATATCTATGAAAACATATGAATTAATGGTCCGATTTTCTTCAAATTCAGATTATGTATTAGCCAAAGAAATAAAATAAAAAACTTGAATGTTGTAGCAGATGATGGCGCTGTATCCCGATATTTCTAAAATCCGTATTTACAGCCTAATGTCAACATTCAAATTCAAACCTCGTATTAGCTACAAAAATGTTAATATTTTATTTTAAAATTGAGTCGAAAGGTGGCGCCGGTCCCAAAATATACTATAAGAATTTGAAGGGTGCGGCGAAGCGAGCCAGGTCAGCTAGTATCTAAAATAAATTTGCTTACGGTGAATTTTTTATAGAATTATGTTAAATGAAGCTTATTTTGAGTGTTGTAACAAAAAAATTCAATTTCATATTTAGCAAATATGTTTTGCATTCTACAAATCCTTGAATAACAACAAGTCTGGAGTGTTTCCATTGCAAAAAGAATGATACCAAAGAGTTTACTAAACATCTTCTTTTCTAATTTGTCACATTTTGCATCGTCAGGGGACTTTACAGCAACGTTTTCTGTAGCATTATCTTCTGGCATCAACATATTCGTAATCAGATAAGTTCATAAATATATCTGTATGCGCGTACATGCATTTTTTTGATTGTATTGCATTGCCACTAGTTGTTTATTCCCCAACAAAGTTAGCGACAATTTATATTTCTCTGAATATTCCGAAATTGTTGACTCATTCTGAGAAAAGCAAAAAGAAAACTTTCTGTCATATACGAGCACTGCGTATGTAGAAAAGAGTAAAAATTGTGTGTTTGGTTAGTTGGAAATTGCCAAGCAGCGCTCTTCAAAGATGGATATGCAAGAATTTAAACAAAAAGAGTATATGGTACATTTATGTACTAACTATCAAACATATTAGTAACCAAAACCCGGCTTGTATAGATTTTACAAAGTAATGTTTTGAAAATGTTGTGTATACCGAGATTTATTTGCACAAGAGCGTACGCCGCATAGAGCAGGGAGGGGTATATGACCATCCCTGTAGCTTCGATTTAAATTATGAATTGTTATGCAAATTTGAATTTTGAGAAAAATTTTGGGAATAGATTTTTATAACTCATTAAATTTTACTGCAATTAAGTTTCAGCTGTCCAAAAATTCGCATTGATTTTATATAATTTTTGAAGTAAAACTAATTCCTACCGCTATTTTTTACTGATTTCTTCCAAGATTTTTACTAGTTTTAACCACTATTTTTATTCATTTCTACCACGTTTTTTATTAATGCTGCTACTAATTTTACAAATACACAGGGAATCGTAAGCGGATCTTTAAGTAAGGAACTTTTTGGAGGTCCGCCGGCCATCTGCCGGCAGATTCTGAACACTTGGGCCTGCAATCAACTTTTTAAATGCTGGGTAGCTACTAGAACGTATAGGCTCACGTGGTCGTTTTGGCAAAAAGTAGATCAGAGAAGGTCATGGAATTTTCTACGATTATCTAAGCCACAGCACTCGTTAATTATGAGGATGCTGACAGGACACTGACCAATGGGAATCCACATGCTACGCCTCAATATCAGCACTAACCCTTACTGCGGAAATTGCTTAGAGGATGGTGAAATCATCTCAGCACCACTTGCTCAGTTTTCCTACCTGCAAATTATGTTAATTTAAAGTAGCTACTACTATTTGTATAATTTCGAAAAATTTTCGTTGCTTATATTTACAAGCAGATCACATGTACTACGTAAATGGATATTAGCTCACATATAGTTACGTTTCAGCAAAATAACATTCATTTTTCTGTTTTGAATACGAAAGGACTTTATATCCCTTGAGATTTCACTACGATAATTAATCTACATTCAATGCAAATCCTTTTTGTGTCCTTGTATTGCCATTAACAATTTTCTGCAACTGTTCATTTCGATTTCACTTTGACAAAATCGAATCATACGGCTAGCCTTGCACATTATTCGCAGCCAAATTCACAGAAAGATTCACGAAAGGTTCGAGTGGCCACACTTTAAGAGCGCACATAGAATGTACGATACAAATGCGAAATACAAAATTATATATGGATGTATGTATGTATGAATGTATCCATGTATGATGCTCTGAGCATGCTGATAAATGTCAGAAAAGATGTTAACAAAACTGACAACAATATAAAAATGTTACCCTTCTTATATTACAAAAACAAAAAAAAAAGAAAATCACTATACATCACTTAATGCGGATATTCGAAAAATTCACAATACTCATAAGAGATGTCATAACAACCCTTTTCTTTTTTTTCTCCTTTTTTTCAAAGATTATGCAAGCAATCCTTTTATCAATTTCAACTGAAAATCCGTAGAGAGCTGATGACGCCAACTCTTGACACAGACCATTCCAACACAGCGCCAAAGAGTTAACTAACCAAGCGCACTGAGTTGGGCCTAAGGCGAGCAAATCCTGTAGGGTTGTAGGTCGTTATTTTTGCAGAAAAAAATCCACTTCAGACAATTGCAAAATCTCTATGAAGGCTAAAATGTTATGATACTATGTAACATTCTATGTTAAAATGGCAAAAAATATACGTATGCATCCGAATGTTTTGAAATATAAATATTAGTTCTGTAATTGCTGCTTTCAGAGTGAGAAAGAGTTCTATTAAAGCTGGGGAAAATTAGCATGTACGCAAAACAGTGATAACCTACTCGCATCAGCAAATAATTAAATTAAACCCAATTTCCGGATCATTGATGCCCTCCAACTGCTGCCATGCAAAATAAAAATTGAGGTACTCTTTTCAGCTTGCCAGATATGGGAAAATAGAAAAGCTACCCCGTCGGAAATGGAATTACTTTAAAACTAACTTTAAAAAGTAATTTCCACCAAGCACAAGGGGTTAAAATTCTGTTTTTTTTTCTCGTAAGCAACTATCTAACATTAACATGTTGGTAACAATAAAAAAAATTTATTTCCAACTATTTAAGAATCGATTCGTATGTAAAAGTCCACGAAACTGGGGAAAGTCTCTCATCGTCACTCACCTGGGATTATTCCGCATGCGGTTCAACCAGCTCACAACTTCCGGGTGTTTTCACCCAAGTGTTCTCTGGTAGCTTCCGAACATCCATTTGAGAATGAGCTAAAGTGAGATAGTGAACCTGGTGAGGCCACTACGACGTTTTCGGTTTAAGGGCTCACCAGGGAGTTGCAGCGTCTGTTGATCAGTAGGCGCGGCTGCAAGCCGGCGTCTAACTCGCTATACAAATATATTCAAAATACAAAATGCCGCAGAATCTTGGTTGTGCGTTGGGCTTTATACCCGCCAGTAAAAGTCACTGACATCACCGCAATCCAAGAGATGCGATTAACGTGGAAAGAAATGAAGAGGATCAAATCTTGCGACGTCTACTACACCTGCGATATAAAGGGGCGCAAGTACGGTGTTGGATTTGCAGTGGGAGAGACTTCGTTGCCAAGTACTGTCGTTCACTCCGGCGGACTAGCATCTCGCATTCAAGCGAAATTCTTCAACATTTCGCTGATTTGTGCTCACGCCCCTGCGGAAGAGAAGGCGGTTGTGACCAAAGATCACTTCTACGTGTGCCTTGAGCGAACGTATGAACGCTGCCCTCGTCGCGATATAAAAATCGAGCTAGGTGAAAAAAGGAAGGGATCTTTGGTCCCACAGTCGGTAATTTCAGCCTACACGATGAAACATCCGCTAACGGGCTGAGACTGATCGACTTCGCCAGGGCCAGAAACATGGTAGTATGTAGTGCAAGGTTCAAGCATAAAAAGATACATCAAGCTACATGACTATCTTCTGATAGAAAAACACGAAATCAAATTGATGATGTTGTGTAAGGCGGAAGGCATGCTACCAGTGTCTTAGATGTGCGCAATATTCGAGGAGCTAACATCGACTCGTATTGCCGATCGTTTCTTCAGTCGACTTGCACTCCAGCTCTCTAGGAACAATGTTCAACTGACTGATATCTGCGCTCAATAGGACTACATTCCTTCCTCGTTACGTACCGCCGCTGAAGAGGTCATTAGTTTTCAGCAAGCCCAAAAATACGATGGGAAATGCCTCGCCGCCATGGAGAAGAAAGATGTTGCCTACAGGGCCACGGTGAGATCGGGCGCAACACGAACTGTGCTAGAGAAATATTGTGGAGGTTACAATGTACCTTTTGTGCTCAAACACAATTTTTTTGAATTTTTTGTACGGGTAGGGTTTTGAGATGATGGTTGCGTATCGCTTCATTAAAATGTATGCATTGAGAATCATTTTAAGAGCGATCATTGAGTCTTTGTTCAATCGACGCGCTTGGCATAAAACTTGTAGGTTTGCATTGAAATATATATGTATATAGCTTGTATTTATATACAAAATAAAGAGTTAAATCACTTATTCCTATATAAGGACTGAGTAGATCTGAATAATATTTGGCAGAGAATGTTGCCACCTGTAAAAATGCAAATTAAGTGAAATTGATTAAATTGGTATTTTACAATATGAATGCCTAACTAAAAGTGTTAAGAAAACTTAATTTCAAAAATACTTTTGGCGAGGGTTGCCACTTGTTTAAAAAACTAATTGAAGCTGTTAAGTTGAATCAAACATTTCACTGGGCTTCAAACGAAAAAGTTTGAAAAAAGATTTATTTTGAAACAAAATTTTGATTGAGTTATTAAAGGACTCTCACAAAGTGGACTTAAAAAACTTAATTATGAAAATATGTTTCAGGAGTGCTGCCACGTGGCTAAAGATATTTAATACAATTTGTAAGCTTACTGAAATATTATAGTATTACTCTTGAAACAAGAGAGTTTATACCAAAATATGTTTGATGAGGGTTGCCACCTTTTAGAGACCCTTGAATAAACCGGCAAGGTAATGAAAATTCTACTATACTGGTGTCAAACGAAAAATGATTTAAGGAAACCCTTTAAATTAAAATGTATAGGGTTGCAATCAGTTTACAGCATTTAACTTCAATTAAATTCAAAAGAGAAACAAAGCATTTCGATATTGCTTTGAAACGAAAGAGGTTTAAGAGAACTTAATCTCGAAAAACTGATACACAAGTTTTTGGAAGCTTTTCTTAAAAGAGTTGCCACGTTTCCTAAATTAAGATAAGTATTACTTTCAAATTGTTAAACAGTTGTTAAAAAAGTTATAGTCATTTAAATAAAGAAGGTAAAGCACATACTGATGACGAATGGGCTGATTAGGATACAATTTGGCACACATATATCTATATAGACCGTTATATATGTTATAATAGAAAAAAATGTTTAAAGGAGTTGCCACCTACTGAAAAGGTTAAATTAATTTAGGAAAAAAAGTAAGTCATATACGGTAGAATGGGATCTGTTTAAAGGTTAATTTAGTAATCTTAAATAATGCGAAAAGATCCTTTTTCAAAAATCTTTTTGGAGAGGGTTTAAATGTCAATTAAAATTATAATAAGTTAAATCAAATATTGAAATATGAGCCTTGTTTGAAGTAGTTTTAAGAAAGCTTCATTTGAAAATACCTTCAATAGGGTTGCCATCTAATTAAAAAAAAGTAAAAAAGTCTATTAACCCTTCGTTGGTGTGGTGACTAAAAGTTCCTTGAGTGGTGTGGTGGGGTATGACATACCCCATGCCTATCAATTTCAAATAAATACCAAATTCCAATAATAGCAATATTTTGTGGTGATTTATTATTCTTTAGCTAATTTTTAAAAAGTGTTAATTTGAAAACATAACAATTTTTCCTTCGTATTCAATATTATAGCCATAAAAAAAAGACAATATAAATTATTCCAAAAAGTGAGGTTCCAGTTTTCTGAAACATAATTTTTTTTGTATTTAAACAATTTCAAAACTGTTTTTACATTTCAAAAGTAAAAATAACATTTATTTAAAGGAAAGAAAATTCACTGTAATGCATTAATTACATAAAAAGTTATGGCGATCGAATATGATACCCCAGCCCACTTTGAAAGGCTGTCCCATGGAACAGAAATATCTGGGGTATGTAAAACGTGGCAGATCTCCTGTATTTGAATGTTAATGAAAGCTATTGGGAGCGATAACGTATTCCTTAAACAAAAACATATATATATTTAAGGAAATACATGTGCTGGGGTATGACATACCCCACCACACCTCCGAAGGGTTAAGTAGAAAGCAATATACAGTATGGGATTCAAAGGAAGTAGGCGTCAGAAAACTTAGTCTTGGAAATGACACTTCTTAATGTCACCATCGTTTGTTTACGTTGTGCATTTTTAAGTCTGCGCAGTTGCCAGTGGGAATGTAGATTTTTTGTTTAGATAATAAGAAATTAAAAAGCAAGCCTAAAAATAATTTACCTTTAGTGAAATTATTTATTTCCTTTTCTGTTACATTCGAAGTCGGAATGTTAAGCCGAATGTCATGCTAGCGAAGCCGCGGGTAAAAGCTAGTTATTAATGACACTGATTACATTTTTATAAAGATATAAATGCAGTTTACTGAAAATATATTTCACCAGAGAAAAATTATAATAATACAGATATTCATATATTATTTTTTGGTATGATTTTAATAAGCGATTATATTAATTTTTTGAGCTTAAGGGCAGTTAATGAAAAGTATTTTACAAAATAAGCAATAACAGTCAGGAATGGTAGAAATTGTAGCTATTTTGGAGATCACTACATCTCCTCATCAGATTTCTTTCATGACTTCACCGGTATACACATAGCTAAAATTTCTTTTTTCCGACAGGCTCGTAACAAATACGAATACAATCGCATAATATTGGACACTAATGTATATAAGGAAATTCGAAGACATACGTACATACATATAATATGGCTTTACACTCCACATCTTATTTAAAATAGAGAGATTTCTTTAAATTCCGGTTTCGTGTCTTACAGCAACTCTGACAAAATCTTCTTTTTTTTCTCACTCAAAGTTCAAGATTTTTTTAAATAAAAAATAAATTTCTATGATGCCTTTAATATGAGTATTTTTAATATGATTTATATGTTTACAAAACTGTGTGACACTCCATAGAGAAAACCTCCATAGAGAAACTGTGTTGAGAAGTTGATAAATTAAATTATACTATGCCATAGTGCCACGGGCATTCAAACAGTTAGGTTGTATAAACTTAGAATTACACTGTACACATACCGACACAAAAACAGGCATATTTACCAATAAATTTCTTTACTTGTTTTGTAGGAGAGGATGGGTTCATATATTAGATTTTGTATTTTCCGGAAGTATAAGGTTGATAGTGAATGGTCGTTTAGTTATTAAATAAATTAAAATGTGAGGGTAAAGGAGTTAAGTTTCGCAATTCAACTACATGTGTGCCTATCTAAATAAATACTTACATATAGACACAGATGGTTCAGATATGCATGCGTATTTATTAAATTCCAAAGTTTTTGGTTAACTAAGATAAGATGTGTGGGAGTTAAAAAACTGGATTTTTCGCTACCGACAACAAAGAATGTAAAATTATTTCCATTCGTTATAAATCTTTCAGACCTAGCTAAATACATATATCAATTGTGAGATCTATGTCTAATTGCTAGAATTGTATTTTTCTCTTGATAACCGGGAAGCAGTAAATATGTGAGCTATTTTTTCTCAGAACTAGGTTCATTTTCAGGAGGCTGACGAAAGCACAGTCTACAAAAATGTTATTCAATCTTCAAAGTTGAACTCTCAAATTCCGTTCATCCAGCTACATTAACCTCGGATAGCAGATGTAAAGCATCTCCCTGGCGAGATATATAAAATAATCCACTACTCTCTTAAACCGAGCTTCTTATAAAGCATGTGTAGCTGTCAAAATCAGATATCTGTGAAAACACCATTAACCCTCCATTACTAACCTTAGGGTCGAATCGACCCAGACACGCAAACTTTTTAAATTAACAAAAAATAAAGAATATTTTTTAACGCAAGATATATGTGTAATCTAAATTTGTACATATTTAAACGTTTATAAACAATAAGAATAAGAAACATGTAAAATATTATGCATAAAAAATTGTTTTAAAAAATAGCCTGGGTCGATTTGACCCATAGTTAGCAATAGTGTAATAAATTAAATTAGTGTAATAAATTAAGTAAAATAAATTAGTCATTCCAATTTTTCTTTTTAACATTTTACTTTTATATTTCAGGTTTCAAATGCACTTTATTTGAAGTCAATATCTTTAAAACTTATCATTTTATGCGGAATCTGGCTGGATAACTTTTTTTTTCACTTTTTTAGCTATGTTGTAATGAATACAAACTTAATTTCAATTTAAATATATAAATTAATTTTTTAACACATCCTTTTATAAATTTAACAATAAAATACTACAATATACTAAAAGACGTATACGTTTTAGCAATTTATAAGTTTAAACGATTTTAATAGATAATACAAATGAGGGTCGATTAGACCCATGGTTAGTAACCATGCGACATGATTTGAGGTTAGTAATGCAGGGTTAAGACATCTTAAGAACTATTTTTCAGAATTTTGCAATGAAAAGGCCGCACAACTCTTGAACTTAAATCAGACATAGCTATCGTCCATGTTTCTGCGCCTTACAAAAGAACAGGCATGATGGGGGATTTGTAGAGCATAATTTTTGTTTGTGGAGAGAGGACTCTGCTTTTCAGTTGCCTACCGAGCCTGAAGTAGAGCCTGTAGGCAAGAGTTATTCTTCGCTTGATCTCAGGGCTGACATTATTGGTGGTGTTTATACTGGGTCCTAAGTGTGCAAAGTCCTTCACTACTTCAAAGTTATAACTGCCAACAATGGCTTGTGTCCCAATACGAGAATACTCGGTTTTTGTTGCCAGTAGGTATTTTGTTTTGGCATCGTTGTCCCTAAACCAACCTTTTTACCTCCACTAAAATGGAAAAAGCAGCGCCAATGGCCCTGTTGTTAAGACCAGCGAATCAGTTTTGGAAAGACCACCAACCACTTGTTGCCACACTTCTGGCATGTTCCATAAATCAGGGAAAAAGCAATGCATACATTGCAAAAAATTCACTGACGGTGAAAATGTGTTTGCACCTAGCACACGTATCTTCTTAGGTAAATTAGAACAAAGTTCAGAGTATTGCTAAGAGAAGCCCTGTTTTCGAAATCCAAAATAGTGGTTGATTTTAAATGTATGGGAAAAATAACAGTTGGAGGGTTAAGTATATAGATGAACTGCTACAAATATTTGTTTACAGGAAAATTAGCACCACATATGGAAAGCTCTCAGATTTTGAATTCATTTAAAATACAGTGGTAGCAACACAAAGCTTTGTCAAAAACACAAACATACATGGAATTCCAGCAACAATAGCATAATTTGTCTTAAGTTTTTTTTTATGTTGGGCGAAATTTTAAAAAGTTGCGTTAGGTTATGAGAAACCGGCATAATTCAACTATAAAGTTCTTTTCTCGGCGTTTCCCTCTGAAGTGCGTCATATCTATAAGAAAAAACCAGTTTTATTTAAGCAGACATAGAATTGAAAATTTAAATAATAAATTTAGTAATGAGGTTTAAGTAGGTTAATACTTGGGTTTTGTTTGACATTCTCGTCAAGCTATTAGCGACGGAAATTTAAAATTCACTCCTACTCCCGAAAACCAAAAAGTTTCCAAATATTATTTCAAAGAAACTGTGTAACGAATAACTTTTTTTAAGTAGGCCTAAAAAAAGTTTGATTTTTTTATTATTTTTCAGAGTAGTTGTAATTTTAAAGTTGAGAAAAATTAACTCCATCACAGTTACTTTTAATTTCTATATTCGTGAAACGTGTAACGGCGTGTTTTTAGGGCTGTTTGGTAGAATATTTTTTATAATTTTTATTGTTGTTGCTATGATTATATATTTCAAAAAGTCAAACTTTCTTTTTCACTGCTGTAATGTATGTATTATTTAAAAGTTTGCTGATCAAAGGAACATATTTCATACCTTCCATACCTTATTCCGCCACCTTTAGCTCATTACCGTTAAAAACAATCGTTAGTTTGAAGTTCAGTGTATGAATCAGTGGGTGGTTTTTGCTGTTTAAACGCCCCGAATTTTGTTTACCTACGTGTTAAATTCAGCAAGGTCGTTTGACTTTTTAACACCCATACAATTTGTTTGTAGATTGCCATTTGCATCGGGCCATAACTGTCGCATAGACGTAAGGGGCAAAACACAAATTTTACAAGGGAAGTTTTTTTTTTAAACTATCTATGTATGTAAATAGCCTACGATTATCAACACAATTTTTATGTAGCATTGACTACGTTGATAAAATTACCGGTATACATTTTTTTGGCACTTACGTCAATTTCCCAGTCCCAGCTATTAGCTAATATTGAGGTGCTATCTAACTTACGTCAAAATATTCGTAAATGATTTTTTCTTATTTTAACTGTTATTTTATTAAAAGTGCTATTTATGCTCAAGTACTTTGTTCAAACAATAAAAGTACAATACCACTATTTTAAAAATAAAAGTTTAATTAAAATTATTCGTAGTGCATGCTTATAGTCATTTAGAATACCAAGAACCCTGTTTAAGAATTAAGTTTTGTTAAAGCGCCAATAATGGTTCAAAATTTCTATTCGAAATGCCCTGGAACGCCTTCCCAAAAGCGCTAATATATGTTTATATTTTTTGTTGTCAAACTCGTCTAGAGGACGCCCAGAAAAATGTGAGGTTTCGACGTGGCCGAACCAGAGGTTTCGACATGGCCGGCTAGAGGCAGTTTGGTATCGTGTGAAGAATCTCCACATCATGCCGGACATGTATTTGATATGTCGATGTTAATTCTCGATAAGTAGGCGTTGAATCTACTACAATGTCCAGATCTTAGTTTGGCTATTGTAGCGCGCGACTCGCGTGGCAGCTGGGACTCCTCGTCTGGTGGTGTTTAGACTCCTATCACGGCATTTACAGGGCGAGAGTCAATGATAGTAGTGAATGTCTCTCTGTGGATATTACCTAAGACCTACCTGTATGTTGTGAGGTCTAGTGGTTGAGTCGCATGCGACTTGATCCCGTCCTTAAGTTCAAGGAGGTGCGTTCTGAGCCTGGGCGGTGGCTCGTCGGCAAGCAGGTGGCTATTTGGGTGCTCCAGGCGGTGGGAACCAGCAAGGAACTGCTTGCTGAGCATGAGGTTGTGCTCACCTCTTGATGCAGATGTTCCTCAGGCGACATCAGCAGGCATCGCGTAACCGTGCGGAGTGCGTCGTTCTGGCAGTTCTGCAACTTTATCCACCACACTGGCGCAGCATAGTTCAATCATCTTATATGTTGTGAACAACGTTTCTTTGTCTTTGCCCCGAGTGCTGCTGGCGAGGGACTTGAGGACTTTGTTGAAGCTCTGTACTTTTCTGACATTTGCAGCAGTGTGCACAGAGAAGGAGAACAAGCTGTCAAATGTAACCCCCAAAATCCTTGTGTGATTAACCGTTAGAATGGGGATGCCATCGATATGGATGTTAAGATCCAGCCTGACCTCCTTTGTCCGGATAGTGAAGAGGGTATCCGATTACTTTCGAACACAGGTCATCAATTACATTGCCGGTGTGACATTCTCTGGCCGTTGAGGGTTAAATAGGAATGGAGACAGGACGCCACCCTGCGGTACCCCTTGTTTAACTCTCCTTAATTTGGATGTCAAGCCTATGAACAATACCGATCATTGACGACCACGCATGTGATTTGTGATCTACCTTTTCAGTCCCTGCGGCAGAGTTGATGTGTCTACGTCAGCTAGTAGCATGTGTGTCTTCCCCATCAGTTTATGGTGATTCACTTTTAATAGCTGTTTTAAATTGAAATCCTGGTTATGAAATTGTAGTGGTATTGTTCCTTTTCCGGAAATTGTTGTTAAATCACTCAATTTATTCTCAGACATTTTTCCATTTGATCTATCATGTGAAATAATGGCCCTTCGTTAATGATAATTGGATTTACCTCAGACAATAGTATTTTAATTCTGAGTTATCGTAGGGGTCATGTGACAAATAAGCTATTGGTTTATCTCTTTTTAATAACTGGATAAAGCAGAGGATGTATTGGTGTTTTGATTTAAGCTAAAATTTTTGTATGAGCAACATACTATGTGCAAAAACTTGCACCTGGAACACACAATAAGAGGTGAATTTGATTGGCACGGATAGTTCTAAGGATTTGGTGTAACTGCTGGGTCCAACTCCAAAGTCGAGTCACCCCTATGCCATGCATTCCTGCTATTGTGCAAACTTCATTCGATACACGATGCTTTTTTTTTTATTAGCCGTATCCCAAAAGTATTCGTTTGTCGCAACACGATCTTCTTCGCCTACTTAATTTGTCATTTGTACATCATCTATCTTCCACATTTTTTATTTCAACATAGATTTAGTTTAACGCTTTCTCAGAATACTTTTAGTTTTGTAAAAATTCTACATGTTTCTCCCTTTAAAGAAATATCTGTTGAATGGAAATACACTCGTTGCACCACTTGGAGGATGGGAAGGTAGAAGCATTTCAGTATATTCCACTCAATTGTCTATTTCCTCGACGTTTTTGGTACCTCATCTTAGTTCAGTAGCTTCACTGCAAGTCTGACCTTTAGATTCCAAATGGGGAGCGACCGCTCTAGCCGGATTTTAAACTCTACGTGCTTCACTCGGAAATTAACGTTCAAATATCATAGAAAAACATGTTTCTAATATCATTAGACCCTCGGCAGGCAATGATAAATCTTTGATATATTTCTTAAAATCCTCATATTTCTTAAATCCTATATTTTGCGGTTTTTTTTATTACTATAAAATGTTGAGGATACTATTTCGAAATCAGAAACGATGAACTTGAGAATTCATCAAGACTTTTGTGCAAAAAGCTCGGCATGATTTCGTTAGGAGCAGCTCATCAAATAATAAAATGAGACCATTTTCGAAAAATGCGAATGTCAATACTGGCAAATATTTTAAAACTGATAAATACACATTCTACTTTTTGCAGAAAGATTTGATTTCCGACAAAACTTTGGGATTTTATTTTCAATTTAAATTTGAAAAATTTCACCACCAGTATTTGTAAAACACATATTTATTTATTATATCTACTATACTGTAACTCAAATGAAACATAAGTACTTCATTTTTTTTGTGGTATCAAAAGATCACAGCAAGATTTGCCATGGGAATTCATGCAATTCCAGTTGGTGTTATACTTTTTGGGTCATTGTACAATCAATGTAGTGGAGTCCAAATAAAATTTGTACATTTTCATAGATATACATACACAAATATGTAATTGTAAT
Source organism: Anomoia purmunda (assembly GCA_951828415.1). Taxonomy (NCBI): domain Eukaryota; kingdom Metazoa; phylum Arthropoda; class Insecta; order Diptera; family Tephritidae; genus Anomoia; species Anomoia purmunda. The sequence goes on from OX639994.1 coordinate 93,193,882, forward strand.
TGTCTAACAGAGCATACACTCGAAAGGACATTCAACTACTGCCGATGAAATACGAAAATATGAAAATCAAATTACAAATTTGCCAAAGCAAAATTTTCGCAACACTTCCAGCTCCACACACATTTGTTCTCATGCTGTTCGCTTGCACACATACATACATATGTAACTAAATAAACATGCAAATTCAATACATACATACGCGTCGAATATTGTAAATATACATACATATAAAGAGACAGACGGTGCCTGGCAATGAGCAGACAATACAATCAACATTTTCGTTCGCTCGCTAGGGATTTGTGTCGCAAGAGTGAGTGCACTACGAAAATGCCAGAGTAATAAAATTACATTTTCCAATAAGGCATGAAAAATAATTGGGAAAAATAAAAATAAAAACAACACACACACATACAGATACACCAGTCTGGTACAATGGCCAGTGTACGAGTACGAACTAACACAAATATGGAGAGAAACTATCACTGTATAACATATAGGGCAAATTCATACGACCCAAAGAAGGCATTGTGTGTTGAACTAGTCAATAACTATAATTTTGAAGATGGCTAAAAAAAATTCGAATAAAATGAATTCCTGTAGAAAGAAAGTTTTATTCAAGGGGTTTGTTTTTAATACATAACTACAACTGAGATCACACTATCGACGCAAATTGCACATACAAATTCGCCGCATTTTCCAAATTTTACAACTCCTTGTTGTTCAGAATAGTATTCATATTATTAACGAACCGTTGTTGAATTTTAACGGTCATCTTTAGCTAAATTTCCCTACAGATCACCGGAATATTATTAATTATCATTACCATTATCATAATCATTATCATTATCATTATCATTAGCATTATCATTATCATTATCATTATCATTATCATTATCATTATCATTATCATTATCATTATCATTATCATTATCATTATCATTATCATTATCATTATCATTATCATTATCATTATCATTATCATTATCATTATCATTATCATTATCATTATCATTATCATTATCATTAGCATTAACATTATCATTATCATTATCATTATCATTATCATTATCATTGTCATTATCATTATCATTAGCATTAACATTATCATTAACATTATCATTATCATTATCATTATCATTATCTTTATCATTATCATTATCATTATCATTATCATTATCATTATCATTATCATTATCATTATCATTATCATTATCATTACCATTATCATTATCATTATCATTATCATTGTCATTATCATTATCATTATTATTATTATTATCATTATCATTATCGTCATCATTATCATTATCATTATCATTATCATTATCATTATCATTATCATTATCATTATCATTATCATTATCATTATCATTATCATTATCATTATCATTATCATTATCATTATCATTATCATTATCATTATCATTATCATTATCATTATCATTATCATTATCATTATCATTATCATTATCATTATCATTACCATTATCATTATCATTATTATTATCATTATTATTATCATTATCATTATCATTATCATTATCATTATCATTATCATTATCATTATCATTATCATTATCATTATCATTATCATTATCATTATCATTATCATTATCATTATCATTATCATTATCATTATCATTATCATTATCATTATCATTATCATTATCATTATCATTATCATTATCATTATCATTATCATTACCATTATCATTATCATTATTATTATCATTATCATTATCATTATCATTATCATTATCATTATCATTATCATTATCATTACCATTATCATTATCATTATCATTATCATTAGCATTATCAATATCATTATCATTATCATTATCATTATCATAATCATTACCATTATCATTATCATTATCATTATCATTATCATTATCATTAGCATTATCAATATCATTATCATTATCATTATCATTATCATTATCATTATCATTATCATTATCATTATCATTATCATTATCATTATCATTATCATTATCATTATCATTATCATTATCATTATCATTAGCATTAACATTATCATTATCATTATCATTATCATTATCATTATCATTATCATTATCATTATCATTATCATTATCATTATCATTATCATTATCATTATCATTATCATTATCATTATCATTATCATTATCATTATCATTATCATTATCATTAGCATTAACATTATCATTATCATTATCATTATCATTATCATTATCATTATCATTATCATTATCATTATCATTATCATTATCATTATCATTATCATTATCATTATCATTTTTTTTTTATTTTTTTTTTTTTTTTTTTCTTTCAGTAGGAGGGGAAATGCTTTATGCACTAACCGAGATTACTAGTCTCTATACTAGCTTTCCCGAGTGTGGGAGTCCCATCGCAGTTGCTGGTGTACCCACTAAAACCTAACTCCTACCGCCCGCGCGTAATTCCCGCATCCGGAACCGCAAAAGCATTACTTCGGATACGGGACGCGCCACGTGAGCCTCAGGGCTGCTCTCTTTAAAGGGCGTTTACAGCGGTTGTTCTTGAAAGACAACCATCCTCTAGTTTGCTGCGGAGTAGTCTCTTTACATACTCCCCCATAACTTCCCACATTTCGACGCTGGATATCATTGTGTTAATGATACTGCCAGGTCTCAAAGTGCCAACAACAGTCTGCACACTCTCCCTGAAGGCGGCAAAATTTCCACATTCAAAGAAGGTGTGATATGCGTCATCTTTAACATTTTCACAGTACGAGCAGAATGGCGAATCCACCCTACCATCCTAGGTACCTAGTGGACCCACACGTTGTCACGGGCTGAGTCCCGACCATCATATCTATTATAGTAGGAATGCGCTTCCTGGTAAGCAGCACGATCTCCGTTTTGGCTGTTGCCAGTTGGAGCCCATGGTCACTCATCCAACCGTTCACGGAACGCATTATCTGGTTCAATCTCAGCTGCGCTAACTGTGTGCTGCGTGCTGTTATCACGGCGGCGACATCATCCGCAAAAGCGACGAGGAAAGTGTTCTCTGGCATTTCCATTCGGAGTAAGCTGTCATATATTACGTTCCAGAGATCTGGGCCAAGTACAGATCCCTGGGCCGCTCCTCCGGTTACGGGTCTCTTTCTCTGGCCCTGGTTTGTCTCATACAATAGCCAGCGGTCTCTGAGATAGTCGCTCAACATACTCAAAAGGTACGTTGGCACCCTGAACAGCCGTTCCAGCGAGTCGAGCATATCGCTCCATCTTGCCGAATTGAAGGCGTTTTTAACATCAAGTGTTACTAATAACACTATGGGCCGTGCCTGAAGGCAGGCCGTGTTAGCCCTCTGTACCGCCTCGATCACCTCGCTTATCGCGCCGATGGTGGAGTGTCCCCTCCTAAAGCCATGTTGCCGAGGTGAAAGTCCCCCGGCGTTTTCGATGGCCGAGCCTAACCGAACTTTGAGCAGACTCTCCATCATCTTCCCCGCGGTGTTAAGCATACACAGCGGGCGGTAGGATGACGGGGAGTTGGGGTCTCCCTTGCCCTTGGGTATAAGCACGAGCCGGGCCGTCTTCCACTGGGTCGGAAACACCCCAGCTTTAAGACAGCTGTTATACATCTTTAGCAGAAGCTCAGGACAACCATGTGCTGTCAATTTGATTGCTTCCGCTGGTATTCCATCTGGCCCCGGAGCCTTGCCCGGCTTCATGCTGTGCAGGGCTTGCTCAAGCTCATCTACACTAAAAAGTGGCACCTCAGCCTGTCCCACCTCGACTGGTGTGTATATTCTTATTGGATGGGTGGGAAAAAGGGTGTCGACTATGTTCCTCACCTGATCCTCATCCATTACCTGTGTTGGCTTATGAAACTTCTTCGTAACAATTTTGTACCCCTGACCCCATGGATCTCGGTCCACTTCATCGCATAGCGCTTTCCTTTTACTCTTCTGTATTTCCGCACAAAGAGCTTTCTTGGCGCTCTTGTATGCGGATGCCCTAGTAAGTGCCTCAGGCCTGCCACGCGCGCGAGTTGATAGCCGCCGCATTCTGTGGCAAAGCCGTCGAAGCTCCGCGATACGGTCATTCCACCAGTACACCTGCTTTTTATGCCTCCATGCTCTCTTCTGTGGCATAGATGCCCTGCATGCGCGGTGTATGCAGAGCATCGTTTCCTCAGCAGTCTTTTCTGCGGATTCTTTATTGGTGATACCTTCCGCCGTTTGCGCGAGTTGTTGGGCAACTTCCAAAAGTGTTGTCTCAAATTTCTGAGGATCAACCTTTGATGGATTCCATCCCGATTTTCTACGCAAGGTGGTATCTCCTTGCCCTTGTGTTACATCGGCAAGTTGAAAGGTGATGTAGTTGTGATCACTGCCAGTGAGGTCTTCCATCACCCTCCAACCCTCGGCCCTTCGTAGAAGGTTATCCGATACCAATGTTATGTCAGGTATAGAGCATCCAAATCCCGGCCGCCGATAAGTGGGAGTCGTCCCTGTGTTGAGGACGGTTAGCCCAAGGCGGGCCGCCATCTCAAGCACCAGTCTTCCTCTGGTGTTTGTTTGTGGCATGCCCCATTCCATGCCCCTCGCATTGAAGTCACCGGCAACAATCATGTCGCCGGTTCTCTCACGCAGCCCATCTTCCAAGGCCTCAATTTTCTCCCTGAAATGGCTAACTGCGTCGTTAGGGGATAGATAGCAGCTCACTATCGTGGTTCGCGCCGTCGACACCCAGACGTAACCGCGTCCCTTTCCTCCATTCAATGCACGGATATTGGGGTTGGCAATCCAGACCGCGGCCGTTCCCGTCTCGTCAACATGCCAGTTTTCTTTGATCCTGTAGGGCTCGCTGATTATAACTATGTCTGGTCTGTGTTCCAGCGCAAGCTGGTCCAGCAGGTCGTCAGCTACCCTACATCTATTCAAGTTCCCCTGCATGAATTTAGTCATTTGGACCTCAGTTTTCCCTTGGCTTCAGCAAGTGCATCCCTGAATGCCTTGCATCCACCCGACCCGGCCAAGTGTTCCGGTTTCTCTTGGCCTTCTTTTGTGTGGCACAAGTAGCACCTAGGCTTTTCTTCTTTGCAGGCGGATCCCAGGTGCCCCTTTTGGCCGCACTTCCAACAGGAGTCACTTCTGTCCGGGCCTTTGCAGTCCACTTTTCTGTGCCCGTAACCCAGGCACCGGTAGCAGCGTTGCACCTCTGCGCGCTGCCGAATTCGGCAGACGATCCAGCCAATCCTGATTTTACCTTTTTCAATCAGGGTTCGACCTGGCAGTTCGTCAATTTCAACTACCGCCATTTTTTGTTCTCGCGTGTTTGCTGCGAAGAGCGACACGCGGAGTTGACCGCTATTTTGGTCGCCCAGGGCCTTTCGAACAGCGTCTTCTATTTCTGCGACCGTTGTTAGGCAGTCCATTCCCAGAACCTCAAGGCGCATTCGTCTGGCAAGCACATGGGTGTCCCCGGATTTCCCGATGACAGCACAGACGGCGTTTTTAAAAGCCGCCTGGTCCCCGCATCGTTCCATCTCGAGAAGGACGCCACCCTCTCGCGTTTTCCGCACCGACCGGATTACGGTTTGGGTCTCTTCTGGCTTCAGATCGCCACGTATCGCCCCCAGAACCTCCCCGTAGGTTTTGCCTTGCGCCGGTTTGATAACGATCGCGAGAGATCCTTTAGCTCTTGCTTTCTTCTCTCTCCGTCGTACGGGCATCTCCGGCTGCGCCGGCGGCCGCACTTTCTCCGGACCGGGCTTTGCCCTCCTCCGCTTTACAACCATTGACCAGCTGTCTTTTGGTGTGGTTGTCTGGAGTCGCTTGTTTACTGGCTCCTCTGTGGGGGTAGCGGATCGAGGTCGTGCCCGCTTTCGTCCACCAGGGCCAGATTCATGCAGCCGGCGGGAAGCAGAATCCCTACGTTCATGTTCCCGCAGGTTACTGATAGCGCTGAGCGCCTCCTCCATTTCCACCAGGCCCGTTTTTATGTCCATTGACACATTCTTCTGCTTGCTGACAGCCATTTGCATCTTTTTAAGTATGCGCCGAATGTTGGCTAGGTGCTCGTCTTCCCTGCGCTCAGTGACGGCCTTCGCAGTGGGTGCGGCCACCGGAGTTAGCCCGCGGTGCTCTTGGCTGCCCATCCCCGCCAATGGCTGGGTTACGGCCCTGCTGGGGGCAGCAGACTCTTCTGTCTGCTCTACCGCCCGCGTAGTGCTCTGGACAGGAGAACGCAGTACTCTGCTGCTCCTTCCGAATGCACGTTCTGCCTCTTCCATTTCTTTGTTTTTGTTATTTTGGTTTCGTGTGTTCATGCTTTTGGGTCCCAACTCCAAGCCGCTATCTCCGCACGATGTACAGTCGTCCTTAGCAATTCCCGTGGTTATCTATGTCGAAACAGGGAGGCCACGCATGGGTTGACACAAGTTCTTATGGAAGCAAGTGTTCAGAGCCAGAATCGGACGCAAGTCAGGAGTTCTCTCAACTGAGCCTGTACCACCAACTTAATGGCGACGTAGCTTTGAACGTACTTGGAGACCTGCCAAGGTTTTCGAGGGACGGAAGACGATTGCAGCATTAGCCTGCCAGCCATTTCCGTAAAGTGTCACCCTTACGTACTAAGGTGACAGAATACCACTCTCGCCAGCTCCGAAGCAGCCCAATTCTTAACGTTCCCCAGTATACCATAATCAGGATCTTACTGGACTCGATCCTGTGATGCTTATTGGTAGGCGGCATCTACTCGCCCGGTCACAGGAGGATCCTCGGGTACATCCGGGCTTTTAAACCAAACCCTCCCCTCCTGCCGCTCTTGGTCCGAGACTGCTTATTGGTTATTCGCAGTTGGCCTAGATGATTAGGCCGTCCACAGCTCGCCAAGCTGTAGCCCGAGGTGGCCTGAGCTCAGCCATATCATTATCATTACCATTATCATTATCATTATCATTATCATTATCATTATCATTAGCATTATCAATATCATTATCATTATCATTATCATTATCATTATCATTATCATTATCATTATCATTATCAATATCATTATCATTATCATTATCATTATCATTACCATTATCATTATCATTATCATTATCATTATCATTATCATTAGCATTATTAATATCATTATCATTATCATTATCATTATCATTATCATTATCATTATCATTATCATTATCATTATCATTATCATTACGATTTTGATGAAATTTAAATGGCACCACCGTGCAGCTGTCCTAAATCTGCCACAAAAGAAATTATCCAATTGGATTGGCAACACGCCACTTATTACAGAAAATATTTTTTATATAATAATCTAGCGACAGAGCGTTGGTTGTCGAACTCCTCCGAAACGGCTTGACCGATTTTTATGAAATTATGTATGTATATTTAGTGGGCATGATAATAGTTCAGAAATTATGTTTTTTTGCTTGATATAGGCTTGCCGTAAAGCATATTTTATTCTCGGTAGAGTGTTGCCATCTGTTTTTTTGAAAAATCAAAATTAACTAAAATTAGCACAATTTATATGAAATACTAAAATGTGGGTGTCAAGCGGTCCTGTTTGAAAAGTGGAATTTGTTCGCGTTATACAAAAGTTTTTTGAAATTTTAAGATATGTGTAAAACGATATGCTTCGGTGAGGAGAATATATACTTACATTTTGGAGAGGGTTGCCACTTTGTTTGAAATGGCGAATTTAATTAAATTATACACAAGTTATATAAAGTAGTAAAATATGGGTGTATTGAATTGGGTTGCCACCTTGGAACGCTGAATTTAATATAGTTATACACAAATTATATGAAATAGTAAAATATTTGTGTCAAACCATTTGTTTCGGTAGATGAAAGTTCCGAGGTATATTTTGAGGAAGGTTGCCGCCTTTTTGAAATGTCGAATTTAATTTAACGAAATACAAGGATATAAAATAAGATTATATTGCGGTGAGGAAAAAATGTGTTGAAGAATTTTGAATAGGGTTGCCGCCTGTTTGATGTGATAAAAACCGAAATGTGATTTCTGGTAACTTAGATACTCGTACGATCGTTGTAAGATTGTACTACCCGGGGAGTTGAACTGTACAGTTTTTAACTTTTTAGAGGAAGGCCCATAGAGAGAACGGCTGCCGTGATCGGCTTTAGTGCCAATAAAATTAGGTAGCCATTGAGTCTTGTAGTACGAAACCAGCTGGCATTTCATTAGATAAATTCTAGTAAATTTAACTGCATGGCATTCCATGATGTACATATGTATTGATTATATATAAATGTAAAATTTTAGATAGCTGAAAATGTGTTCGAAATAGAAAAATTAAAAAAGCGGATGCAATCGAAATTACCGAATAGCAAGCGCCACACAAATATTGCTACATTTTATATATACATGGAATGCACAAGCAAGCGCTAACTGGTGACTGGACGGGGGCAGGGGTAGTTGCAGCATTTGATGAACAGCTAAAAACAAGAGGAAAATTATTGAACTACCATCATTGGCGAAATGCACTGACATCCGAATTCGATCACAGCATAGTTGATGGAATTGATGGAGCCTGGGGGCAAAAATATAGCGCGCTGCACTCTAATATTGCTCATATTGATTATGAGCCGATTTCAATTATGTTTTCAAATATGTCGCCAATAATGCTTGCAAGCTATTTGGTTTCACGAAGATTGCATGCCAATAAATTAGAAGCGCCACCACAAATCCAATTTCGAATTTTAAATTATTTCCGGCAACAAAGAGAACGACAGAGTAACAGGGCAACGAAGTGTTGAGCGCAAACAAATTGCATTATATGAGTATGTATGTATGTATGTAATTTCAATTAGCAGCTGATTCAATTGCAACACGTACAAAATTTTGAAATGTGAATAAACATGAAAACATAAAGAACAGAGGTTCCATAATCGTAATATTAATTGGATTTAGGTAGGAATTTTGAATTTTGACTATGTGAATTCTTACAAGTTTTTTACTTGAAAAAGAAAAAAAAAACAACGAAAATAGTTATATAGTTATGTATATGAGGTTAATGCCTGTTTTTGTTTAGAAAACTAATAATAGTCAAAAGGGTTTCTATTTCCGTTTAAAACATAACTCTAAATAAGTTCCGTCGCTATTTTAAATTGATTGTGCGGTTGTGGTTTTTAACAAATCTATTTATTTCGAATTTGTTTATTTACAATATTTGCTCGAGCTAAAACCAATTTGTATTTATTAATTTTTGAAAAAAAAAAATAACAATCATCAAAGCGATAGAAGTTCTAGCTGCAATTTGGAAGTTTACAAAGATCTAGAATAAAATTTATTTGTTGGTTGAATTTTAAGATGGTAGTTAACATCTCCGTGAGAATTATGAAAGTAAAAATTATGAAAAATGTAAGTTTTTTAAGTTTAGGAGCTGATACCCGTGACTTCGTCTACACATCTTACTACTCTTCAATACAGTTGCAATCGTTTTTTATAGCTAAAGTAGCTTTGATGAATTTGAAAACCCTGTCCCGCCTCCTCGCAATTAAAGTGAAGTCGACTCTAAAGTTAGTTACAGTATTTTTAATACGAAATATAGATTTGCTGGAAATCTGGTCTGCAGACATATCTAAGGCTTTTTTTGTTTTGGTAAATTGTTCTTTCTAATATCCCCAATATCTGACTATTAATATGGATTTTCTGTATAATGCAATTCTAGCACCATCTAGCGGAATTTCATCAAAATGGAATTATAAACTCATATTTTCTTAATAACTCGGCTCAGCCGCCACGTAACGGATTAAGATAATGCCTATGCGCATAACACGGGTCTAAGGAATATACTGCCCAAATTTTTCTGTTGAACGGTTTTGAAGCTAAGTGGTAATGAGTGAGAATATTTTTTTTTTAACTCTTGAAATACGGAATTATTTCGGGACTCTTAGGCGCTAATTATTAGAGCAAGTCTTGAATGGCCGTGAACTACAAATTTTTCAGAAAGCTACAATTCAACTTCTGAAAATCAAACTTCATGTTCAGAATTTCCCTTTCAAATTCGGAGCTTCCTTTTCAAATTCGGAATTTCCATTTCAAATTCGGAACTTCCCATTCAAATTCAGAAAAATAAAATTTAAATTAAAAATTTCCATTTGAAATTCAGAAAGTTACAATTCAACTTCAGAAATTCTGTTTTAAATTGAGAATGTCCGAATTAAAATTCAGAAAGTTAGAATTCAGGTTCAGAATTTTAAATTCAGATTTTTCACTTCAAATTCAGAAGACTAAAATTCGAATTCAGAATTTCCATTTCGAAATCAGAAAGCTGCAATTCGAGTTCAGAGTTTCCAGTTTAAATTTGAATTGTAACTTTCTGAATTTGAAATAAAGTTCTGAATTTGACTGATCACTTTCGGAATTTGTATTGTCATTTTCTGAATTTAAAACAGATATTCTGAATTAGGATTGCAAGTTTCTGAATTTCAATTAGAGATTTCTGAAATTAAATATAATTTGTGAATTTGAATTTGAACTTTCTAAACTTTAATTGGAGATTCTAAATTTGAATCGTAATTTTTTTTAAATTCGAAATGAAAATTCTGAATTTTAAATAGAAATTCTGAACTGGAAATGTTACTTTCAAAAAAAAAAAACCTCAAACGTACTAGGCTATAGGTGTGTTCAGCTAGCATGATATATGTATATGTACAACGTCCGCTTTAAAAAAAAAATACCATGGTTACTCTATCTAAACTTTTTCTAATTTATTATTAATATTGTAGTGGGAATAAGATCGCAGTACTCGGTAAAGTTAGTGTGTAAATAAAAAAAATTGTTTCATACTGCTATAAATATTTACTATAGATACATAGATGTAAATAAAATTTGTGACTGTACAAAAAGAAAATGCAGCAAAACAGCTAAATTTCATTATAAGCAGCATTTAGTGCCCTAGTAATCAGAATTCCAGCAGACACCTACGTTTTAAACGTAACCAATCAATGGTCCGCCATTAAAGTGGAGAATTCATAGAAAATCATTGAACATTTCAACCTACACAAAAGTGTTCCTTTTCTTTACATATGTGGCAAAATTGAAACTGCGTTTGCTATTAAAAAAAAAAGATGAAAAATGAAAAAAATCAGCTACGCAGCTGTACCAAGCCCACAACGGTTTTATTCGGCGCACCCTACGACATATTGCCGCTTCAGGAGTACGCTTGATGGCAAATCAAAAAAAGTGTGCTAAGTTACGAATAAGAATAACGATTTCAGGAAGATATGCGGCTGTAGCAAAATTCAACTTTAAGTCTACATTAACTAGGTACAAAAAAAAAAGAAAAAAAGCAGGGATATAAACAATAGCTTTTGATGGACCCGAAAAAGTGAAATCCAGCAAAGTGAATAGCCACTGGATGTGCAACACTGTTGTGCTTACACTTAAAAAAAAAAACATTTAATTCCATACAGACATCCAAAATAATAATTATTTGTTGGTTGGGTTATAAGAAGTCATTAAAATTATTGATAGAAATTAAATTATAGGCATTTTTATACTAGAACTGTCGGAAGGGAAATTACTTTAGAAGAAATTCAAAAAGTACCTTTTACCAACTGCTAGTTGTTGAAATTATTTCTTTTTCTTGTAAGCAACTAAATTTATTAACATTACAGTGTCCCAGAAGTCAAGTCAATTATCTGACTTCAAGCATTTTTAATTATGTTTGACAGAAATAACAACAAAATTCAGTTTCTTTCAGCTGCAAAAAATGTTTTATTTCAAACTATTTGAAATTCCGTTTTTTTCTGAATTGTTTTGAAACTAGTCTAATAACCAACTTTTTTCAACCCTGTTTATTTCAAATTATTTAAAAATATTTACAGTTATAGTAACCATAGAATTTGTACTTTTTCGTTTACACCAAAATATATTTTATTTCCAGTTCAGTATATATTAAAAAAAAATGGCACCCCTGTTTCGAGCATCAATTCTCTAAAGTATTGTGAGTACCGATTTCCTTTTTCAATTACATTGCTTTACAGGCACAAAATTAAAAAAAAAATTGAGATGACGGTAATTTTGTGTTCTTAATTGTGCAGAGCTTGTAGGGGCTGGTTAAAAATATACTGAGTTATAGCTAGTAAAGCTGAGACTTTTTTTAAATTTTGGAGTAAAATTTTTTTTTTTAATAATTTTTGAGATTTTTTTAAATTTCGTAACTATAAGTTAAACAAAAATTGCTAAAAAAAAAGGTTAAACAAAATGGAGGAAATTCTAAAAAACCTTTAAAATTAAAATTCAAAGAACCAATTTCGACCAGCCATACCTCTGCACTCCATACAAAATGAAAGTTAATAACACTAATTACATTTTTATAAAGAAATGTAATAATAAGTGATATAAGTATATTTGTTGCAAGTTAAATCAACATAGTTAATTTAGCATGCATTTATTTCAAAGCTCTCGACTTCCTATTACTATTTAAATTGGTATTTTTTTTAGATTAGCTGTTTTTTCCCAGCAGAGAATTATCAGTAATGTAACTATTAGTTTAAGACTTATGAACATAACAATTACCGCCGAGAAAGATTTTGCCTGTCATCGATCACTATTATTTGGAAACCCGTGCCGGGAAGCTCCTCAATTCTCGAAATAGTCTCGAAATATTTATATTTCAAAATTGAACAGAATTATTCTCTCTCTTAGTTATTATAGAAAGACTGCAAGATACAAATAAAAATACAATATAAAGCTCCACGTCGAACGGTGCGGACGTGCAAAATCATTTGCCCTGAAGACGGTTACCGTAGTGTAACCGAAATATATTGGAAGAGAAAAAAGTAAATCATTTGTTTTACTCTACCGACACCCCTTGACCTCGAGCGGCAAAACACAAAATTATAATTGGAAAGGTCGCGAAAAAATCATTATTAAAAATACAAATCTGAGAAAGTAAAATTGTTGTCGTCGCTTTCGGTTCGAGGGTAATCAATATCTTTTTCTTTAAAAAATTTTGGTTTGTTCAATTATTATATTTTTCTTTTATGAAATTATTTTTTTGTAGCCCTTTGAAATGTAAGTCACAAAACATTTAGTAGATTTAATAATAACAATTTGGTGTTTACATCATAGCTTGATGTTTAGCCGAACTTCTCATACAATTTGAGGAGTATTTTGTCTTGATGTGGTACTGAAAATTGAAGAACCTTCAATTTTACGCCGACTCCGAACTCACACATATCGTACACACCGTTTCATTTCTTTCAGAAATATATAACGGAAATATAACTCTTTAAGCCAAAAAAAAATAAGTTTTTCTCCCTTGTGTATTAATCTATACAGAGGAAGAACCAATGTAAATTTATAAATAAGCAAAAATATATAAACCTCCTGATGTAGATAAAGGCAAACGACTTCTTTAGATTTAGGTTAGCGGTTTACTCAATAAAGATAAAAATAATTTTACTCTTGTGTAAACATAATGTTTTGGAAAATAAAGGTATGGACCCTGTCGATTTTTGGGAAGAAATCCAAGTGCACTGAGAAAGTAGAAGTATATTCCGACTTATTCAGTTTAAGAAGAAGTTGACTCACAAACGAGTTATGTGCTAGAAAACAAAATTCATACAGCCAAATTCAATTTAAGTTTTCAAAAAATATTCTTTTAATTTTCTTTGAGTGTGCCGAAAAAACAAAAGCCCCTCAGTTAGTCACCAAACACTATTGGCGGCCGGTGACGCGTAGAACTCTGATCACTGAACGAACAAAAGCAAAACCAAACTGATTCAACGAAAACAATGAAATGCTTTAAAACTCCTTTCATGCGTTGAGTGCCACGAAAAATCCCTGATGACCCAATGATATGCGATTTTAATGTCAACACGCCAACAGACGCATTCATCTTGTAAACGATTGACGACTAGCACAGCGGCACCACTGCAGCACTGCGAAAAACAAAAACACAAAAAAAACAAACAAAAACAAGCGAAGAAATCAAGCACCACAAAAGCTACAGACAGCAAACACCAGCGCAGCGGTGCATAAATAGGCAACAAAAACGAACATCAAAAGGCCACAAAAAAAAAACCAGTTGATCGCCAATTTTATCGTCAGCGTCGTTACCCTTTCTTTGGATATTTTTTACGAGTTCGATGCTGTTTACCTTCGCTTTGGCAACGCATCATTGGCAAAGCGTGGATGGAGCCCTAGTCCATCGTTTCACACACACACACACACACACATTCAGGTGTTGATACACAAAGTTATGCACTCATATGAGAAGCATGTTCAGCATGTTCAGCCTCAGCCCTTCGATCGCAGCCAACTTCAACTTTGCATCCGATTGTTGTTTATTTTTAGTCATTTGATCGTTAAAACTGCGCTATTGTTATTATTTACCTCGTCTTTACCACTCCTGCCTACCATCCAGCATTATTTTGTTTTTTTTTTGATTGGTCTTGTCGCATTGCTGTTGCCTTGAAAATTGCCAACATTATGTCGCCGACACTGCCAACTGCCAATCGACAGACTGACTTTGCTAGCCGCACTTGCTTTTGTTTCGTTTTCGTTGAATGTTGCAACAGCATGGAGTGCCTTTGTGGCAAACCACAGTCATAGCATTGAACCACAATCGAATTTTCAGTTTTCAGTTAGTTCGAGTATCATTTGCTGTTTGCGCGATCATCTCGTAGAATTGTCGGCGATCTCCAACTGTCAAGGCGATGCCAATGGTGGTGATGCTCCGCTTATTATTGCAGCTGTTTCGTATTGTACCTGCGCAGATAAAAGGCAGTATTAAAAAAATATATATCTATCGATATATTGATTATTCGTTGGCTCATCCGATGTTGATGTTGATGTTGCCAATGGCTATGGATTTGTGCTTCTTACGCCACAATCTATCTGTCGCTTTGCACGCAAAGTGGTTTTTACTGTTTTCATTAAACTATTCTATTTTTTTTCCCTTTGTACTTGTCTTCTTCCCTTCGCTTCCTTAATTGCCAGCTGCCATTGGCGAGATAACGAAGCTTTGTCGAATCTCTTACTTTTTGTTGCCGACTCACTTAGTCTTTCATATATGCAGGAATTTGGATGTTCATCCTCCTCTGCTGCTGCTGCTGATGTTAGACATAAGTGATATAATTATGCAGGCCTTTTCCTCTTGACATACCTTTTTTGCTACATCTGCCTATATACTTTATTTGAAAAAAAATCTACATTACATAAATAAATATAGAGTCGAGCTCTTGTTTAACACTAAACCTACCGACATATTATATATACCTATTTCTACCGAAATGGCGCTTTTGAAATAAACAATTATAGTTTTTCCAGTTGATTGTAATTAATATAGAATTTAGCCTAAACAATAAACATAAAATAATTATCATATAATAATTAAAAAATATTTATTTTTCGGACTTTAGGAGTACATTTGTAGAAAGTACTGCACTTTTTACAGATGGATGGTCTCTCCCGTAAAAATTGTCCACGAACATATTTTTTACATATAGAACAAATGCTTATGGCTTCATTATTTTTTCAACATCCAATTTGACACGTTTTTCGCCCTTCAGAAATTGTAGTAGAATCTGCTGAAGTTTTCGCCATACTTTCAAATTTGGTGTTATTATAAAAAGCAATAGTTAAAGGTATACATTTACCTGTTTTTTTTTTTTGAAGTGAAACTTCTTTGCGCTCTATGGGCTGTAATTCCAATATCGAATGAAACGAAAAAGCGACAGGAAAAGTAAGGAGATGGCGCGCGTGGTGGGGCAGTCGGACGGAAGAAGACATGGGAGAGAAACGAAAACGCGATAGATTCGGAATAGGAAAGAGCGAGAGAGGGGTAACAAAGCGGACAGAGTGTGGCAATGTTGGTTCTCTACATCACTCCGAACCAGAGAATTAACGATATTATAAAATTCATACATAGAGCATTATTGGCATATACTCCCTCTGGTGCAGCAGAATTAGGAGAAGATTTGCATACAATGCCAATGATTTTAAGCGGTGATTTTAATATCAATTTTGCCTTGGAAGAAGCTCAACCACTTGTACAATTTTTAGAAAGTAAATTTAATTTAAAAATGAATAATAATCCCAAAGACTCAACAACCAGATCAGGCACGACAAACGATGAAATTTTCTCAAGATATTTAAATAATTTACAATCACGAATTGTCATTTCATATTTTTCATACCACAAACCAATTGTATCTTTTCTTGAACCACGAAAGTATGGAAGTGAATGAATAGACTTTTTATAAATGGAGGCGAAAACATGAGCTATCTTTTTTCATTAACCTAACACCCTTAAAAATTCCAGAATAATGAATAGTGGCTTCTGTTATCGGGGAAATATTTCTATCTCATAAAACTTGCTGGCTAGGGTGAGTATTTCCATTTCAAGTGCCCATCGAGATCCATGAAGTTTCACTTCTATCGCCTAGCTTTCTAGGCTGACAATTTTCTCAATCTTTACATATTTAAGCTTCGAACTTAGTAAGAGAACTTTTTTATTCGGTTTGTTTTTCTAAGTTGTTAGAGTACAATTATTTGATTTGTAAAGCTGCGTTGAAAAACGTGTCATTTTCTCTTTCTCGTTTTTTTTGTGCAGGTTTGTGTAATTCCCTCTTATTCACCCGAATAGTTCCTACTAAGGTCGGTATTTTTTATAAAAGTTTTGTTGCTAAAGCTGTGCTCGTAAAAAAAATTATCAGTGATTATATTTCGTCCGCACCCTATAAATGGTTTAGTAGGTTTGAGAACAACAAATTCACTAAGTGGTATTGCTGATAGCCTCGTCTCATCTTTTCCCAAATACGGAAATCCATTCACATATATTTACTTTCACCGTTCGATACCAACCAGAACTTGAATCCGAACTTATCGAAATTATTGGGCATATCTTGTTTTTTGTCGCAAATAGCTGTTCATCAACAGCATTCCATACCTTGTAAATGAGAACAAATTTGTCAGTCTGCAGACGTTGCATCCGTTCGCTTCATCTATCAAAACGAATAAATCGCATAATTTCGGTGAAACGATTTCTGTTCATTGCTTGTGAAAAAATGCAGGACCCCATTTCTTATTCTATAAATATGAAACGTTCAAGTTTCTTGTTTCATACGTTAAGTTGGAAATTTCAATGGAGATAACTTCATAGACTTTCATTATACATTCTAGCGGTCAAAAGACCGCTCAGGGTTGACAACAGTATCATACATATTATCATAAGGAAAAAACGTGAGAAGAAGAGAAATAAAGGGTCTTACAATAGGGACGCTACAAAAGTAGACCGATAGTGACAGCAAGCGACGCCATATTTTTTTCCCGCTCATTTGACATTTCTCTTTAGTAAGGTTTGCCTTCTCATCATGGAAAGATATACGATCCAACAACGAGTCGAAATTATTAAAATTTACTACCGAAATTCGGAGTCAATGGCCTCAACTTTAAGAGCGCTACGTCCAATTTATGGTCGTCGTCATTTCTAACTGAATGGCTTCGTCAATAAGCAAAATATGCGTTATTATTATTTTGTGCGTTGCAAGACCCGATATATTTACAAATACTATGCAAATAGAAACGAATTAGGTCTCAAACTGAAATTCCCCATGTATTTTCTATCGGCCCATTCACAATAGCGCAGTTTTTTCCACTTACCAACACTACATCTCCGGTCGGATATCATATAACCGAGTTGGCTCAACTCCCATATTTTGCCGAGTTTCGGTTGTGCTGCAATTGTGTTGTCAAATTTGCTTTGATAATATCTGGCAATCAAATATCATAGCACAACTGACTTTCACTTCCACTCTCTTTCTTAATGAAAAATGACTCATCAGACGCAGTGTAGCAAACGTATATTAGGTAATTTAATAAACTTTACTTTTTCGAAAATTAAGGTACAAAACATAAGCGCTACCTTTAATTCAGTATATGATAGAGACCTTGTCACTTTTACCATACAAAAAAATCAACAGTATCCAACAATAACTGCACAAAAAAAAATAACTCAGAAGAAGGTCAAAGGAGACCAAATCAAAGTCATCACATTGATTGCTATCGTAAAAATGATCAAAACTGAGACAATTAACTTCGTTTAATCTCACTCAAATTGCAATCGGCGGCAATGATACTTTTTTTTTGCATCCATATAATATACGCAAAATATTAACACACATTGATTTATTTATTTATTTTATTTGTGTATCAAACGCAAACACATTTATGAGAAAAGTGCAAATGTTAATGACATTTAGAGACTGCCATCAATTCGATGGATGACGAGGGGGTGGGTGAGAGATAATCTATGGCAGTAGCAATGGCATATCAGCGCAACACTGGTGGCCAATGAACGTCAGTTCGTTGTTGTCGGTTGTGGCAATTTAAATTCCGCAATTAAGCGCACCAAATATCTCATTTCGCCTGCTACCAATTTCATACGAAATGTTTATCTCCAACGCAATCAGCGAATGCCTGCGCACACACACACACGCGCTCCACACACGTGTAGCACAAAGCAAGGGAAAACAAAAGCGGGCATGCAACAACGTCACACAGTGTAATGAGACGATCGAAAATTTTAAAATTTTTATATTCAAAGTTGAAATGCGAGGTTAGTGCCATTCTGAGAGCAGAAGCCAAAGTTGTATCTTCTTAGTTTATTTTGTCAGGTCACAACATAACTTTAAAGTGGATATATTTAAAGTTATTTTTGACATCACCAGAGACTTTGATTGATTGTAATGATTCAAAATCATTTGATTAAATATCCACTTACTTAATAAGCATGTACTCATAAAACACAGAATCTTAGCAATACGACAGATTGAGTTAACAAGTTTTTATCGTGAAAAATTCGCAAAAATATATACAGCCTAATTTTTTGTCTCCAAACGAGCATTCGTTTCTTTGTGTATCGGTCGCCTAGCGATAGTTAGTCGATAACAGCTGATTGCAAAACGTAACAACTGCGAATTTCCTAACCCGATCACGAAGAGAACTGTCAAAATCAAACGAAGAAACTTCTGATTTCGTGCAAGCCACTTAAATTTATAATATAAGCAAAAGAGGCAAGAAATAATGGAAAAAAGATTCATATTATTAAAATTAATTGTTTAATATATTTTGTAGTGTTGAAAAAACTACCAGTACGCAATTTGATGCGCTCGTAAAAGAGTTGGAGAAAAATCCAGAGAGGCCCCAATGTTTGGTGCGAGTAAGAGCCTGGTGGACCAGCAGTGGAACGAGTTAGCACATGGACCTGCGTAAAGAAGGGCTTCTGAATTTATTTACAAATAGTAGGTTGTATAAATAATTGAGATTCCAATATGTTTTTCCAAGCCATTTGTACAATTTCATAGCCCCCGCTTTTGAATCCGTAACTCCTCTCCATTCAAACGTTCATTTGAGAGAAACGCTAATTTGTTAAATTAGTTCATTTTCATTTTAATTTTTATACATTTCAAACAAGCCAATTTTGGCAGGTCTTTTCGATACGATAACCTTAGAACCTAAGGATGGACGATAACTTTTAATCGTGATAGAGACTTCCGATTTCAGATGGTTTCGTTTCAACACTAATAGGTCATCTGGATTTTCGTTCGAGATAGAAAATCAGGGTGATAAACAAGTATTTTTTTCCCAATATTTGTTATGCTTTCCAAGGAAATTTATTTCATAATTTTTTTGTAAAACAGCAGTTATTTTTAGCAACTTGAAATTTATACTTTATTCTTTATTATTTATACAAATTTTCAAAAAAATTAAAATTTGTGCATAATTTCTTTTTTAAAATTTGTTAAATTTTAGTCTACATTTTTAAACATTGATTTAAATAATTTTAAATTATTTTTTCTATAAAAATATACTTTATTCAACCACAAAGCCATTTAAACAAAATTCTTAAAAAATTAAAATAAATTTATTGCGCAGATTTATAGGCCATTCAGTTTTAATATAAATTAAATAAAGCAGAAATTGAGTTTGTGTGGAACGAATGTTTTAATACCGAACTAATGTTTTTTTTTGTTCAAGTAAACCGATTAGTATAATGCACTTAATTTTGAAAATTTTTAACGGGCCAAGCCCAGTTTTCCAAAATTTTAATTAAGTATCACACATTTCCCACCCTAAGTTAATTCTTTACATTGCATTGATTTTTCCACAGATCGAATATTGTAACTTTTTGTAAATTACCTGAATTCTAAAATTTTAAAAAATGCATACAGAGTTGAAATGCATTAACTTTGGCAAAATTTAACAAATTGTTTCGTATATATATTTTATTACTGGAAAGTGGGTAATTCCCGGCTATTTAATTTTTATTTTTATATATTTTTCTCCCTGATAATTTTTTTCGTGCTAAATTTGAGAGATGTTGCTATATTATTTAAGCAAATTTGGGTATTTTTTTGTGTTTTGTTATTTTGACCGTTTTTTCCCATCCCTATTTTCATAACTTACAAAGCATACTAAGTTGAAATGCAGAGATGCACAAAATTTGGTACAATTTGATAAAGTAGTTTCGGAGATATAGCGCTTTGCTCCGCGGTGGGCGGTCCATTTGGGTAATGTTATGTTTATCTCTTTCCATGAAACTCGAATATGTGGTTTCTTATTCAAATGCAAAATGTTCATAATTAGTTGATCATTAAAATACGAAGTTAATAAAAATGGCCAACTCATGTCCGATATAAAAATAAATCACTTTTTTCAAAATATAATGTCCCGAAAGGTGAATTTCTTTTTCATTTTTAATTTTTTTTCCCATCAGCATGAAGCCACTTCACAATACACATTTTTTTTCTTTAAGATAAGTAAATTAAGTAAAGTAAATGCATAATCCGAATTAGTGCGAACCTTTTTTATTTGACAGCAGCTTGTATGGCTGCATTACACTGTGCATTAGCGGTTGCAATGCATTTATTGCTGTTGTCGCTGCTGCTGCTGCTGCTTAAATGGTCACTGTGGTTGTTTTGGCGATTTTCGACGGCCAACTAACTGCCTTTTGCTATGGCCTTTACCAGAGCTGTATGTACATAGTTGTTATTGCAAGCCCGCTTGCCTGCCTACCTGCAGACTGGCCTACGAAGCTAACCAAGTTGCACAGCGTGGCGCACGCGAATTGGCAATCTGTGCCACTGCCCGCAGCACAACACACTCGCTTTCAAAAGGGAATCGATACTCTCTCACTGTTATGTTGATTGTATTTTGCTGTTGATTTCTTGCCTTTGGTTTTTCTATTTTTTATTTTACATCTAGGTATGTGCGTCTATATGTAGGGACTCTTAACCCTGTGGGAACGTCAAATCAAATAAAATGTATACGCAGTTCGCTCGAAAGCAAGAAGCGATTTTTTATGCATTGATAAAAAATAATAGTTTTCAAATACGCTGCGAGGGCATAAGAAAAACGATTAAAAGATTTTGAAAAATAATATTGAATTCATTGTTATATAGTTTAGGATTTGCAAGAGACTCACTTAGACATGTAATATAGTGAAAAAGTTTTCAAGAGAAGTGCTCCGTGTCCATAACAAAATTCCGGAAGCAGCTGACTTTAACCCTGAGAGCTCGTCGTCGTGGGTGTTAAGTGAGATTCAAAGTGCTTCAACCTCAGCCTGGCGAAGCTAGGTTTCTCAAAATCATCGCCCTCCACACACCTACAACAATGGGGGTCAGTAGCAATATTAGGCCTAACCGCAGGAAGTACCACCGACAGTACAGTACAGTACCGGCCAGAGAGCCCTGCCAGTCTTTTATGTCGCGATATTTGCTCAGCGTTCCCTGATCCGACATCTAGCCAACCTGTCGAATTGAAGTCAGCAGGTCGCTAGAGGCGGCTCTATACTGAGTCTGATAAGGAAATACTCCGAATCGATCAAAAGAGAGCCCAGCAACGCCCTGACTTTTGGCCTACCCATTTAAGACCCTACCGCTGGCTTTGAGAATAAATATTGGCCTTTCTAAAAGGTATTCCGCTCTTTGGGCTCTGCCTTAAATGCTCTGCAGTAGTCTGGAAGCCCAAATTTTGAGTTGACGAAGAGCTACTCACAGAAAACATCTCCACCATCTCTTCCGTTCAACCTCGTCCCATCCGTAAAGAACTGCACCGGCTCCCTTTTTCGCACACTGCAACTCTGTCACTCTTCGCTTAGCGGGATGTCAGAAGGGAAGGATTCATTTGGAATATTCTTCAGGGGGGAAGTCGAAATATGCTATAATTTTAGAGTATTCGTGGACTAATAGAATCTAGCTATATATTAACATAGCGTGGGTGGAGTGGGTGGTTTGCAT
Source organism: Anomoia purmunda (assembly GCA_951828415.1). Lineage (NCBI taxonomy): Eukaryota > Metazoa > Arthropoda > Insecta > Diptera > Tephritidae > Anomoia > Anomoia purmunda. Next base: position 93,216,148 of record OX639994.1, read on the forward strand.
CCGTTATAACTACTCGCATTTGACGCCTTCTCCAGTGGGTTTCAACAGACAAGGACCCCTTTAATTAAGCCAATAATTTACTTTAAGACAGAGGTCCCATCTCCTCGATAGCAATATAGAGCAATCAATGATTTTCACTTGTTATTGTGAATGACTTATTCGCGAGCATACTGCGGATATGACTTAATACTTATGGCATTTGATTTTTTTTTTAAGTTTCAAATCATTCAATCCTAATCATAATCCGAACAAAAACTTCCAAAGAATTTGCTCGGCCTTCCCTCTTCTCATATCAGAAATAAAAATTTCCGGATGCCTTTTTTTTTGTCCTTCTTCCACATTCGAATTTCGAAGTTGAAAAATGCAAGTGTCAAGAGTATCAGGAAACGGAAGAATTGGTTGATATGTTTTAGGAGTAGCTTCTGCAAATAATTGAAAGCAAATTTGGCAAGTATTTAAGTTTGAACATTTATTTGGACTAACTAAGGCAAATATAGCGTATGCGAATACCGACCTTAGACCTAAAATACCCGATCCGAAGTACCCGAGTACCAAAATTAGCCGAGTCGGCACATCAATGATATATGTAAATATTTTATGAGTCAATTTTTGGGGCGCCGGATAGTCTTAATTGAAAAATCTTTTTCTTTTGGAAAATAAGCTTCTACTTTCTATTTCTAATTCCTATTTTCTTAAATATTTTTTTAGAAGCCAATTCACAAATATATTTCAAATATTAGTTATTGGAAATTTATTCTGTACATTTTTTCTGACATTTGGCACAATTTCGAAAAGTTAATGTGTCATCCCTGTTTCAGAACCGACTGTTTATAGAAATATTTGTGAAAACGATGTCTCACTGGCTACTCACACTACACTGACGTACCATCTGAAACGATCTTGAAAGTTTTATCTCGGTTTACCTTCTGAATCGTAAATGCTGCCAATTTTGCACTTCTGTCTCCCTAAGCGAGGCGCCCATGTCCACCTCATGAGACACAAGCATTGTAGAGACGCCCATCGTAGTTCATCCAATGTCCTTAACTGTCCCAATGAACCGGTATCCATATTGGTCCATTTCATATCCCTGAGTTCAGCCCATGCGGGTGGGGAAGGTCGTCGTAGGCAGTTTGCGATTAGCTCAAATTGTCGGAATATATAGTCTTTGAAAAGTGAATGGAGTTGTACTCGAGTGACCCTTCCATCCCGACCCCCAACGTAGTCAGCTGAATTTGTGACAAAGCTGTCTATTGGTAATAAATCTAGCAGAACGTTCAAAGTAGCATTTGGAGAGGATATCATTGAAGCGTTACGAGGATAGCGCCCGCTAGTTCTTTGAATTCCGTATAAGTTTAAAACAATGTAAACCTTAGTAGGAGCAGGCTACTAGACTAGCGCTCCTTAACAAATTATGGATCGGAATGTAGTTGTATACGTCCAGAGTATAATTCTTGATTTTATTCCCCATACGTTGGCTAACATTAGTTTAGCTACGTAGAGAGCCACGGCGGCCGGCCTTCCTCGTTCTTCAGTGTTCAGCATCCAATTAAATTTGGGGTTCAGAATAACCAAAAGTTATATCACCTTTTTTGCTAGATTTAGTTTCGTTCTTCGGAATGTTGGTTTGGTGAAATTAGGTACATTTTATTTCAGCAATGCATAAGGTGATTTTTCCAAGGGTTAAGCTTGGGGTACAATTTAAGGCATAGGAATCTACCGTCTTTAGCGCTCTTTCCATAATTTGGCTTGTGATCGAAAGAAACTGACCCGATAACAGTATTTTTATGATTATCTAAAGATCTGGATTTACCAGTAGTTTATTAAATACTCTATTTGCGAGTTGCGTCTCACGATATTTATGGTTCTGCTTTGAAAACCGAATTCGAAGTGAATTACTCTGGTTCTTAGAAGAGATACGCCCCATGACCACCTTAGGCAGGGCAGTCTTCATTGCCTTCTCTTTCAGGTAATTGTAATCATAATAATAACTTTTCGATACCTTAAAACCAGTCGACAGCTATGCAGGTGGATCCAAGTATTATCGCTGCCTATTTGAACTTTAATTTAGCTTTTGCTCCTCCGTAATTTGAGTAGAGGAGGTGTTCCTATTTCACAAAATCATATCACCCCTGCGCCAGAAACTTATTTCAAGTATTCTCTGCAGGGTAATTTCTACGCTGACTCATCAATGCAACAAAAAAAAAATGCTCTTAGATTTTTGCTACAACATTTGATGTTGCAAGTTGTTACTACCTGTTTTCACACTTTTCGGAATTCGCACACAAACACAGACCTAAACATAAACGAGTAAATATACAGAGTTGTGTGATTATAAAATTGCAAATCTGTATGCAATACAAGTTCGTAAATATACAGCAATAGCTCATTTGCACTTCGTTTTTACCATAATTTATGGCCGATGATGCTCTTCAGTTGATCCAATGAGAACTAAAATAAAACCAAAGCCCATTGCAAAAGCAAACTGAAGAAACAACAATAGCAACAACAAGCTGGTGCATATGCAATTGCTGAGTTTTGGTTGATGTTTGGTGGAAGCAATAATGTTGCTTCAAATAATTGACGGTGTTGAGCACAGGAAATTTGCACAAAAGATTTATTTCTTTGCATGTCAGTGCAATTCGATGTAGCAAATATAAATGGGAGTAGAGGCTTAGCACAAAGTGAATCAGTTTAAGGTAAATACGCTTGTATTTTGCGATTGTACGCGTAATTACATACATACATAAATACATACACACATATACATATATATGAACATACAATCAAAGGTAGTTCGTCTATCTGTTTTATAACACCTGACAATATTGGCCTTCGGTCAGTTGTTGAAAGGGAAGTTTTTTGAGTGAGGTTTCTTTAAGCTTTAGATTTTTATTTGAAAAATATGCAATGTATGTATGGATCTATAAAAATTTAAGTACCAATGTTTAAAAAATGTGGTTACATATTTTATTCTGAGAGGCATCCAATAATTTTCATATTACGAAACAATTTTTACTGCAAATGGAAACTCTCGCGTCCCGCTTTCGAATCCTGGCCGGGGTAAGTAACATTAAAAATTATAGAAAAATTTTTTCTAACAACGGTCGCCCCTCGGTAGGCAATGTCAAACATTCGAGTGTATTTCGGTCATGAAAAAACTTATCATTAAAATTACTGACCATTTGGAGTAGGCGCAATTTGTGCTTGAACATCGAAACGCACACCACAAATTGTAATTGTAATTGTTGCTAGAAATGCGCAAAAAAGTAAACATAGTGGTAGAAATTATTGAAAATATTGGAAGAAAATACCTAAAAATAGTGATAGAAGTTAAGAAAAGTAGTGGTAGAAATATGTAGTAGCATTGATAAAAATACAAGTACAAATTAGTAAAAAGGGTGATAGAAATAAGTAAAAACAGAAATTAATAAAAAAGAGGTAAACCAATTCTGACGCGACTTTCGTTAGCCATGTAAAAAATCACTGCCGCTAAAGAAGGTTTACTTCAAAAAGTAAGTAAAACTGCAAAAAGAGAATATTAAGTGTTCTAGCATTGAAGATGATTATCAAAGGTGGAAAGTAGTTTTTTTTCATGTTAGACAGGACTAAAAAGCGAAACGGGCAGCATCCATCCATCCCTATTTCCCTATTTTTATTCACAAAAGTCGTCCCTTTCTATTAAACATATTTATTTTCATAAATTGCTTTCGTCCATACATATTTTGGCACATACAAATTTATTTATTATAGCTATTTGTGTGTTCTCATGAGTTCTTATATCTATAAGTTGTATATTTGTATAAAGGTGAAATATATGCAATGCGTACGTGTTTGCTTTCAGTCATAATTAATGAGCACAAATGAGGTCACATAAACGCCTACGAAATTCGCCTTCGAAGGAAATACGCGGAGAAATGGTGTTTTTATTACATATATTTTATTTGAGATATTTTGTCAGATATGTATTTATATTAATCACACAACATATGACAGCTGTTGTTTTCATCTGTGCGATTATGCGAGTAAATATGTACCTCAATATTGACATGTGATAAATACGCGAATTCTATGGAGGTTTATAAAGCATTAGAAAATTATGGTACTTTGGAATAGACGTATGCAATAAATCTGAAACTTGTGAATTCTAATATTTTAAGAGGGATTTCATTTAACATGATTAAATGCATAATAATATGCTAAAAATAGAATTTGTCTTATTTTTCTCAGTAAATAATAGTTATACGTATGAAGCATTAGGGTGGCTCGCCAAAAAAAGTTAGCCAGTTAAAGTTAGCTGAACCGATTTGAAAATGCCACCAAGAATGTTTCATAACAAACCCTGTGTTCGATAACTTTTTGCCACACAAAATCGATGATTCGTCGGTCGCTAGTTTAGAAACCGGAATAATAGCAATAATAAGAACAAATAGGGGTGGAGAAAAACTGTTTGGGGCCATCTCAGATACTGGAATTCCTTAGTGTGAGTAAGGTAATAAAAAAAAATTAAACATCCCCTGAAAACAACTTATTTTCATTGCCGTGTGGACATATGGCATACGCTAAGAGGACCGCATAAAAATATTTACAAATTTGTTTAACGGCATTATAACAATAAGGATTGCTGGGAAAAAATTGTGGCGTGAATGGGATTATTTTCAAAGATATAGAGAAGCTAAAATACCTTACAAATCTAAAATACCTTACGATCACTTACAGCATATCCAGAGTCAAATTTCTAAATAAAGGAGATAAGTAACTTAAAGTTACATTTGTTACAATTTGCCAACCTAGTAATAGTTTTGCCGCAAATAACCAAGCCTACGGTCGTTTTTTTTTGGTCTTTTTCATTGAGAATTTTCTGCAGTTTAAAATCAAATAATTTTCCCTGATTCATGAAAAAACAGATAAATGCTTGAAATGTTTGGTATCTCAGATCATGGAAGTGTTCACTTTACTCTGCTATGATTTCCATAGCGTCCTCAAATGGAGCGATCATTTATCCTGTTTTTGTTTATTTGAAAATTAAATGATCCACAACTTTATTTTTATTTATTTATGATAGAAGTATCAACTAACCGCGACTTTCGTTTGCAGCCCTGTCCAATGTATCACATGTGATACAAAATTATTTTCTTGTACCATGTTTACAGCGTCCATGTATCATATATGAACAAATTTTTGGTTGATTTGAAATAAGTTTATTAAAAGACGCAGACGAAGAAATTGAAATTTTATTGCGTGGACGTACTGAGTATAATGTGTTGTTTGTAAAAAAAGGAAAAAACACGGTGATTTTTTTTTAGATTTTAATTTATTTTTATTTTTTTATGAATTCATGTTTATGCTTATTATGATAGTGCACGTGTACCGTTAAAAATTAATTTTTGTATGGGGACAGGGAACCTGTTAAGGATTAAAATATACCCTATGTACGTTTTACTGTCTAAGAAATATACTGTTGAAATTTGCTTTAAATTCCTTAAGAATTGGTTATATTTTTATATGAATACTTAGATGTTAAAAATTCAAATTTCTTTTTTACTTCCGAGCTAATCAAAAACGTTTAAAAAAGCCCTATTTTGTTAATAGGAAGTAAAGTTTTAGAGGTAATTTCAAATCGATCCCGCTCACCTAATGCTTAAATGTTTCCAAAATATTTTATTTGATATCTTAAAAAATAATGGATTTTATAATTCCGATGGAACAAAAAAATGTGTGCACCTAAAATCGCAAGCCAAAAGTAAAACTTCTTTGCCGACTTCATAAAGAGATCGAGAGTTAAATATTGAGTAGTAGTGGTAGAAGTCGTTAGTACTAAGTATCAGTAGTAATAGTGGTTAGCAGCACTTAATAGTAGCAATAATAAAAATAGTAGTAGACATTAGGTAAAATAGTATAAGTAATTAGTTTTTGCATTACTAAATATAAAAGTAGAAACTAGTCAAAAAAGTAGTAGTAATTTAGTATTAGAAAAGTAGTAGTATTAATCAATAGTGACATAAGCAAAATAGTAGTATTTATTAGTCTTAGCACAGTAAAAATGGTAGCAGAAATTTGCGAAAATAGTAGTAGTAAAAAGAGGAAGCTTTAGTTAAATTAGTAGTGGAAATCAGTAAAAATAAGAGTAGTAATTAGTAGGAAAAAATAGTAATAGTGATTAGGAGCAGCATTAGTGAAAATAATATTGGGTCTATAACTTAATTCGTGCGGGCGTTTTCCAAAATTTGAGCGTTTATTTAAGAAAAACATGTACAATATTATAGTATTATTCAAAGTGTTCAAAGTATTTCCCATCTGAAGCTATGGCTTTTTCCCATCTTTCTGACAATTTGGCAGCCAAGAATGAATCAAGCCAATTTTTGATATCCTGCTCTGATGTGAACCGTATTCCACTGAGGGCTTTCTGCATCGATCGGAACAAATGGTAGTCAGAACGGGCACGGTCTGAGCCATAAGGCGGGTGGGGTAAAACTTCACATCCACTGTTTTCCAAATAGTTCTTAACCGGAACAGCAACGTGGGGCCGAGCGTTGTCATGGTGGAAAATTATTGCCTCGTGTCTGGTCGCATATTCCGGACCTTTTTCGGCTACTGATCTCTTCAAACGGATGAACTGTATTCGGCAGCTTTCTCCATTGATGGTTTTACCCGGTTTTAGCAGCTCATAATACACAGCACACCCTTCCGATCCCACCAAATACAGTGCATTACCTTCGCGCCATGGATATTCGGCTTAGCTGTTGATGTGGCTGGTTGGCCGAATTTCACATATGATTTTTTGCGCTTGGAGTTGTCGTAATGGATCCATTTTTCATCACCAGTAACAATCCGATGCAAAAATGACTTCTTTTGTGGCGTTCCAGCAGCATTTCCGGCAAGCAAAACTGCCTTTCGACATCTCTCGGCTTGAGCTCTTGTGGAACTCAATTTCCTTGCATTTGAAAACATCCAGCTGCTTTTAAACGTTTTGAAATGGCTGCTTGAGTAGCACCCAAAGATTCTGCGAGCTGTTCTTGCATTTGGCAACAATCTTCATCGAGTAATGCTTCCAGTTCTTCATCTTCAAACTTTTTTGGCTGCCCAAGACGTTCATCGTCTTCCAAGCCAAAATCTCCACTTTTAAATCGTGCAAACCACTTTTGGCACGTTCGCTCAGCTAGAGCATATTCACCATAAACTTCCACCAAAATACGATGACTTTCGGCAGCAGTTTTCTTCATATTGGAGTAACGAAGAAGAACTCTCCGCAAGAACACTTTTTCAGGCACAAAGTTCGACATATTTGGGTGAAAAAAAATTATTGTTGTTAACGCTTCATATGAATGACATATACTGAAAAGACGTACAATGACAGTTGCATTCCAATGTATGTTCGGAGTATATTGGAACGATGGAATACGTACAAGTTACGCCATCTCTGAGCAAACCGTATGTTTATATAATCTCAAACAAGCGTCATGCCAATAACTTCGTGACGCGATATCGACGTGTCCTTCATTTCGCGATGTAAAAAATCACTATCATGTCCCTAGAGAAGTTTTGCTTCAAAAACGGTATGGATTATCTGTTATATGGGAAATGGTGAACCCTAATGCCCATATCGGTGTGTGTATGTAAATATACATAACATTCGCAATCGCCACCAATTTTCTCATAGATGTCTTATCACTGCATGCCAATTGTTTAAAGTATACTTCAAGGCACCAAAGCAATTTATTGACATTCCATAAGTGCCATGCTAAAACTGCTGCAAATGGACCTTCAAGAACACAAACACTTATGACACAACAATTTTGTGTTTGCTTTTGTTTTTTCCCCTTTCTTGTTGTTGTTGTTTTACTTATGTATCAGCGCCTGTCTGTATGCTATTACTTTATGACAGCTGCAATATTACATCATTGCCAAAGCACAGCCGAGATTTTACTTACAACAATGTGTGCTGGTGTTTTTATTCCTTTTTTTATTTTTATTTTTTTTCTACTGGCCAACATTTTTTTTGCTTTCGCTGCTTACTTTTACGATGCGTCTTTCGGCCGGCCCAGCACACCCGGGCACTTTTGGGAGTTATGCCTCAACGTAAAATGCCCGAAATGAGCCATAAGTGGAACAAAGCTTGCGAACGTGATCAAATCAATTTAAATGCTTTCCATTCCAATCCATTCCAACAACCGGATGTGGCTGGCAAACGCTGTGGTGGTGGGGACGCTAGCGCGGGTTTTTTTTTGGTTTTTTTTTTTGTGGTTTTTTTTTTTTTTGTTCTAAGCTAGCAGCAAAGCAGACGCGATTTGCTCAATTGTGTATACAATATGGCATGATATCATAAAAATCTGACATTTGGAATAAAAGCAGGGTCAAGTTGTGTCTGAAAATAGCCATGCGATTTGTAGGGTAATCAATTTTATTTTGGCATACTTCTTTCTTTTTTTTTTTGCGCGAGTATTTTATGTACGCTTATGATTTTTTTGTTTTTTTTTTGTTTTTGTGTTGTTCTTGTGTGCGCTTATTTTACATTCGTCCTTTTACCACTTGTGTGGAGTTTTTCGCTCTCTAATAAATACACGCTACTCGGAGTAGCATTTTTCAAACAGTTTTTTTGTTTTTCAACTGTAAGTTTGTATGCACGCGTGTACTTTACTTTCCATGTATGTATGACGCTTGTAAAATGTATAATAATTTGTAACAAGCAGCGGTTACAAAAATAGTCTTCTTCTTCTTTTTCTCCTCCAAATTATGCTTTGAAAATAATTGAAGACTCTAATTTAACTCTTAGAATCCTTTGTCGAACAAACAGTTCTAATGTATACACTAGACTGGCCGCACGGTGTATGAATTCTTTTCTTTTTTTGGAAATTTAAATTTTATTTTTTTTTTTAATGTATATTTTAATATAAAAACAAACTTCAGAAAATTTCATCCAAATCCAATAATGCCTAGTGGTGCCTAGTTGACCTTGAAGTTTCGTATAGGTGCATTATAGGGTATTCTAGAGAAAAAACAGTTTCAACAATAGATAGTAGATATTAGAATAATGTATTTATTTGCGTGATATATATTAAAATACCTGCTTTACAAGGGATCTTTTCGTGTGAGACGGATATATTTTGCGGTAATGTTCCACCACTTGCAACAGATATTGTTTGTCCTCCTCGTCATACGTGAGCGCTCTATTAAAATCTGTTATTAATTTAACCGCCTGCTCGGCTGCATCGTTGACAACGGCCAAATTTTCACAAATCCTTTTTCCATCGCAAAAATCTTGCCTATTTTTCCATGTTATCGGATCTGACTGCAAGAAACTCCAATCAATTTGCAATCGATTGAAAAATCGTCTTGTTCTTGCCGATACGAAATCGCTAACATTTTTTTCAGCATATTCTCTGACATCTCCTATTGTCGCTTTAAGTTTTTTCGGAATATCTTCTTCATATGATTCCTCAATGTTGCCAAGGGCAACCATTTTTAATTTTTTAATTATGATTTTATATGGGAAGGGATTTGCTCATCGAAGAAAGACAGAGCAACAGCTTCTTCACTCAAATACCATAAATGATTAATAATTTTTTTAACAAAATGCTGGAAATATTTGGATCATTATATGCAATTACATCATTTATAAGTTGCAAATCTTGTCTTCGAGCGTTCACAGCTTTGACACATCCAAACCAATAAGGAACGTAAATGCGCGTTAAAAATATACAAATGTTACGAAAGCTTTTTAATTCCGGAGTTGTTAATTTAAATTGCTCACGAAACAGAAAAATTTTATAACAGTAAATTATTTTCGACATGAATCTAGCATGCGATGTTGCACCAGATGCACGGAATCCCGAAAAACTCGGTACTTCTTCCCCAATAAAAATCAATGAAAGTTGCAATACTTCTTTATAATCTGCCCGAACGTATTCAGATTTCAATGCTTCAAGACAAAATTGTTTATGGTATTCCAATTCGGCTACCGTGAATACCTTTTGAACATCTTCGTCCGACATTCCACTTTGAAAATAAATTTGGTTGATATTTGGCCAAAACTTGGAGAAGCGATTAAAAATAAGGACTTCTGGTGCAGCAGTATTTCCCAAATTGCTTTCGAAGACAGCCCTTATAAACAACTCGCTAATGTGATGACGACATGGAAGAAAAAGTAAGTTCCTGTTCAATTTTTTTTCTAATAAATATGCTGCCCCCTTATTAATTCCAGTGTTGCTTGATGTTGTATCAAAAGATATTATTTCAACTAAATTGTCCATTTTCCATTTAATCAAAGAGTTATAGGTTGCATCAGCTATATTTTCATCTGATTTTTCTTTGCCTTTTATTTCTGGGAGTAGTTTGCCATCCCAGTGAAGGACAAATACAAATAAATAACAAACAACTTCACAACAGTATTCACAAAAATTAATATTTTAGTATTTACATTGAAACTATCCAGAATCTGTTGACCTTGCTTGCGGCGGTAATCTCTCCGGATTGTCTGAATAGTGGTTCGATTGAGCACTTAATCATCCAAAGTTATTGATGTGGGGTTGGGACTGACTTCTTGAATCTTACGCAATATCGCAGATGCAGTTGCACTAATTAAATGCATGGCATCTCTAGTACTAATTTTACACTTGTCTATACTTGCGAGCATTCTATCGTCAATAAACTGGATATTACCACGAGGTGGTTGACTTTGTTTTCCCACGGTTGGTTCATCCTCTGTTTGTTGCAGCATGTTATGACTTATTTCTCATCATCTTGACATGCTGTTAATTCCTGTTAGATTTGTTCGTTTGCAGCAAGTAGCAATTTTAGCAAATCTACATACATCGATTTGGTTATGTGAATTGTAAATAATAATGTAATAAATTTCACTGTGCTAAGAAAAAAAACTTTTTCTGATACCAAACTTCAAGGTCAACTAGGCATTATTGGATTTGGCTGAAATTTTCTGAAGTTTGTTTTGATATCAAAATACACATTTAAAAAAAAAATAAAATTAAATTTCCAAAAAAAAAAATGGACGGCCAGTCTAGTATACACTTTATACGGAGTAATCTGGTTCGAAATTGTTTGGTATATCCACATTGATTTTTTGTTGCATTAATTCTACATTAATTTATTTTATTGTATCGGAAACAAATCTGTTAAACCCGTCTGCTTTTTAAGTGCAGTGGACGCTCTTTGTACAGCTCAAAGTATCTGCAATGCCCGAATACTTGTAAAATCTGTAAAATAAAAATTGAATATCCTCAACAGCTGTCATTGGATTCTCTAATGTCAGAAAATTTACGTCGACATCACCTTCATTACATATTGTCTCATCGATCTAAAGTGAAATCCATTTGCAATGTTGTCGTTGGTATGGGTTACCTTTCAAAATCGAAATAAGCAAAAAAAAAAGTCATTATACTTACAGTATATAGTATATATTCAATGCTCAATCTTCAGATAAACTTCCACCTGCGATGAGAACTTGAAACAGAGTCTGTATGGGAGTTTCATCTCTTTCTTACAGCAATTTTTGTTGTATCGTTTTTTTTTTGTTTTTAAATTTCATTAAACCCAAATTTTCTTTAACCAGTTTCCAACATTTTCTATAACGCTAGCATTCATTTTATCTCAAGCAAACTGCAAAAGGCAAACTGTGTTCTTTAAAGTTAAATTTTTACGGAACTCGGAAATATCGTCTTTTTCACATAAGGCGGCATATAAATTTTGAATTTCGTTGGCGAATTGTGCCGATTTGAAAGTGCCATGTGAAATAAAAATTTCCGAGTCAAAGTGAATTTCAGAACATATTAGATTGATTCATCAGCGTTTTTTTTCAAAACACTTTCTGAAGAATGGCATGGGACGAAGAATAGCTTTTGTTGGCAAACTTCCTTCCTGCAAATACTTTTTAATATGCGACAAATATTTGCGAAAAATATAGTATAAATTTTAATAACGTACGTGTATATATCTTATCTGAAACACTTAGAAAATTGGCTTTCACTACTGTTCTGCCAGGGACCGTTCTTTTTTCGGATAGCCTATTCCTAAATAGTCCGCTCATCGGCTTCGCATATTTGGTTTTTGCACAGTTGTAGCTGACGAATCGTGTTACTAAGCTTTTATTTAACTTAAATGATTTGTGGTTGGCAGTGAATTAAAATCGCTTTATTTTTTTTATTAATGTTTTACATTGTCGGTTTTGCTATGCCATATTTCCTAGCCAAATCGGTACCATTAACATCTCTTTCAATTTAACCTAAAATAACCGACTGCTCTTTTAAAGCAAAGGGTGCTTTTTAAGACACAATTTTCTAAGGGTGGCCCAATTTTCGACCACTTTTTACAGCATATTCTCGAATATTCGAATATTCTCTTCCAAGACGTTAATGGTTTCGGACTTATCTGCTTAGACAAGCGACTTCACATAACCCCACAAAAAATAATCCAAAAAATCACCAAAAGTTTCCTTCAATAAATTTATTGTTTCGTTGGCTGTATGGCATGTAGCGCCGTCTTGTTGGAACCAAAGGTTATCCACATCAACATCCTCCAATTCAGGCACGAACAAGTTATTAGTCATGGGTCTATAGCGTTCCCTATTGACTGGGGGGCTTGATTTTTGAAGAAATATAAAAAATGATTTCCTCTGTCCATAGAGCTCACCAAACGGTAACTTTCTGAGGATGTTCCAATGGCTTTTGGATTATCACCACTCCAAGTGCGACAATTTTGTTTATTAACGTACCCACCCATTCAACCAAAAGTGCGCCTTATCGCTGAAAAAAATTCTCTAGTGAAAATCGGTATCGGTGGCAATCTCGTTTTGAGCCCATTCACCGAACGTGCGACACGCTTAATTGTCGTTCGGCTTCAATTCTTGCAAATAGCAAACAAAACTGAGTATAAATCAAATAGCAGATGTCAAAAAGATGAACTCCGAAAAAATATTACCTTATTGAAAACCACAGGTCTAAAAAAATTATCTTTATATGAATGACGCATGAACAAATAATAATTTGTAACCAGCAGCTGTTACAAAAATAGTCTTCTTTTTCTATCCCCTCCGTTTTAAAAGTAGTTGAAGATTATAATAAAGCTTTTAAAAACCGTTGTCGAACAAAAAGTTCCAATGTGGATACACACATATATTGTAAGTATCCCTGTGGCAAATTAAATCGTATTTTTCCAGAAATGCCATCAATGCCCGAAAATTATAAAGACTTTTCCCAAATATCTGCATCGCTTTGAGAATATTTTGCACTTTATTCGTTTCTGTTTCAAGTGGTGAACGAACGTTCGTTTAGTACTTTAGCAAGGATCAAAAATTTTCATCGATCATGCTCGTCGCAGGGCAGGATTTCAGGACCAGCTACACTATGTCTAGAGATAGATATAGCCAAGAAGTTGGATTTCCAGACTATTAGCGACACATTCGCTACCGCCAAAGCTCGAAAAACTCACTTATAAGTTCCAAATAGTTGAAGATTGGAGCATTTTAAACTGCATGTTCAAAAACTTAATCATGATAGTCAACAGACTTCGAAAGAACTGTTTTTTAATAAATCAGATCGATAAATAAATGTTTGAATAAGATGTTTCTGTCTTCTTTCTAACTGTCAAGTCCTGCTATCCCTATATTCGTATCTTCCGATATAATCTGATTAAATATTTCCGACCAAAAATCTATATTAATATGAACTGATTAATACATTCTACTGATTTTCGAAATCGTATAAAAAAAGTTTGGTTCACCCAACATCAACTATAAAGCAAATTCAATACAGATGTGATGAACTGATGAGAGCAAAAAACGTCGTAATTGTAACTTGAAGTAGTAAGTAAAAAGATAGTTGATGAAATTGATGAAGTTTTCGAAACGTTTATGTAGAAAGGGGCCCACCTTTTTACTCCTGGGCCGGATTTTCTCTCGGCGGCCCTGTTCATATCATATTTCACGTTCTTTCCCGATTTGGAATATACTGCATAGTTTCTCTTCATATAGCTTTGATGTTAATTGGTTCCATCTGTTCGCCCATTCTATAATGCAATTTTTTTCATTTGAGTACTTTTTTTGCCACAATTTCCATTACGAGAAACTCAGAAAACTTAAGCATTCATGACAATTATAACATATTTGGTCAATAGTATAAACTTATGCTTTGGTTTTCTTATAGTCTAAAATTTTATCTGGCTTCTTTTTGAACCCGTTATCGACTTTCTTGTCGTGATGTAGCTAACCAAGTATACCACAATTTTCTTCTTTCTGGACAGTACGAAGCCATCCTTTTATCACTTTGAAATTTAAATAAAATGGGAAAATCTTTCACGCTTCTTTGTAGACCAAGTCGGCAAGTCGGATTAGTTTTTTCTGATTATTCCTATAATACACAGCTTTTTCGATTGCAAAAAATAATAAAGTGAACATGAAATAAAACAAAAAATTTAAAAGTCATCTTTCGCCTAATGTTTTCTATCTCATTAGTATCATTTCACCAAATTTCCACCTTGATTGTCTTGGGTTACTTATCCGAATTTTCCAGTGCTTTTTTATCCTTCCATGCTTTTAATGTAATGGGCAACTATGCCCGATCTCGGATTTCCGGCCTACCTCAATTCCATTCCATTCCATTTCAAACCCTATTTCACACTCACGCCGCTCACTTAGAAAATGATTTAAAAAAATGGCTGATTTGATGGCGAGCAAACGACACTCGCACTACTAGCATGACATAAATGCAGCTAGCATTTTCAGTTACCCAAGATATGGTAAAAAAAATTTAAGAAACATTTCTTTTTTGATCTAATTATAGCTAAAAGTAAGACAATGGTTTTGTGACGTCAAAGCGATATTAAGTGCTATGAGCAGGACAATTAAGTTCCAAAATAGTTTTGTTCTTTGTTTATTAAGCGAAAGGGGAAATAGTTAATTACCCGAAGTTAAACGCAATAGCAATAGTAAGTAATCAGTGCTCTATCAGATATCTATCAGCTTAAGTCAATAACATCACACAAGAATCCATAAAAAAAAACTATAAATTCTTGCTTTAATGCATAGAAAACATAAAAGCATACAGAAACTGCCGAGCTAAAGCAAGCACCTTTGTTTACTAAATAACATGCTAAATAATATGTGCCTGATGTCGTTGTGTACTAAAGTTCGAAAGAAAAAAAAAATCGATATAAATTAACGCGCATACAATTTATCAAAGCAAAGCAAATATGTTCAAGTAGGTACACACATCTTCACATAGCCAAGGTCAATTAAGCTAAAATGTATGTGTACATATGTTTTGAAAAAAAAAATATACAGAATATTGCGTGTCAGTGTCCAGAAAGTACAATGTTTATAAACATATGTATCTCAATGTTTGGCACACAACATGTTGCAGCAACATTTCTTATGCTCAAATTGCTTTTGCTTCCATTGCAACATACTCCTACTAATAATAATCATTGCACAAAAAACTCGCTCTCCCACATCCAGTTTGGTGTTAAGTCTCCACACACGACACTCGCTTTCTCTCGCATTTACTCGCTGCTTCGACCTGCGTACTCTCTCACAAAAACTTAACGAATAATTTTTCAGCATACGCTCAGTTCCTTTTGTTCTCTGCTCTTTTGCACAGCGAGAGCGACATAATTTCATGCTACTTGTGTGAGATTTATGCCAACACAGGGTGTATCGTGTGCTTGATTTTTATAGTTCCATACACAAATATAATTCACGACTCATTTCTTAATGCTCACACACACACACATGTACGCGTATTTGTAGCATATTTTCAGGTGTCCAAACATTGTGTTAAATATTGACAATCTTCAGAAGGACATTCGCCACTCGTAGCAACGAATCAGCTGCTCCGCGTGTCACGCTGATAGAGGAGCAGAGTAGCGCACCAATTTGCAGGTAACTGTAGTTACATAAATACATGCATACATACACACACAAGCACACTCACACACAAATACACACATATACATACATATGTAGCTTGCCAGACAAAATTCCACTTGACGTTAGTTAGCGATGTTGTCGTTGTTGTGGCAACTTGTTCTGCAACTGTCAAATAATTTTTGGCCTGCCTTCTTAAAGGCTCGCTGTTGTTTTGCCTTCATTTCATTTGATGTTTTATTTATTTGCGCGTTTTTTTCTTGTAAGTAGTTAAGTATTTTGTATATATGATGAATTTTCTTTAATTCCAGATGAATACGATTTGTCGATGTTTTTTTTTCTTCTTTGTAGCACAAACAAATATTTTAATCGTATGTATGTGGGTGTGTAATAGACGCTATTCAATACTTGCGCACAAAAACAGACAGCATAGGGGGTAGGCGGCACAGTTGAGGCACCGACATTCAATCCAATACAATACGGAACTTTTTAAATTTTTTTTTCTAAGTATTTGATTGCTGCTTTTTTGTCGCATTTCTGATTCCGCCAATTCCTTCTTAGGCATTGTGCTCGAGAATCAAAGAATAGAAAGAAGACTGAAGAAAAAGAATACACACTCTCGCGACTTCCTGTGGTGATTCATTTGCGCTGTCAAAGCCGCTTTACGCCCATTTAGTTGGTTGTGAAGGTGAACATAAAAAACAAACGTCGCCCCTCCCACACACTATCCACAAGTTATCTGTGCGGGTCCTTGGTAGGTACAAGCAAAATAAATATAAGCATATTGGAAAGAAAAACATAGGCATCCGACACAGCTGTCAATAGTAACAAAAGTAGTAAGATATTTGGTATGTACAGCTGTTAGACGTCAGGAGCTACACAATCGCTTATGTAGGTAATCATTAAGGAATTTAATTTTGTGGGAAATTAATTATTTTTGTGAAAATGTCTGATTTAACGCACATTTTTGTGCTTGACCTTAAGGCAGGAATTCAATTCACGTAAACATTTTTTTTTTATATTTTGTTCAGGAAAGATTTGTAGTTATGTTCCGCTAATTCCTCTAATCGATATTTATGATAACCACCTGTTACGGGGTACCTTACTTGCCTACATATAAATAATGGTATTTTTTCGATACACCGGCTGCAAGTTTATGTTTATTTCGCAGTATGAAGCACATCAGTACATCCACCCAACGTTTTTTTGCACCGCATTCATATTTTTCACAATACGAAGTTTTGAGCTTCATAACCTCAAAATACTTGATATGTGGTTTTTGTTTGTTTTATAACATTATTTATTTATTGAATCTTTTCTGTAAGAAACTAAAATAAGTTTTAAAACCTCCCTATTGAAGGTATATATCTGCTATACGGGTCCTTATGGCGGGTGTTTTTTTTAGACCCGTAGTTTTCAATGAGGCAATACTTTTTTCGGAGTCGGTCGCTGAAGACGTCATTGCCGCTTTGAAGCAGAGTATCGATGAAGACCCGAATGAGCCCATCCACCATCGCGCGCAGCAATTTGAACTTTGTCCATCCACTTTATGGAAAATTTTGCGCAAGGATCTTGGTTTGCGGGCTCACAAAATCCAACTAGTGTAGGAATTCAAGCCACACGACCATACAAACGAGTCGCACGTTCGGTGAATGGGCCCAAAACGAGATGAACGTCGATTCCGATTTTAAATAGACATTTTTTTGCAGCGTTGAAACTAACTTTTTTTTTAATGGGTAATTTAATAAACAAAATTTTTCGCATTTAGAGTGTTGATAATCTACAAGCCAATATTGAGATGCCGTTACAGTCACAAAACGTCCCTGTTTATTGTGCTCTATGGGTAGAGGAAATCATTGGCCCATATTTCTTCAAAAATCAAGCCAGCTATAATGTTAGATTCAATGGGAGCCATGATTAGTGACTCTGTCGTACCTGAATTAGAGGGTGTTGACATGAACGAACTTTGGTTCCAACAAGACGACGCTACATTCCATACAGCCAACGAAACAATCAATTTATTGAACGAAACTTTTGATGAGCGCTTCATCTCGCGTCGTGGGCCTGTGACGTGGCTGGCCTCCAAATCGTGCGAGTTAGACCATTTTTTGTGGGGTTATGTGAAGTGCGCAGATAAGCTTGAGACGATTGACGCCTGGGGAAAAAATATTCGGCGCGTTATTGCTGACAAACGGTCCCGATTGCTGCAAAAAGTGGTCGAAAATTGGTCCTCTTGGCTGGAATTTATTCAAGCCAGCGGCGGCCGTTACTTGCTCGAAATCAGCTTTAGAACATAGCGGTAAGCCCTTATCTTTATAATAAAGCTAAATTCTTAGCCATTATACTAAACTATATGCGTTTTATTTCTTCTTGAAAATCACATGTCTAAAAAAACACTCTTTATTAATTGCCGGGAAAGAAAATCATTCCTAACCTGGGTTTGTCCTGTTTGATCGGTAAGTGATTTTTCTAGTTGTTTTGGATGCGCATTTAGCTTGTCTAAATACTTCTCCTTGATATTCGCTATTTCATTTTGTACGGATGGGATGTTGAGGTGATCATGGGTGTTCCTATTCTGAATGTACTACGAAGCACTAACTAAAGTCCTAAGAATTTCTGATTGAGCTTTTTTTTACGTCCACCATGCCTTTACATATAATACTAGCGTACAGAACTAGTCTGTGCTTCAGTCAATGAGCCAATGAATTTTGTTGGCTTTTAGCTTCATTTGAGTTTTCTTGATATCTCCACTTCATTGGCCTGCGGGATCGTAATGTTATTTAGGGCCAAAGGGGGACACGAATTTGTATTTAGTGTGAAGGTGGCGTGTTTTCTACTTTTTTGTTCATTGACCTTTATGCGCCAGTTAGCCAACAACTCCTATACGACTAGTAAATACTGAACTAGAAGTCTGATCGCATTGTTTGGGCATCGAGCTCTGCTGAGGACCGCAAGGGTTGATAATGTGAGGCGGTGATCTGTCGGTATGTCTGAATGAAATGTGTAGAAAATATACGGGAGTGGCCCAAGAACGCTGCGATATCGAATTCTTGCGTTGTGAACTCATTTTGTCGTACGGCAGAAACTGGGTTGCTAACATAACTTTCTAGAACTTTGTAAGTGTTCGGAGAAAGTAGCATCTGTATCTGATGTATTAAACCGACCAATTAAACGCGGTCAGATTATTAAGCGACGTCCAGTAAAATTTCGCAGCAGTATTCCCTCTATTGAAACGTCGTCCTTACTTCAGATGTTAGGCGGTTAACATGTTCTACTACTACTATTACTATTACTATTTTTGCTTATTTCTGCTACTATTTTCATTAATAGCACTACTAATAACTACCACTATTTTTACTAATTTTTTACTGTTAATTTTCATAATGCTGCTACTAACTACTTCTAACACTTTTACTAATTTCTATTGCTATTTTTAGTTATGCTAGTACTAATTACAACTACTATTTTTACTAATGATGCTTTTAGTTACTACAACTAGGTTTAAAAATTTCTACTTCTATGTTGTGACTAATGATTACTATAATTTTTACGAATGCTGCTTTTAATTACTACTTTTATTTTTTTTCATTTTTAATCCTTTTTTTTTAATGCCAATTTTAGTTACTACTAATAGTTTTAAAAATATCTACTACTATTTCTACTAAAGCTCGTTTTAATTACTACATTATTTTTTATTAATTTTTACTACTTTTTTGCTGATATTAATTTTAGTTA
The DNA here is from genome assembly GCA_951828415.1 of Anomoia purmunda. Classification (NCBI taxonomy): domain Eukaryota; kingdom Metazoa; phylum Arthropoda; class Insecta; order Diptera; family Tephritidae; genus Anomoia; species Anomoia purmunda. The sequence goes on from OX639994.1 coordinate 93,235,751, forward strand.
CTACTAATAGTTTCAAAAATATCTACTACTACCTTTTTACTAATTTCTACTTCTACGTTGTGACTAATTTCTACTACTATTCATTTTTGCTACTTTTTTGATAATGCTATTACTAGCTACTACTACTAGTTTTAAAAATATCTACAACTAAGTTTTTTTTACTAATTTCTGCTTCTATGTTGTGACTAATTTCTACAACTATTTTTACTAATGCTAGTACTAATTACTACTACTATTTTTACTAATGCTGCTTTTACTTACTACTACTATTTTTTATTAATTTCTACTACTTTTTTGCTAATTATACTACTTGTTACTAAAACTAGTTATAAAAATTTCTACTACTGATTTTTTTCACTAATTTCTACTACTATGTTGTGACTAATTTCTACTACTATTTTTAATAATACCTGTTTTAATTACTACTACTATTTTTACTAATGCTGAGTTTTATAACGACTTTATTTTTATTAAGTTCTGCTACTATTTTTAATAATGATTTTACTTATTACTACTACTATTTTTGAAACTAATTTCTACTACTATTTTTACACATGCTGCTACTGATTGCTACTACCATTTTCTCTTGTACGACTACTAAGTACTATTTATCCCTATTACTACTACTACAACCACAATAGTTACTACTACTATTTACTGCTACCACTACTACTCCCATATTTAACTCTTTAGTTCTTTATGATGTCGGGAAATAAGTTTTTTTTTTTTTTAGTTTTTCAAAACGTCGCAGACATGAGCCAATTAATAAACAACGAAGGTGACTTTCAAAATTGGTGATCCGTAATTGAACTGGAATGACTACAGCTTTCACCTCTGTTTTAATTATATAAATAACCGTGCATTAAAAATCATGGTATCACGGCATCCCAGGGAACCAATTACTTTAACACAGATTAACATCTCCATATAAGTTTTAAGTTTTTTTACTGACTTTTGGGTAGAATTTTAGTTCGTTTTCAAAAGGCACGTGTCGACAAGTTACTCCCCATACAGATCGAATTCGATATGCACACAAAACAAGGCTCACACAATTCCAGTCCAAATCACAATTATTAATATTACATCTGTGCATAAACGCATTGGCCATGAGTTGGTTGGTTGGTTGGATGGTTGGTTGGTGGTGGTATAACAAAAATCAAAAATGTACATAAATTTCAATTTTTGTCGCATTGCATTTGAAGTTTGACATGACAGCTTACAGTTATGCCATTTGCTGATATCGTGCAGCACCATCATAATATAACATCGCACACGCATACAGCCCATACATGCATACATCCACATACACGCACACAAACATTTATAGCTAACTTGACAAAATGCACGCACAATCGTATAAATTTCTATACTCGTACTCTTATTCTAGCAATGACCGACGAGTTTTACCAGAATATGAAATCGCTTTGGTTTGGCGTTCATGGCGGTGCACAGTAATTCGCGTCTACTATAAAAGAAAATATAAGAAATGAAAGCAGTATTAGAGCTAGAAAACTACAGATTTTCGGACTACTAAATTTGGGCACAGCGGTTGACAGAATTTTGAAAAAATTATTGCTATTTGGAAGAATTTATCCAAAGACGTTCTTAAATGTGTGACGAAGAGAAAGAGCCGCCGTAAGTATTTATTTTAGTAACTATATTCCTTAAACCTTAGATGATTTAAGAGCTTTTAAATTGTGAACTCGCTATATTAGAAAAATAATTCTAGGTGGTTAACGTTTGAATACGATAACGAGCATGTAGTCAATTCAACTGGAGATTTCATGGCATTCTCCGGAGATCAAATTGTCGCCAAATTTTTCAAGCAATGGGGCTTATAACTTGGTAATATTTCGCATAATGTTGTCTTCAAAGGCATCCAAGGTTTCTGGTTTGCTCGCATAAACAAATGGCTTTACGTAAGCCAAGAGCAAAAAAAAATCTAGGGGCGTTAAATCGAACTATCTCGTTGACTAGTTGACTAGCCCGCTTCGAGAACGCGTTCTCCAAATATTTCCTTCAATAAGTCGTTGGTATAACTTTCTGTATGGCGCCATTGTAAAGGAACGCGTAAAGTTAGGGGCGTACTATTTTTTAGCTGTTCGTTGCTTTTTGGCTAGAATTCTACTCACAATTTAACATTCAAATAAGAGTAGCCACGAAACTATTTTTGAACAAAATCGATTACTTTTGAAAGTTATGTAATAAACAAGACGATTTTTAAGTAGAAATATGTATTTTGCCACCTTATAAGTAAAATTCTATTCACCAGTAGGTGCGACTGCAGTCGGGAGTCTGTCTTGGATATAATTGTGTCTCAAAAACAAAAATCTTGTTGTACGCTGGGTTTGGTACCCGCCACGAAAAACTAAAGCCAATTAAAAATTTTAACAAGCCTTCGACGAGATCTCCTTTTTTGGTGATGGTCACAAGCAATGTATTAATGGTTATAATTTGAGGTCATGCACGTGAAATGTGCGAGCCCTTATTGGGGAAGATGTCGCTGTTCGACAGATTGATGCCCTTGTAAGAGTAAGGGCTGACATTATTGTCATCCAAGAGATGAAATGGACAGGGCAAGGTAAGAAAGCCAAAGGATTTTGGGGCGTCTACTACACCTGCCATAAAAATGAGCGCAAGATCAGTGGTTTTGTTTAATGATGGAATAGAAACTTCGTCGCTAAGTCCAGCCATTCAATTCGGTGGACGAGCGTCCCACCATTATCTGCATCAAAGCGAGGTTCTTCAATATCTCGCTGATTTTTGCCCTGGCCACGACAAAAGAGAAGGACGATGGGATCAAGCATCACTTCTATTAGCACCTAGACGTTTAAGAGCGCTGGCCCGTCACGTTATCAAAATCGAGCTTGGCGTCTTCAACATCAGGGTGCACAAAAAAAAGTCTTTTTGGGCACACTGACGGAAAATGCAGTCTCCCACAGTAAGACTTATTGACTTTGCCAGGGCCCGAAACATGGTAGTCAGGTTTCAGCACTGAAAGATTTACCTAGCTACGTGGTTGTCTCCAGATCGAAAAACCCGAAACCAAATCCATCACATAGCGATAGATGGAATTCATGTTTCCAGTATATTAGACGTACGTACACTCCGAGTTCCGAACGCCGGCTGGGAGCATTATCTTGTCGCAGTTGTGCAGAGAATGAGCTACTGTGCGGTATTATTGCACAACGGCATATGGTTGTTGCTGGCAGCGTCTTACACTTAGACATGACAGGTTCACAATATTCGCACTTTATAGAGCTGTCATAAAAAGCAGAGATTTGTGCACACATCCACATAAGAAAGCGCACATATGGTCGTACGTAAACAACTTGCACAACAATATATACATTTGTATATTGAAACGGAAATTACTACAACTTTGTGTTTTGTAATATTGTGCTTTATAAACGTCCGTATAGCAAAATATTGTGTCTGGTGGACGCACTTAAATGTGTGTGCTTCGGAATATGCGTATGATGCCGAAATAACATATTTGTATAGAGGGTGTCACAAAACAGTACTATTTATTTTTTATGGGTAAAGGAAAACCTCATTTCTCGGCCGCAGAAAAAACCTTTGGTTTAAAGCGAGCCCGAAATAGCGGTAAGTACGTTAAGAAGTTAGGTGTCACCACGGAATGGAAAGATACTGACTGCAAAGCAACGCTGTGGTGAATTGCAACGCGAGATGTGCGAAAATGGCTACTAGAGTTGGGAGGGAAGCCTGTCGGATCATCAGTGAGAAAAAGAGAGTACACGGCTGCGAGGAGCTTGAGACGCTATCCGACACAAAAACCAGCCAACAATTTTACTAGGAGGTGCGGCGGTATCTTAAGTAGGACCGACGCTTAAGTAATCATGTAAAAATGAAAATAAACGACTTGATAACTGGCACCTAGGGGTGAAGAACTTCTCCGCGACCTTAACAGTAGTGGCGCGGAAAATATCGGAGGTGGTGAATTTGGACCTCTTCCAATCAATCAAGATGGGGTCGAAGGCCGACTTCAAAGACTTGCACGAAACTCGAATGACAATAGCGTGGGTAAGGAACAATAAGGTCGCTGGTGCGGGCGGGCAGCCAAATGAGATATTCAAGTACAGCGGCCAAAAGCTGATTGGAACTTCAATATACTCTGTCCACTGCACAGGATCGGTTTTCTTAATACAGGATATGAAGCTCTGTCGTGCGTAATGTGTGAAACACTGAAGACATCGATGGATATATTGAACCTTACTAGTAAGGGCTTAGCCCATCGACCAGATTTTTTACGATACGAAAAATCTCGGAAAGGACCCGAGAGAAGATAATGGGCACACACCTTGTCTTTGTGGATTTCAAATCCACTTTCGGCAGCACGAAAAAAAGAAGCCTATTTTCTGTGATGCCCAAAATTGGTATTCCTCAAAACCAATACCGCTATGTGAAGTGGCTTTGAAAAACACCACCAACTCCGTTAGCATTGGAGAAACCTCTTCAAGTCACGACATTTCAAATATGGTGATTCAATATCGCGTAACTTCTTTAAAATTATAATGGAAAGGAAAATTCGAGCTGCAGTATTAGACCCCTCAGAGACTGCTGGTGTATAATGACGCCGACATCATTGGCCTGAAGAATCGTGCCGTTAGTTCTGCCTTTTCCAAACTGAATAAAGAAGCTTAGCGAATGGGCCTTTCACCTTCAGGCCTGAGGGCAGGATGAAATAGTTCTTGACATCAAATAAACAGTCAATGCATTCACAGCTTTTCGATCGCATCACTATTGACAGGTAAAAATATGAAACCTAACAGATTTCATTTATCTGGCAACTAGCAATAACTCTAATAATAATGTCAGCCTCGAACTTTAATATGTCTGGTTTTAAGTATAAAGCCATCAAATCAAACTAATTTTGATGGGCTTTTAGCAATATTTTTAAAACTGCCCAGCAATTATTACATCCCTAAAACTAATTTTTAATAAATCATTATGTTCGCGTGTCTCATATATGATTAGATGATTCGAATTTGAAAACGTTTTTCACGTTTTTCAAAAGTGGCAAGAAGAATGACATCTGTATTTACGGGCCCATTGCAAATCTCTCGACTGTTTTGCAACCAAAAGTTCAATTTCAGGTAATCAAAATAGTTTGGTGTCCGTTCGGTCCACAATTTATAATCTAGTAGTGCTTAGTGATTATAATCACTAATTATTGCATGAGCACATTTTTAACTGGATCTCAAGTGTGGATTGCTTTTATATGGATTTTTCTAAAACATTCCACAAAGTTTCGCATATTATATTATTAAATATAGCTAGTTTTTTACTACTACAACTAGGTTTTCATGCCGTTTTCCTACGATGGTTGAAATCTTCCTTAAGTAATAGACTGTGCTTCGCTACTGTTGTCGACGTTTCTTTGGAACCTTTTGCGACCTCGTCAGGATGTCTGCAAGTATGTATTTTGAGCCCCTTGCTTTTTGTTTTATTCAAAGATAAAGAAACTGTTTCTTTGGTATGAGAAGTCTCACCTCTCACTAAATATAAAAAAAAAATGCATTCATATTACTTTTTTAAAAGTTTGCAACGTTATTATGTACTTCTTACTTTATTTCGAACACAATGCTAAAGTCTGTTGAGGAAATTAAACAGCTTGGAGTTATATTTGATTCTAATTTTTCTTCCCATAGCTATGTATATAAATTTTATTCCTTCTAAATCTTACTCGGTTTTAGGTTTCGTTTGTTACTCGTTAAATTCTTTTCTCATATATTTTTCGATCTAGAATGAAATGTGCTGCGTTTATTTGGATACTATTGTCTCAATTTACTATAGACTGGCTTGATCGCGTGTAAAAAGTGTTCCTGAAATTTGCTCTCCATTCTTTGACATTTACTGATCCAATACCTATATTACAATTCAACCTTTCTTCTTATTAGTCTCCAACGTCTTGAAGCGAGCAGAACTACTCTTTCGCTTTCTGTCGTTTTTAATATAATTCATGGTGCGTTGACTGTTCGCCTTTGTTCCAAAATATCAAATTTCTTGTGTTACTTAGGACATTACGTAATTTTACAAAAATGAAAAGAAAACAAGAGAATGCCTTCCACGCTGAGAGCAACTGATAGTGACGTAATAATAGCTAGAGAAGGAGATAGCGAAGAAAAAAATATAAAAAGGACGAAGAAGCTCAGTAAAAGCGAATAAACGGCTAAATGATTGCAAAGTTTTCTTAGCATTGTTTGTGTAAAATGCTTTTATTTCATTAGAGAATGGGTGGATGCTGTCTATTCGACAAAGAGAGGATTAGCGGCCCGCGGAAAGCGCAATCTTGTTTTCTATTATTCTTCAGAAAAGATCCCGAATCGGTCCCAAAATTATTTCGAAGTAGCCCCGAATATGTGCCTTAAAAATCCCGAAATGATTCTAAAAAAGTCTCGTCCTTCAAGGACTTTAACATTTTTTTGCGACTCATTTATGAGAAGACTTTTGTAATACGAATCTCAAAATAAAAGTATTTGAAGGCATAAAGAAATTATTTCATTGATAATTATTATGAAAATTCTTTTATAATATAAGTCTTTGAATATTGGCTAGAGATTGCTCGAGCCGTTAATATCTTATTATTACTACTATTTTCTCTTATGGTAGTTATGTCTCTGCTTCAAACCAAAAAGTGCTAATATTTGCTGAGTAGGCAGAAGCCCTCCCTCGACGAGCCAAAGCCATACTCTATGAAACTTTGGGTATGGACGGTATTAAAATCTCCAGCCAAGCAAATTATAAATACAGTAAATTGGTTTGTCCATGTAGTAAAAATGAATAAAAACGCTCTAGAAGCTACTACAGCTCGCGATAGAGGAAGAGGAATGCCTTCTTTGTGTTGGCCAAAGACGAAATGGAAAAAGACTTAGTACCGCTTAGTATTTCCAGCATGATTGCTAAATATAGCAACGGCTGCCGTGGAATCTTAAACTCGCTGCCATTTAAATAAGAAAAGGGGATGGTAAAGGGCACATTTGGGGATCAAAAATTCATCATAAATTTTGCCTTCTAGGTTTATCGATCGCGTTATTAAAGTTTGAGACTGACACGACTACAGCAATTCTTTTTATCTGAGTCGATCAATTGAGAACTATTGGCAACATTTTGATTGCTGGTGTTGCTTGAAATGCTAGGGTGTTCGCCTATTTTTTCTGACAATCCGAATCATGTATTTATTGTATATTTAATGAACATCTTAGTGTCTAGTATAATTTTTGTGTTTTCTTGTGTCCCTCTCCCACCACTTTGGTTAAAAAAAGTTGAAGCGAAACTTTTTACTCTCCAAGCTTCACCACCAAAAATAAAGTGCGCTGTTATGGGACACCCTGCATATGTACGAGTTTCAAAACATTTGCTTTTGCTAGCAAATCTGATTTTAAATTTATGGAAAGTGTATATTTTGAAAATTTTATATACCATATATGTAATGTGCATGTGTACGCAATCAATGCCACCTACTAACGCACTTAAATATTTATTTGATTTTAAAATGCTCATTTGAAATATTACAAAAAGCATTTTGAATTTTCATTAGACAAAATGTCATAGGCAATAAATTAACATAGCTTTTGTGCTACAAACATACATACGTAGCTCTTTAAACAAATGCACAAGAAAGTTGCTAGATGGGTAATTGAAAATTATTGCAAAGAATAAAATACTAATGATTCGACATTGTGTGACCAGCATTTGTTGTTATTATTTAAGTGGCTTAAATTAAAACAATTAAAGGGGAATATATACATACTTAATGTAGCCCAGAACTTAAGTTGTGCCGTACTTTTCTATACAATATTGATAATAGTTTTAGTGCTAAATTTTTTTTTTAATTTTTGTATAAAAATATAGTTCATTTTAATATCAGAAAGTGCATTGGTCAACATTTTGTTCGTTCTAAAAATTGTACGATAATTTAACAAACTTGAAATTAATTGTATTCAAATTTTCAATTTTCCTTTCAGACTTTTCAGAAACTTTTCAGAAATTTTTAAAGTATGCAGTTTTACAGTTCATTCTATTTTAGTGTAGCAAAGTGCAGGTTTCAAGTTTCTTAAGGTTTCTATTGAGTTTTGATAGTTTCTTATGGTCGGTGTTGCACATTTTCTTCAATACAACGCATACACGAAATGATAGTTTATGTGGCAGAGAGGGCGCAAGACCGACAGCAAAAAAAATTATCAAAAATCGAAATTTTTAGAAACTTGAGATTTCACTTTTTTAAACTAGTACTGAATGAACTGCAAAAGTTTCTCAAAATTCGAAGGGGAAATTGAAATAATAAATGAATGACATTCTTCTCAGGCTTGTAAAGTTATCGTACAATGTTTATAATGAAAAAAATGTTTAAGTTTATGCTTTATGATACTGAAATAAACTCGGTTTTAATAAAAAATTAATGAAAAAATTTCCGGAAAGTGGTTAAAATGCGTTACAGCGACCTATGAAAAGTTATATATTACGACACTTTACGCTAGTCGAGTTTCAGAACTGTGAATAAAAGATTTACATATATGTATTATTTCTGACATAAAAGCTTAATTGTTCATGTTTCTAAAAAAATATTTGAATTGAAATTAAATTTAGTCCCGCAGCACATTTCCCCTCTCGTGATGACGAGAAGAGCACATACGTGGCGAGCAAGACTTCTGCACATTTGTCGTCTGGATCGCTCATCATATTGAATTTTCTGTTCAGTTTTCACACAAATCAAATAAAATGTTCAATTGCTATGCCATCCTAGCCCTTTTTGTGCGACGCCAGCGAATGTAAAAAGCGCAGAAAATACTGGGTCCATTCCAGTTAACAAATAATAATATGGCTGCAACCGAACTTTGAATACCCGGCGTACGTTTTTGTTTCAAATAAATCGTATTTGTTTTATGCCATACAACCAGTGAATGTAATAGTCTTTATTTTTTAAAACTAAACGAATTTTTTATATTTAAATAAAAACTAAAATAAATTGGTATGTTTAAAATATATACTTAAAAAAGTATTGTTCTATTTGCTACCTATATAAAATATATCTTTGAAATATTTTTTAAACCTTTCCATACCATTCTTGTAAAATATAAGTGCTTATAATTATATTTCTCTTCCAACGTATAAGAACATATAAAATTTACTTATGCTATTCTTAACACTAAAATAAGGCAATTTAGTCAAAGGCAGATATTTCATAATTAATTTCGTTAACTAGCTATATTAACATCCAAATTTGAAAACGCCCAGTCAATTTGCGCCCCAATGCCACCCCAAAATCCTGATATTAATCCTATCGAAAATTTATGGAACTATCTTAACACAAAAATTCGACAGCCTTCCGTTTCAAGCAAAAATGACTTGATATCTATTTTATTGCAAGAATTTAATAATTTAAAAATTTAACCTAGTTTTTGCGAATAATTGGTTAGATCAAGGCTTAACCGTCTCAAAATGGTTATTAAAAATTAAGGTCTTCATACAAAATATTAGTTTTTAAAGTATATTTCGATATTTCAAAAAACGTGTTGATTGCCCGAGTTTGGCTTGTGCATTGAATTTACTTTTATTTGATGTTTTGCTAGAATACTTTATAAAACTGATTTAATTTATATCTTTTGTTTTTATATTTTCGAAGCGCCATAAATGAGTAATTGAAAAAATATTTTACCTTTTTTTTAATTGCTTTGGTTAAAATATTTTTAGGAAGGAACATTTTTTTCTACGGTTTCTGACTTTGGCGTGGAGCCACTGTATAAATAAATTAATGTGAATTCTTTATAGGAGTCCAAATTACTGAGCCGATATTTATGTAATTTGCACAGTAGGTTCAACTGATCCAATTGCCGAACGTTAGGTATATATAAATTTTAAAAAGTGGGCGGTTCCACGCCCCCATGGAGAAGAAACTTTGAATTCGTCTTATATTCGCAACTAAGTATTTGGCGCAGATGAAATATTTTTGGGTATATATATATAAATACATGCATATGTCGTATTAGTTTGGAAAAATGGGCGACGCCACGCCCTATGCATTAAAAAAGCCAAATTCCTTGTAACACTACAACTATTCGATGAAGCTGCACAATATTTGGTGTAAAGATCCTTTATATGGGGCTATAAATTATTTTTTGAGGAAAAACGCTGACTCATGCCCCCATATTTCCAGCTATTTGACGAAGGTATTTGATATTCGATATATACATACATATTTCTTTAAGAGGAAGATTTGAAGCATATTTTGAGCTTTAAAGCAATGTTCAACATCTAAAAGTAATAATAGCAAATTTGAAAGAATTCACGACATGATTTAGTAAAATATTGGATATTCTGATTTGTTGTAAAGTACAGTACAGTTTTATGAGAGTGGATTTAGTCTGACTTTTAAAGTTTTCGAAATTGTGATTTCAGACCATAAATCCAAAGTGTGTACGAAAATTGGTTGCATTTGACAAAGAATTTTTAGAGATACACCAATTTGCTCTAAGGTGGGCGATACCATGGCCACTCCCATATTTATGATTCCATTCTCAAACCCAATCTTGTTTATCAAATTTGATCAAATTATTTTGATTTCTGTTGTTTACCGTTAAATGAGAGGTGGGTTTTAGTACGTTTTTTACAATTTTTGAAATTTTGCTATTGTTTAGAAATGCAATGTGTGCACCAAATTTCGCGGAGATTGGTGGCATAGGTCTTGAGTTATACATATTTGCTCAAAAGTGGGCGATGCCACGCCCATTCCCTTTTTTTTTTTTTTGATTCCGTGTATTTGTTAGTATCGCCCCCCATCTTCATATTTAATTTGAGCTAATTGCTACTAATGCTAACTCAAATATCGCGTATTTTTATTTTTTGAAAATTACCGTTATATGAAAGATGAACTTGGTTTTTACCCGATCTTAAAAATTTTCAAAACTTAGCATACTGTCTTGGATACTGACTTGAAATGCCGCTTGTGTACAATAATTGGTAGAGGCAGGGCCACGCCCATTTTCCAAAATAAAATTCACACCGAACCCAATCCTATGTGTCAACTTTGGTTTTCTTAAAATACCGTTATGTGGGCGTGGCTATTGTCCGATTTCGCCCATATACCAAAGCAGCATGGGTTCAAGGCAATTCGTTAAGATAGTTCAATATTTACTCGATTTATCCGACTGACAGACGGACGGACGTACGGACAGACAGACAGACAGACAGACATGGCTTAATCAAATTCGCTATTAACAGTAAGAATTTTGATATATATATATATATATATATATATGTCTATATCTATCTATATTATTTTATGCTGTTACAAACAACCGTTAGATAAACAATGTTGCAATACCCTGGGCACCACCAGCGCGCTCGGGTATAATAATTTTATTCAAAACTATACCAAAAACTATTTGCAGGGGATTCCGGATATTCATTTGAGTGGTGGCTGGTGACTCCTCTGCCAAAGGGGAGTCCGAAATTCCGCCACAATAAACTATTGCAAAATAATTATAGATGTTGTTTTTTTTTTTAAATAAACCAGTTTTTTATTTTCCGTTGAATCAAATATAGTAAAAAAAATTACAAATTTATATTCGGCAGCACGCATTCACTTGTTTCTTTTTCTATTCCTATTCTATTTTGTTTTTATTTCATTTTGACATTTACTTTGACAGCGGTGCCACTCTTTATCGCTTTGAATAAATACAAAATTGGCAGCTAACATGTGTCATTAAGAATATGTTAGTGAACCCCACAATCGTTACAGCAAACGACAAATTTTGTCGACAAAAATTGCGATTGTCGGATCGTGTAAAGTTAGTGAATCACACTACAGGATTTGAACTATGGGCCCACCAATTGAAGTGCACACATACTACACACTCGGTTACGGCTAATAGAAGTAAGTACCGCCAAAATTGTATTGAAACACATGGAGAAAAAATAGCCGAATGCACGCAATGTAGCTGAAATTAGAATTTGACACTAATACTTAAAATTACCTGTTAAAAATTGTGACCCTGAACTACACCGCTGCTGTAGCAAAAAAAAAACAAACACCTGCGCCAAAAAAAAAACAAATCACAATCAAAGCAGAATGGATACATGTTAAGCTTTTTGTATTACATTGCATTCATTCCACTCAAGTGCACTTTTCAACTAACTCTGTACAAATTTCGAAATCAACACTTCACTCGACGCGCACAAAATCGGAAATTTCAGACAAAATTACAACTTCCTGTCACCAACAGCAACAGCAGCAGCAAATGTCAGCAGCTATTATTTAGTTGTGCACTCGAACAACTCAAGCCACATGGCAATAGACAGCCCCCACCGTCTGCCCTCCCCCCAGCGACAGCTACGCCAACCAATTATTTGACTAACACTTATTTATTTTATTTTCAAATTTTTTTTTTTTGTTTTTTTGTACAACTAAACTTTTACTCAATATCGAAGTAGTGCCAAATGCAAAGTTAACGGAATTAAAAACTAAAATAAAATCCAATAACAACGTGTGTATGAGTATTGTGAAAAAAAAATCGCCATTTTGTAGAAAAGTAGAAAATGTGAATACGAGTACGTGACCGACCACAACTTCATGCATGCGGCGGCAGCGGGTGGTAAAGAGAGACAGAGCAAACACCAACGCTTAACGGAAATGTGTGCAATTTTTGCAACAACATTCCTGTTTGTGTGTGTGTCTATGAGTTTTTTGGGATGCGAGTGTGTGGCCTCACCTGCTGCTGTTGCTGCTTTTGCTGCTATTGGCGCCAACCGACACCACTGCCGGTGTTGTGTTATAGTTGTTGTTGCTGTTAGTTAAACGAAATAAAAATCCGTTTACTGTGCAAACCTGAAACTGAAGTTTTTCCACAAATAATATTACAAAAAATAAATTTAAAAAAATAAAAAGTGCAAAAACTTTGCATTCTGCCGGAAACGGAAGTAGTGCCGTCACCGGCGCCACGTTTCACATGGACAAAATGTTTTTCCGCGCGCAAAAAAAAAAAAAAAAATCATGAGAAAGTATTTCAAAAAAAAACAACGCGCACAGCAACAACCAAATGGCTGTGATATGACGCAAACCAACATTAAGTTGCCAATACAATGCACACCAAGTTTGCTTTGGTTGCCACATTCAGCTGTTGGCAGACCAGTGGGGTAGATTCTTGGCATTTTTCTGCCAACTTGCTACGCTTTTGATGACAACAAAATGCTTCGCATATTCATGCCATAACAATTATTTTCATAACCACCTAACACGTTGGCAATTTGAATTTGTGCTGCAGACAAAAATATGTAACTACATACATAAATGATAAAGGATAATAAAAATATGTTATAACTACCCCGGTTAGCAATAATAATACTAATTGACAAAGTGGATGACCGTGTATTGAAAAAAAAAATCAGAAGTCAATGTCAGTTAGATAGTTAGCAAAAAATGTACTGTACTCATGTTGGAAAAATGTAATTGTGAGATAAGGCCGAGTATGATATTTAAAAAAAAAACACAATTTATACCTTCTTCAATGAAATTTAACCATACATTTATTTTAGTAATATATAGATTGGAAATAAATATAAACAAAATTTTAAAAAATATTAAATATGTTATGCTCCAATTTTCAGCTTTTGCTCGTGTCACGATGTTTGTGTCGAACTCCTCCGAAAGGACTCGACCGATTTTTATGAACTTTTGTATGCATAAAAATTAGATGGTAGGAGCGAGAAAAAGAGCATAGTGTATATTTTTTGATTGGCAGAAGGTTGCTACCTGTTTGAAATTTAAGCCAATTTAGATAAAATATACATAAGTCATAAGTTAAAACTAAAAAGTGTTCAATTAATAAATTCAATAAGGTTCTAGTGAAAGGATCTCCTTATTAACTTACTTTATATGATTCCTAATAGAAAAGCAAAAAGATTCGAGAGCTGCCGCTTTTTTAGCGCCCCTAACTCCTTCGATCGGCCGCGGTCCATATTCAGTCAGAGGGTCCTTGGAATTCTGCATGTCGTAGTAGTTGCCAAGCATCCGCTGAGTCGACAAATAGCCCATCTATCCAACAGAACTCCAAAGGCGGCCAGGGGAACGCCAGCCTCTCCCTGTATAGAGTAATGACTTCCAGAGTAGGCCGCCGAGCGAGCCCATCAGCCATGCAGCTTCCTGGAATGTCGCTTTAGCACGGCACCCGACATCAGTCCGATGTCGAGGTAGTCAGAGACGGCTGAGAGAGAAGTCAGGCGCTCCCCAGTAAGTTTTGACCTGACTATTAAAAGTCATAAGTCCTTTTAGCAGCCTAACTATCAGAACAAATGTTTGCCCGTCTAAAGCGCACTGAACTTATCAATAGTCAATCGGCAGCCTCCTTGATTGCGGGTGCATCTGCCTTAAATGCACTACAGTAGTCTGGAAGCTTAAATTTCCGGCTGAGGGAGAGCAGCTGCCTCCTTAACATAACGTTGAGCGCGGGAGTGGCTATCGTCCGAAGCGCTCCACTGACTGCACTGAGCGCGGTCCGTTGCACCTGCTCTAGCTGCTTAACTTTCTTTACCATCTACAGTCTGTTCCACCAAACAATCACTCCACAAAACATTATAAACCTAATTATTGCTTCATGAAGCCTGTGACTGACCTAGGGAGGGAAGTCCCATCTCTTCCTAATAGCACCCCGGCACGAGTATATAGCAACCGATGATTTTTTCACCCTTTTCTCAATGTTTGGGTCCCAACATTGGGTCCCAGCAGAGTTTCCTGTTCAAAATCAGGCAGAAAGTACCTGATCCGGTCAGAAGGTACAAGTGGAACACTGCCGTTTGAAGGAGGTCGGACATCAGGCACTCTCCATCTTACTAGAATTAATAGCGAGCCCACATCCTGTGGACCAATTCGCGAGCATGTTAGTAACCCTGCATGATGTCAAACAGGGTGTCCAAAAAATTTCCGCTGACAATGAGTGCCACATTGTCTGCATAGACCATAACCGAGCAGCTACCCCTTTTCAACACCTTCTGGACGCCGTTGATAACAAGGGCTCAAAGAATTAATGAGAGAACTCAACCCCTCGTTGTGTGGAGACACTGCTCTACTCCGGCACGACATTTCTGCCGCAGAGCAGGTGGTAGAAGAGCCTTATAAGGCCCGGTTCGACTCAAAGCTCACCAAGGGATCTGCCTATTACCTCGTTAAAGGCCCCCGCTACATCCCGAAAGGCACAAACTGTGAAGGGTTTGTGTTCAAGAGACTCTTCTATGACGTTAACAACCTTGTGCGCTTTCCTCTGACCTACCCTTCGAGTATGCGTGCTGAGCACACGACAAATGCTCACAAGGAATCCCATTTCTTATATGCAGATCAATCAGCCTCTCTTGGATTTGCAATAGAAAAGAAGAGAGGCTGATTGATCTGAAGTCTTCAGGGGACACATGACAGTTCTAACCCGCCTTGGGAATAAACGTAACCCTAACGTCCTTCCAAAGCCTACGAAACCAACGCAGCTCGGGTAAATAGGCGTCAAGCAATTGCAAGACATCCGCTGAGACTTTTGTAGCTGAGCAGGAATGATGCCGCCAGATCTCAGTGACTTGAAGAAATTCAAAATAAAAGTAATGAGCTTTTTTAGCGCAAATTTCTTCATTCCTGTTCCCACTCGCTATCTTGGGTCAACAAGCTCTTTTAGATGTCAATTGCTTTAAGTATAGTTGAACGTTTTAGCTTTGTGTGTCGAGTCTATTTAATTCGATATTTATGGGTACCCGATTCTATTAGAACCATACTTTGAATTAGTACGATATCAATACTTTTGCTCAATATCGTATCTCTAAACATAAACAGGCATATTTTCGATTGCTCTAAAATATTCAACCAAATAATTTTTCGCAAAATACATTTATTCAGTTATCTTTTCGTTGCATCATCAGTCTCACTAAACCTGTGAATTACATAAATCTCAAATAGGCAAATACTAGGGGTGAAAATTCCTTAAACAGAAATCTATTTCAAATCTACACAAAACGAATTTACACTTTCTACCCTATTCGTCTTAAATGAGCATTTAAGTTTGCAATTCACAATTTGATTTCAGCTAAGGACGATAAATATGTGCACCACCTCGCATATGTGAAGCATTTAAAGCGCTACAAATACCGTTTTTTGGGGTTGTATCATTATCATCATCCCCTGATTTCCACTAAAGGCAAAGCGTTTAAAGAAATCTCAAAGGTATTTGATTTAGCTCTATTTAAAGGATAACAGCTGCATTTCTGCCAAATTGGGATTAGGCAATACTTGCACGAATTTTTCATAGCAACCCTTACCGGGAAAATATTTGAGGCAAGGGATTACTTTAACATGACACAAGGGTTTACATGTTCTATGCAAGTATGTGTGTGTGTGTGTGTGTATGTGTGAAGCTTGTAACCCCCTTTTACAGAATTAAAATTGCTCGAGAGTGCGTGGGTGCGAATAATTGTAGCGTGGCAATGCAAACATTACATTTTTTTGCATAGAAAATAAAAAATAGAAAATAAATTAAATTTAAAATACCAGGCACTTTCAAAAAAAAAAAAAACCCCTTTCGGCGCCATTTAAAATCGCGACAGCTTTGCAAATTGAAGACTTCAATGTAATTTGTATGCTTAAAAGGCAAAGTAAGTGCTTGACATTTTCTCGTACCCCGTAGCGGTTCAAAGAAGCTCCGCGGCTCATTGTGCGCAAAGGAAATTAACTTTAATGCAACGACACGTGTCGATATAGAAATTTCGTAATTAATTCCCAACTGTAACAATCGTCTTGGAATTTGACGTATGTACGCCGGTCGCTAACTTTGCACTACTCGTACACTTAGCCTAGAGCCGCCACCTGTGCCTCTCCTGCTATTATCGCACATCGGGCATTTTAGCCCAAAACAATGGCACGCGTGTGACGAACACCGCCCATGTGGCACGTGCAATGTTTGTTTCTTCGACATATTTTGTGTTTAACGGTGAGGTTTCCACTTACATCACTGCTTGGGGGAGCACTCAAACTTTGCACCATCATTTACAATTTGTTTACTTTACCCATTCCATATGCCATGCGTCTACTCAGGGGTTCGCTCAATTCGCTTTTGTTTGCACAACTATTTGCCTTACATTTTTCCTTTGCACTGTTTAACGTTTTCTTATCTTCAATCGTTTCGTATCACTTATTTTACTCATACCACTGCCGGTGGTATTTTGCTTTTTCCAATGCTATTTCTGGCTCAAAAGAAAATATACCTACACAAATACTAAGCCACATCCGATTTTTTTTGTTTGTTTGTTTGTTTATCTAACTCTAAGCGGGTGTCTGTTTAATGTTACTGTGGTAGCTTAATCTTATCGCGCTGCCACCACCAACACCACCAACACCACCAACACCACGCCACCATTCCACCGCTTCACCACCATAGAATATCTCACAAAGCTTGCACCTCTTTTCACTACTTTCACTTCTTGTCATAGCTGTTTGTCTTGCCTGAATATTTGTTTTGCTTTATTCGAGCGCATAAATAGTAGACAATGAAAACAATAATTTATATTTGTTTCGGTTGTTGGTTGTTGAGACCACCGCATTCAATGTGCACCAATGTGCACCATTTCGAATTTCATTCGACACGCACCAAATGGATAACAATATAAGAATACACACCACCATCTAAATAGCAGAGAAAATGAAAATATTTATTAGAAGATATATGTAACTAGTATTAACCCCATATGTGCAACAACATATCTTCTATCCCCTGACACCAACTAATTTCTTAGAAGTGAATGGAAAGTTTTCCGGTGTCTATGATAAGCTTACGATTTTTTTTTTGCACTCAAAGGGATGTGGAAAACGCACTGCAGGGATTCATCAAGGGTGGGCCATATTTTTTGGGAGAAGCTTAGTGCAGCAAATTGTGGTATCTCAATGATAGTAATAATAAATATTTGAGAGCACTTTATAAATATATATAATAAATTTGTACATACATATTTTCAATAAAATTTGGTACAGCTGTGGCTGCGAGAATGCACAAATTTATTCGCGTATAGAATGGACCTTAGTTTCTTACTATCCTTCAAAGCAGTCGCGCGACGTCGATTCGACCACCCCTGTAAATAAATTCCCTATAAAATCATTGCAGCTAATCGTAGGTACCTTGCATTTCTAGTTGCCTGATATAACCAGTAAATCGAAGGTGATACTTTTATCTCTTTCAGGCATATCCACTTCAAAACAGAAGGTTTTTATTTCAGTTCTCTCGAAGCGTCGACATCGAAACTTTACGCGCGTCATTCTGCGTTCATTCCTTGCGTAATCTAAGTACGGTTTTTATTTTGAGCAATGGCTAACAAACGAAGAAGTTAGAGCAAACATATTCAAATTCTATTAGAAGAAGATAATGATAGTAAAAAAAAAATCAGCGATGAAATGTCAAAAATCTCAGACCATATAAGTAAAGAGTGCTGGTTTTAGATGTGTGACGTTTAATGAGGTAATACTTTTTTCGGAGGTGGGCTTTTTGACAGCTATAACTTGATTTATACTCAACTTAGCTTGCCATTTTATAATGAACAGCCTTACTCCGGAACAACGTTAGTAAATCGTGCAAATTTATTACCAAAATAATGGTTCGGTTCACGCGCTGCGTCCAATATTCCACTGCACGAGATTGCAAAATAACTGATTCTATCGAGATCTGGATACTGTTCAGATTATTGTACATTGCTTGTAGTTTACGAGTGGCACATAGAAGGATTTGGAGGATTTGTACGCTACAGATGGCACTTGTATTGCTATATATGAAATCGAAACCTGACAAATGCGGTATACAAATTTATTCATTGGTGATATGAAAGAAAACTATCTAATGCATTGACTATTGAGCTATATGCTGGTAGACAGCTAGAAAGACCTTACCAATTCAGCAATGCGGCGGGGGAGGTCGTAGCAGGAACACTTTCACCGATTTCTGGAACTTGGAGAAGTTTGACGATTGATTCACGAGTATTCCATTAGTAAATGATTAAGCCGAAAGTAGTACCATAATACCCACAAATTCCACTGCATTTTATTGCCTGAGTATTCGAGCCAATTCAGGTTTTCAAATATTGCTACACTTGTGTCATACGTATGTAAAAGGAACAGATCTGTTGTATTAATTTCATCGCTTAATCGTTCAGCTGAAATATTAATATGGTAACTTTTTACAATAAAATCGAAGGAGGAGTTGATTAAAAATACAAAAAAAAAGTAAAACTTTATTCAGTATCAAGGAAAAGGAATAGGTGGCTTTTGACGATTTTTTTTCGTCTTTTGCATTGTGCTGGAATAAATTCGATGGAAATCTTAAGAGCAAATGGCACAGGGATAAAAAAAGGCGTAAATATTTGCGTGAATTGGGTATAGAATTAAAAAGAAGAGCTGGTTTGGAACGCTAACCAAGAGGAACATGCGAGAATATTTGAAATTAGATGATCGCGAGCAGAGCAGTAATGAGGTATTCACAGCAACGCATGCCTGCAGAGGAAGCTAAAAAATATGACCAGCTAAACAAAAAAAACAAGTCAAAAACAATATGTAAATGTTATCAAAGAAATATTTGTCGAGACCCCACTGTATTTATTTGCAATGACTGTTATAATAATTTGGAATCTGATTACTCAGAGCAATAAATACACGAATAAATTGTAAGATCTGTTAAAATAATAAGTGACTTTAAAAAATGTATTATATTTTTTCTTGTGTGAAGCTTAATGTACTTTAATGAAGTTTGTAATGTACTAATTTAGGTTGTTTTTTTTTTAGTTAAAGCAAAAAGCAAATTTATTTTTGTTGTAAAGTGTTATGTTTTTATTGCATAAGTACTAATATTTTTTATAAATAAATGAAGTAAGTGATTAATACAAATTTAATTATGCAATATATTAATAGGCGACGGAAGGACTGCTTGTGTTTCAAAGACTGCGCGACCGCTTGAAGATTAAATCGTCAGTGTTGCCAAAACTTTTTGAGCCAACCGGCTTAATTCGCAAAAAAACAAAAAAAAACCGCTTAAAACGGCTAAAATGTGTTTCAATGAAAATCGAAAATTAACATTTTTATTTTTATACATGTATAAATCATAAAAACAGAAACACTAGTAAATTCATTAAATTACACTGGTCAACACTGTGATTTTGTTGTTATTTATATCTCCAATTGATGGATGTTGACAAACATCTTTCCCTTACAGCTTTTGTTTTGAAGTACAGCTAACTACCCTTATTGATTTTCTTACCCGAGCGCACTAGTGGTGCCTAGGATATTATTACTTTGTTCACCTAACGGTTGTTTGTAAAAAAATGAAGCAATCGAGATAGATATAGACATATATATGTATATACTAAAATTCTTAGAATCAGAATATCGGAATTGATTATGCCATGTCTGTCTGTCCGTCTGCCCGTCAGTTGGCTAACTCGAGTAAATATTGAGCTATCTTAACGAAACTTAGTATACACATTGCCCTGAATCCAAGGTACTTTGGTATTACAAATGACGAAAGTGGACAATAATCACGTCCTCTTAACGGTGTTTTGTGAAAGGCAAAAGACCTCGATATTTTAGTAGCAATTGAAGCTAATTTCCTCAAATTGGACACACAGGATTGGGTTTGGGAAAGTCAAATGGGCGTAGCTCTGCCCACTTTTTAACTTTTTAACTTATATTTCCGAAACTACCTCACCAAACTCTACGTAAAATTTCGGAAATTTTTAAAAACGAAAAAAAACCATGCCCACTTTGAATATAACGAAAACACTGCGTGCAAAAATTAAAAAAAAAAACCTGCGGTCATGATTTTGTTAATAGTTTTTATTAACATTAGTAGCAGGCTTACGAACTGTGTTTTTACTTTTTTTGGATTGGCTCTAGGTTTTGAGATAAACGAAACTGAAGAAATTAATGAAACAAAATTATATGACCCAGTTCCAGTTGTATTAATTCAATTATCCCTCAATAAGTTTTGTTATAGAAATTATTAAAACAAGTAGTTCGTTGGTTTAAATATTTTATCCAATTGTCCAATCGGTCATAGTACTAAACTAAAAGAAGAATACGAAAATGTAAAAATTGTTTAAGCAAAGATTTTGTATGTACAACATAAGTGGTCAGTATGCGTGGACTTGAAGATGGTGAATTTTTTATTGGGCCCACAAAGTGGGTATACTTAATACCCTGTTTTATATGTTTATGGGACAGTCATCCAGAAATGAGCATTGGATTAGAAAGGAAAGGAATTTACCAAAATTTTTAAATTGAAGTCAGCATTGAAGACAATTCGCCCAAACATTATAATACATTAGCAAAAGCACCGAATCAAAAAAAATTGGAAATGGGCGCGACACCGCTCAGTTTGGTACAAATAATTATATCTCCGAAACCATTTCACTTAAGTCTACCCAATTTGGTAGACACACCACATTTGATGTATTCAAGTAGGCAAAATTCCTAAAATTGTAAAAATCGGACCAAAAATACGCCCATCTCTCATATAACCGTAATTTTCAAAAAAAAAAAAGAAAAAAAAGCGATATTTAAATAACTAATAAAAAGAGTGTGTGCTCAAATTTAATATTTAGAATACGTTTATGTTAGCAAACACTTGGTAAAAAAAAAATTCTGGTAAAAGGTCCCACTTTCAAGCAAATAGATATATGCATCTCGAAACTGTACTACTAAACTCCATCAAATTTGATCCACACATTGCATTTCAAGTCAATAAAAAAAAATTTCGAAAATTGTAAAAATCATACGAAAACAATGTGCACCTCCCCTATGACTGTAAAGTATTAAAATTAAAAACATTTTTACCTATATAAGGTACAAGACAAGACTGATTATGAAATACATGAAATCATAAATGTTGGCAATGGCCAACTAAAAAACCACGCCACCTTTCATATAACAGTAATGTAGATACAACAAATCAATGTATATAATATTCTACTAAATCATGTCGCGATTTTTTTTTGCAAATTCGGGGTAAATAATTTCATTACCGAAAGATATAATTAAAAAATCAAGAATCCGGAAAATAGATGTGGTACTTTAAAATCATACTAATTTAATTTCTAATTTAAATCAATAAACGCCATTTGAGCTTGCAAAATTTTGTTATACTAGATAACCTAGCTTGTTTTGATGCGCCATTAAAGATTTTGTTTTTAAATATTGAACATATTATATATTTTTTTATATTATTAAATATTTTTTTTTATATGTATACAACGAATATCATATGACTACGCCAAATGGAGGTATGATGTCGCCGTTTGCCCTAACAAATAATATGAAGCCTTAGATATAGGATATTTATATCAAATATCAAATCCATCTGCAACAAATAGCTGCGGAATTATAAAGTATTACGCTTATTTTTGTTATGTAAAGCGTGCCACCGCCGATTTTTCCAAAACGATACAAGGTTTGATCTTTAATAGATATTTTGCTTTATATACCCAAATATTATTCATCTGCACCGAATAGTTGCAAATATAAGGTGATTTCAAACTTTCTCTTCCAAAGTGGGGCAGGACTTTTCCAAATTTATGTATCCTCTATTCGGTCCGGAGGCCACAAGCATCTACTGCAAAAAATATCATAAAGAGGTGTTAAATACTTTGGACGTCTACTTTATATGCAAGTATTGTTTATTTCAAATAAAAATTTGTTTTGGTTATTTAAAGATCGCTTGCACCCGAATACTTGTTATATTTAATTTTGAACACCTTACACCAAAATAACACTATAATCGAAATTCGAGACACGCTTATTCAATTCCCACACAAACTAAAATTAATGTGGGTTCCAAGTCATATTGGAATCGAGAGCATTGAAATCGCAGATAAAGCCGCTAAGTTCGCACTACAGGCACCAATACATAACCAACAAACAACACTACAAGCAATTCAACATGGAAAAACATCCTCTTTTCCCAATGACTGCAAAAGAATATATGTAAAAAAATTTTATCCGGTTAAAAGTAGGGCATACACTCCTTACACACGAACACATAATGAAATCAACAAATGCACCAATGTGCAGGCTCTGCAACATGGAAACAGTGTCTATAAAACACATTACAAAAGATTGCCACGTCATAAAAGAAGCACTAGAACGACTAAACTTTCCCGGTCTACATGAATTACTTAACCCATTAACGCCCAAATCCAATCTGCTGGTAGGAAATTGTTTTCATTGTCATTTATTAATTCATTCATGGACAAATAAAAAGTTAAAAAGAAAAAACTTAAATTTTTTTGTTTAATTTTTGAGAAAAATGGGTGTCCTCACCTGGGGACAATGGGCAGTTCAAGTATGAAATTGAGCAAAGCACTTGCGTTCAACGCAAAGTGTTTTTGTGCATAATTCACATCGCCAGAGGCACTTAGAGTGGCAAACCATGCATCGCAATTGGTTTGTTAAGCGTTCAGGATTGTGACCGTTGTTTGTCGACAAAGCACCAGCTACTGCGAATGAAGGACGAGGTTGTCTGGACGATGTTGATTTTAGATACGTTCGCACAATGTGCCGTCTGAATGACAATTGATCCATTGGGGGTGTATTGTCAGCTTTGCATAGTAAAGCGTGAAGCCTCCAAGCATTACTAACTGCTAAATCCAAACAGTATGTGAAAATTGGCCACCACCACTTTTTTCCTCTAATTGACACCCTATATAAACTAATAGATTGACTTGTTGCTGCCCAATTCCGATATCCAAATCTAACCGATTTCCCCATTAAAAACTGTTTTGCTGGATGTCGGCCAAAGTATTTAATCATGGACTCATCCACTGAAAGTATTTCATGAAGAACTCCCCATTGGCTAGAATTTCTCTGAATGAGATTACATAGAGGTCTTACCTTAAACATTTTGTCAGTTGAACAAGTGGCAAGACTGTTATCAGCAAAATGCAGGTTTCTTTTGATTTCTAAGAACCTATTTCGACTTATTGCATTTACAACCATTGGAACACGAAGATCGTCATCTACACTCCAATAAGCCCGCTCCGTAGGAAGTTGGTGATATCCACTAAAAAGCAAAACTGCCAAAAATACTTTCACTTCTTCGGTGCTTAGGACAAAATTATGTCTGTTATTTTGGTTGGCGTACATAACACTATTATCAGCAATCATTGTAAGAACATCGATGTCAATAATTTTCTCGAACAAATCCGTAGGGGTCCGACCGCTTATTATATTAACAAATCTATCTACTCGTTTTTGAACCAAATCAGTGGAGTGACATTTCATGCTATAATTAGGAGAAACCCGTCTCCAAACTGGTTCGCCAAAATTACCTTGATCGACTCTTTTACA